>JAZKJV010001482.1:1269907-1583904 GCA_037367405.1 Ottelia alismoides
ACTCGATAGCGGTTTGATCCAAATTTGTAAGCTATCGTTATTCGATCGATATCAATATCTGATTTTTAGCTCGATTCATATTTGCATTCGCTCTTTTCGATGAATATTCAAGTTTTCTGAATACACACACGCACACACGTACACACATACGGGTTTAATGTGGCTGCCCTCAACGGGGAGCTAACTTGGCTCCTTCCGTCCCATTTTTCTTCTTCTTATTTTTTTTTGAAAATTTCTTCCGTGAATATTTGTCACTATATCCATACATTATGTTATTCAAATTTCGTGTGAAACAGAGACTCCTACGGTTTCCATCCAGACAATCATTTGTTTAACGGTAACAGAATTGCTAAAAACGACTTCGTCTGTATGGAGGCCGTAGGAGTCTTTGTTTCGCACAAAATTTGATTGGCATAATATAGGGATGTAGTAATGAATATTCACGGAAGAAATTTTCAAAAAAAATAAAAAATAGGGAAAATGGGACGGGGGAGCCAAGTTAGTTCCCCCTCAAGGGGGCAGCCCCATTTTACCCTATATATATGGATTTAATGGGGATGCCCCCTCGGTGCAGCCATATCCCCCTATTTCGACGTTTTTTTGTATATTCATCCCTATATCCCTCCTATATGCTATTCGAATTTCGTCAGAAACAGAGACTCCTACAGCTTCCATCAAAATACTGTCGATTTAAAAAATCCTGCGATCGTTAAAAAATGATTGTCTGGATGGAGGTCCTAGGAGTCTCTATTTCTGATGAAATTCGAATGATATATAGGGAGAATATAGGGATAAATATACACGACTATATTTTTCAAAAAAAATGTCAAAAATAGCACGGGGACATCCCCATGAACTCCTCTCTCTCTCTCTATATATATATCCGTATTCATATTCCACGTAAGTAAAACAAATGGATATCGGAATCAGCGATATCCGATCCATAGATACCATCAAGCTATCACTGTTGGTCATTCTAATGTGCAGCCTGATTTCCTGACTAAACTTATATGAAAAATTGCAAATAAATTGGAGAAACGATGAAGACGAAAACAGAGCAATGGCGTACGTGATGACGTCATTATGTCCTAAACTCTGGAATTAATGGAAACGACCAAAAGGTGTTGACGGATTCAAAACTCTCTTCCTCTCTCCACGTTGACATCGCTGACCTTATCGCCTGACGCGCTGACGCGTGGCACAGTCCTAGTGGTTCTTTTGCAGTCAAATTTGGAATTTTGTGTCCGACGTTTTCTTTTCACTATCAATTGGCATTTTTTAAGCAATTGGCATTTAAAAAATATTAAGAAAGATTCCTCTTTGGACTTTGTTTAAAGAATTATAGAATAATTATACATAAACTTGAAGCACAAGTTGGTCGGGATGATGTGACCCGAGTTGTTGGTTTAAAGAAAGGGTGCTGATCTGATCGAAGTCCCTTCAAACTTATACTTGATCCGATTCATTTTGGTTTTTTTTCTTAAAAATAATTATTAAAATAATCAGAATTAATTAAATATACACGACGGTTTAGTATTTTAAAAAATAGGCATTGATCGATATATGAGTGCCGATTTGGGATGTCACCTTTCAGAGAAACCCAATCCGCACTTGAGGTGCCGATTTAGGAGAAGCCTGTAGCCAACGGCTCTCTCCCATTCCCCTTATATATATATATATATATATATATATATATATATATATATATATATATAGGAAATTTATCCAGAGGGCACTGTGCCGATTTGGGTCGTGGTGAGCCTCTAATTCCAACCGTCAGATTTGTATCTCTCAATCCCTTAAAAATAGGAACCATAACCAAAATGGAAAGAGAAGCTAATTGGAAATATTAAGCAATTCTTAAATTAGTATACATTTATGGAAATGTGTGTTGATAGATCAACGAGAGGCGGTTGATCTCGCATTTTTCGATCTAGCGATTTGCGAAGTGAGGCGATGAATCATGTAAAGAGAGGCGATCGTTTTTTTATCTAATGCAAGGTATTGTATTTCGATTAGATTTTTATTTTTCGCATTTTGATTTGAATCTTATAATATGTAGAAAGAATTTTTTTTGGATATTTTGATTTGAATCTGACTGATTATAGACCATATTTGATTTTTCTTATGTTTCTGTATCATGAGTTGATACACGATTTGTAGTCCATTGAATCTGATTTGAATCTGATTGAATTTGATACACGATTTGTAGTTCATTGAATCTGATTTGAATTTGATACACGATTTGAATCGTATTTTTATGACTGATTTGAATCTGATTGAATTTGATACACGATTTGTAGTCTATTGAATCTTTTCGAAGGTATTTTGATTTCATACAATAAAAAGTTACTGATGTATTTAAGTAATTTACTTACAAGATATATTTATGTTACTAATGCTAACACACTTATTACTTTTAATGTGTTACTTTGAAAATATACCGAGTTACTGATGTATTTAAGTAACTTACTTATAAGATATTTTATGTTACTAATGATAACACAATTGTTACTTTTAATATTTTACTTTGAATATATACTGAGTTACTGATATATCTACTTATTTTACTTATAAGATATTTTATGTTACTACTACTATCAAAATTGTTACTTTTAATGTGTTACTTTGAAGATATACTGACTATAATGCTGAGTTACTAACAATTCATTACAAGTTACTTGTCAATAATCAAACGTTACTAACATTTCATTACAAGTTACTTGTCATTGAATGATTCTTACTAAAGCGAGTATATTGCTGAGTTATTAACAATCATTACAAGTTACTTGTCATATAATAAATGTTACTAACAATTCATTACAAGTTACTTGTCATTCAATGATTCTTACTGAAGTGAGTATATTGCTGAATTACTTTTCTTTATACAATTCTTACTATTCACGGATATAAATTAACTTATTGTTTCTTGCAGAACAATGCACAATTTTGTGTCTTGAAGAAGCTGTTGTTATGCCGAGGAGCGAGAGCAAAACAACATCATCTAAATGAACTAGAAGACAGTTGACATTTGGATGTTCACCATATAACTATAATTAAGTAATTTATGTGTGACTTTCGGTAACACTTGACGTATTACAAGTAATTAAATAGGCTACATAAGTAAAGAATGTGTGATTCGATAGTAATTCAAAACAAAGAATAAAACAAGTAAGATACATAGAAGCATCAGTAACATATAATAAATTGTAGGTAAAAGAAGGTAATGGAATAAGTAAGTTGGAATAAGTATAAAAAATCACATAACCAGTAACTTATGTATTGCTATCAGTAACAGTCGATACATTATAAGTAATTAAAAATGTTATATAAGTAAATAAGAGGCGCTTCAGTAAGACTCAAAGTATTGAGTAACTATAACATTAGTAACAATCAAAATGACTTCAGTAAAATGTACATTTGTAATCAGTACTTATTGTATGGACATTAGTAATTCGCATACTTAATTACTGATCCCACAACAATAGTTACTTGAGAACTGAATATGTATTACTTGAGTAACATGAATGAATTATGATCTCTGTACAATGTAATAAGAGGTGCTTCGGTAAGACTTAAAGTATTAAGTAACTATAACATTAGTAACAATCAAAATGACTTCAGTAAAATGGACATTTGTAATCAGTACTTATTGTATGGACATTAGTAATTCACATACTTAATTACTGATCCCACAACAATAGTTACTTGAGAACTGAATATGTATTACTTGAGTAACATGAATGAATTACTGATCTCTGTACAATGTAATATTACAGATGTAAAATAACTATAAATTCAGTAACAATCATAATGCGTTCAGTAATATGTATATTTGTAATAGGTAATTATTGTATGGACATTAGTAATTGACGTAATCAATAATTATAATCAGTAATTTATCTTTCTTAATCCAAACGTGGAATGATTATTCCATAAATAGAATATATGACGACAATAATTTAAATGCGTATTTTTTATCTTACTAAAACCGACCACCTATTTTTAAGGAAATGATTTAATTCGAATTCTTATTATGTTAATAATGCATGCACATTGTTATTGCCAAAACCGTCCCCTTCCAAATAGAACCGACATATACACGTGGCGAGCCCATGTTTGGTGCTCACCACGACTCAAATCGGCACAGTGCCCTCTGGATAAGCCCTCTATATATATATATATATATATATATATATATATATATATAGGGATAAATGGGGCTGCCCCCTAGGGGGAGCTAACTTGCCTCCCCCCGCCCCATTTTCACCATTTTTTTATTTTTTTTTTGAAAATTTCTTCCATGAATATTCATCACTATATCCATATATTATGCTATTAAAATTTCGTGTGAAACAGAGACTCCTACGACTTCCATCCAGACAGTCATTTTTTAACGGTAACATGATTTTTTAAATCGACCCCGTTTGGATGGAGATCGTAGGAGTCTATGTTTCGTACGAAATTTTAATAGCATAATATAGGGATTTAATAATAAATTTACACGGTTTTAGATTTCAAAAAAAAACAAGAAAATTATGTCAAAAAGGGGCGGGGGGAGCTAAGTTAGCTCCCCCCAAGGGGCATACACATTTTTCCCATATATATATATATATATATATATATATATATAAGATTTCTTTCAAATAGGATGCGGTCCTTCCATAGCTCAAGAAGGCCAGCCCCTTTTTTATATAAACCCTGATGACTTTGGTAGAATACGTATACAATTTTGTATTATAATGTGCAGTTTTAATGTTTGTATTATAATACTCAGTTTTGTATGCGGCTTTGTATTTATAATGTGCACCTATAATAAAAATTGTATACGTATTCTACTAAAGTACTCGTTTTTATACAAAAAGGGACGGCCTTCCTCAACTCAAGAAGGACTGCGTCCTATTTGAAAAGCTCCCTATAATATATATATATATATATATATATATATTCCAATGAGGTGCACCTTTCCTGGATGTAAGGAAAGCCTGCCATCTCAACCATCCGTAATTAATCCAAACATTCTGATTAATTTCTTTTTAATCTTAAATTTTTTAATGCTAAAACCCATTATGGTCATTTTCTCTCATTCCAAAAATAGAATGTCACAATTCAAATTCTATTTTTGGATTATTTGTTGGAGAATCATTGCTCTCCTGCCAAAACAACTAACGACAACGAAATCCTAGGCGGGCAATGAGAGCCCTTCCAATGAGGTGCACCTTTCCTGATTGCATGGAAAGCCCATCACGAGATCCGTTAGATCTCGATCGAGTGGTTCTTCATCCAAAAGGGTATTTTAGTCCATACATTTTCATTTTAAATTTGAATTTAATTTTGAATTTGAAATTTATTTCGTCCTTGTATTTTTCCATTTTTAGCGCATCTGATTTGGTATTTTTTGTTGCCTTTTAGTTAATGAAGTTTCGCCAACGTGGTAGCATTTTCGCGCAATGCAGAATAACGGATCTCTTTGTAGAATACCCATTGATATTGTAGAACAGTATCCTGCATTGTAAAATAAAATTGCAATTACTAATAGTTATATTATTATAATTGTAATTTTGATAACACTATTGTAAAAGTTCATGCACATTTTTTAAATCTATATGAAGATTGTAAATCCACACCTACAATTATGTGTGATTTTCACAAAAATGTATGGTACTGTCGTGCCCTACAGAATGCCAAGCGTTTTTGTAAAATTCGAATCCACATTGTAAATTTGCATCCTGTATTGTAGAATAAGATCACAGTTAGTAATACAATTATTGTTGTAATTGTAAATTTCGTAATGTCTTTGTAAAAAAAAGGTTTCATACATGTAGGAAATGTCTTTGTATTTGTAAAATTTGGTCTGAGATTGTAAAATCCCCCTCTCGAACGTATATCTGAGTCTCATAAATAGTTTTTGTCATATCACAGAATATAAATAAATGCAAAAAAATAGACTGAAATTTGCAAAAAATATGATATGATATTGTAAAATATGATCTAAGATTGTAAAAAAATACTCGAGATGTAACGTCCCGGGCTTAGGTCCTCGGTCCGTTATCGAGGAAAACTGGCCCTGACAACTTGTTGGGTACGGGCCCAAATGGACCCGTTGACAACCACCCAAAATGCTTAAGCCCAAGTTGTCAAGTAGTAATCCCCACCACTTATATACCACACCCACACTTCGTGAGTTATCCGTGTGGTACTATGTTTTGGGTTGGGGTGTTACAACCTCCCCCACTTATATTCGCAACGTCCTCGTTGCGACATGGTCCATCACTTATTCCCAGTGACAGTGGCGGCTGCATGCTCCGGGTAGCCATTTCCTCCAACCTCTTTGTAGGGGCGGCTCCACCTCTCGGGTAGCCCTTTCCACTATCAGAGAGAATTTGGCTCTGATACCATTTGTAACGTCCCGGGCTTAGGTCTCCGGTCCGTTATCGAGGAAAACTGGCCCTGACAACTTGTTGGGTACGGGCCCAAATGGACCCGTTGACAACCACCCAAAATGCTTAAGCCCAAGTTGTCAAGTAGTAATCCCCGCCATTTATATACCACACCCACACTTCGTGAGTTATCCATGTGGTACTATGTTTTGGGTTGGGGTGTTACAACATTTGTAACGTCCCGGGCTTAGGTCCCCGGTCCGTTATCGAGGAAAACTAGCCCTGACAACTTGTTGGGTTCGAGCCCAAATGGATCCGTTGACAACCACCCAAAATGCTTAAGCCCAAGTTGTCAAGTAGTAATCCCCACCACTTATATACCACACCCACACTTTGTGAGTTTTCCATGTGGTACTATGTTTGGGGTTAGGGTGTTACAACCTCCCCCACTTATATTCGCAACGTCCTCGTTGCGACATGGCCCATCACTTATTCCCAGTGATAGTGGCGGCTGCACGCTCTGGTAGCCATTTCCTCCAACCTCTTTGTAGGGGCGGCTCCACCTCTCGGGTAGCCCTTTCCACTATCAGAGAGAATTTGGCTCTGATACCATTTGTAACGTCCCGGGCTTAGGTCCCCGGTCCGTTATCAAGGAAAACTGGCCTTGACAACTTGTTGGGTTCGAGCCCAAATGGACCCGTTGACAACCACCCAAAATGCTTAAGCCCAAGTTGTCAAGTAGTAATCCCCACCACTTATATACCACACCCACACTTTGTGAGTTTTCCATGTGGTACTATGTTTGGGGTTAGGGTGTTACAACCTCCCCCACTTATATTCGCAACGTCCTCGTTGCGACATGGCCCATCACTTATTCCCAGTGATAGTGGCGGTTGCACGCTCTGGTAGCCATTTCCTCCAACCTCTTTGTAGGGGCGGCTCCACCTCTCGGGTAGCCCTTTCCACTATCAGAGAGAATTTGGCTCTGATACCATTTGTAACGTCCCGGGCTTAGGTCCCCGGTCCATTATCGAGGAAAACTGGCCTTGAAACTTGTTGGGTTCGAGCCCAAATGGACCCGTTGACAACCACCCAAAATGCTTAAGCCCAAGTTGTCAAGTAGTAATCCCCACCACTTATATACCACACCCACACTTTGTGAGTTTTCCATGTGGTACTATGTTTGGGGTTAGGGTGTTACACGAGATAGCAAAAAAAGATCTCTGATTGTAAAAAATTGGGCACGCCCTACATCTCCAGCATCCTTACTCTACCTGCACCTCCTCCGCCCTTCTCCTCCACGACCCACCTCCTCAATGCACGTCCTCCTCCGCCCACACACCTCCATTCACGCTCTCCTTCAACCTTCTCCTCCATGATCCACATCCTCCACGCGTAGCCATCATCCCCACACGACGCCTTTATTACATACAAGAAAAAATCTTGGAGAACGCCATCACCGACCACCGTAGAGCAGCGCGTTGCATCCACCGTCTTGCACGCCATCACCGACGAGAAGCAACCTCCTCCACTCATGCCGTCGTCGAGAGAGAGATGGAGGAGAGGAACCTCGTGCAACAATCGAGATCGAGAGAGACGGTGGGAGAGAGAGAGGAATAGAGAGAGGAAAGAGGAGATAATTGTGGAGATATTTGTGGCATTCTAAATTTAGAATATGTTAAAATGATCATAATGGATTTTTCAACATTAAAAATATATTAATAACGAGCTATTAATGACAACCATTGGATTGATTACGTATGGTTAGGATGATGGGCTTTCCATGCACCAGGAAAGGTGCACCTCATTGGAAATATTTCCTATATATATATAGGATTTCTTTCAAATAGGACGCAGTTTCCATAGTTCAGGAAGGTCAACCCCTTTTTTTGCATAAAACATGATGACTTTGGTAGAATACATGTATAATTTTGTATTATAATGTGCAATTTTAATGTTTGTATTATAATACACAATTTTGTATGCACATTTGTATTTATAACGTGCAACTATAATACAAACTGAAAATTCTCGTTGTCGTAAAAAAGGGCGGATATCCAATTCTACATAAAATAGAAAAGATGACGGATGGAAGAATGATTTATCCATTTCTTGACCGGTATTAAGAGAGGGAATTGTAGAATAGGACAGTCAATGAATAGGACACAGAAGGTCACACCAGTTAGGTCAAGTCCTCGATCTCTTTTGGCACAATATCTCCCTCTCTCTCTCTCTCTCTCTCTCTCTCTCTCTCTCTCTCTCTCTCTCTCTCTCTCTCTCTCTCTCTCTCTCTCTCTCTCTCTCTCTCTCTCTCTCTCTCTCTCCTTTTGTCCCTTTTCCTTTCGAGAATGTTATCTCACATACACGTCTTCTTCGTTCGACAGATGATGTCTGTCTCATATCTCTGTTCTACGTCGTAAATTTGGGGTGAAATGGAAAATATAATGTTATTTCGATTCCGGAGAATGCGTCAATGATGTGTTTTTATAGTGAAAGTCCGCTATGAGAATTACAAAGATAAGGAATCAATTGCAACAATCTTTCAAAAGTCAATACATTCTTCATCTAGAGAGAGTGTTCATCTCGGAAAAAATCACGACATTCCTGGCCTAGTAAGCCTGCAAAAAAGGCTAATGAACCTCGAGAGTGAAGTAAATACTTGTTAACGATGCCTAGAATGTGTCGATGTCGGTGAGTCCGCCCAGCTCACCTCTACCGCCTTCCAAATCTGTTGGACAAATCAACACTTAGAGGGAAGATGATCCCCATCCTCTGTCTCCTCCTAGAACACACATGTTATATAAATCACATAGAACAAACACCACTCTAAACACCTTGTCATCTCTTCCTTTTCTCCATTTTATTGGTCTTATAATAGTCACACAAAAATCGTCGCTCGCAACGAATTTTTGTTTTGTCCCAAATCTATCTGCAATCTTTGACGAGAGAGCTCCATCGTCTTAAGGTCGAGATGTAGCAGGCAACTTATACGCCTATCTCACTAATAAATCCCCCAAGTCAAGTGACCTTAGGGCTTGTTTGGTTGCAGGGTTGGGCAGGGTTGGGTTGGGCTGGGTGAATAGTAATCTGTGAGGAGGAAGTACCCTTGTGAATAGTAACCTACCCAACCCAACCCTGTAACCAAACAGGCCCTTAGAGTACATCAGAGGGGCGCTCGCCGCTTTCAGCCCATCCAAAAAGGTCATCAACCCTTTGCTCTGAAAGATGTGAAGAGAAGATTGGAACCTAACCTCCAAAGTTCAATCAACAATATGCTACTATTGTCTCAATGTTTCTTTTCAATGCAGATAAATGTGTGAAGCAACTGCAAAGAGCAACCATTGTATCCAATAATCTCTCCGAAATCTGAAAAATATGATGTCGCCCAGAACTGATCACAACTAGGGTAACGATTGTGAAAGATTGGAGCTAATACCCCTCCA
Organism: Ottelia alismoides; assembly: GCA_037367405.1. NCBI lineage: Eukaryota > Viridiplantae > Streptophyta > Magnoliopsida > Alismatales > Hydrocharitaceae > Ottelia > Ottelia alismoides. The sequence continues at coordinate 1,279,731 of JAZKJV010001482.1, forward strand.
AAGTGGGGAGGAGTCCTTGCATTCCTCAACGACGCACCAAGTTTATAAAGTGAGCCCTCCATTTCAACCCTAGTCTCGTTGTCCACTTCATAAACAACACCTTATAGATCTCCTCTAGCCCGAGCACATAGAGTCCTCTCTCTTTCTAAGTTTTGTTATATGTTATTATGCCTTGATCGATGCACATGAGATCTTGACTCGAATACAATCTCTAAAGAACAAAAACCACTAATCTTTATGCACTAACAAACAATGGTATAGTCAAGAGCACAAAATTCACAAGAACAAATCTCCTACACCTCGATGAGCATGTCGATTTCCATGTAACCAGCTTGCACACCATCTTCACCAATATCTAGTCAAAGGTTAGCCTCATGCGCATCAAAAGGCAGAACACAAATTGTGACCCTAAAGAACAAACACAATCTTGTATCTCTAACTCTAATAAGAAAAGAACGGTGTAAAGATACACTTCTCACAATTGATCTATAACCATGGATACCCTCTAAAAGCATCAACCAACATTGAGTCACCCTTAGCTTACTAGGTAGAACCTCCCATATATGAGAGGGTGTCAAAAGTCAGTAATCGATTGGCCAACTGGATCACTGACTAAGAATTAATCTATAGAATCGGATAGCCTTCTCACAACAAGTTTATGAAAAGTCGAGTCATCCTTTGAGCTAATGGGTCGTACCAAAATTATGAAAACAAGAGTTGATATTCAATAATGCATGTTACTAATGATTAATTGACTAAACATACTTAGTAAGACTTTAGTCGTTTTTGTACTTATTGGCCCAACTAATAGGTCCTCCATCCAGACACACCACCACTTGACTAAACAACCTCCCGACTCGACTAATCGTCCTAATTGACCATTTTTTGCAAGCTTATTAAAAACTAATCATTTATTTATCGATAAGAAACTAATCTTTGAACATTAGTAACCTAAAAGAAAGTACTCTTCGAGTGAATTTAAGAAAGAACTTCAACATCAAGTTAGTCAAAGGATTCAAACACTTGTTTAGTCTCGTGTCCAGCAGCAACAACAAAGCATTTTCCCACAATTAAGTAGGGTTGGGTACATGGATATTTTTACCTCCATTCAGATTTATTTTGAGTCATTATCTGACTTAAATCCAAATAATTAAGATCTTTTCAGATATTCTCATTTCAACACTTCTTGGGCCTTCCTCGCCCTCTCTTAACCAGTTCAACATCCCGAATCTTGCATCTTCTAACTAGCGCATCAACTGATTGCAAATGGCCAAATCATTTTAAGCGATTTTCTCTCATCTTGTCCTCTATCAGAACTATACCAACATTCCTTTTGATCACATCGTTCTAAATCATATCTTTTCACCACACATCAACCTTAGCATTAAGATCTCCATCTACACACATCATCTTTATTTGTGAGATTCGTTGCATAATCTTATCCAAAAACTTGTTTAATCATTTCCTCTAAACTAACTTGCAGCGCATTAACTGAGATGATATTCAGAATTTTTTCTTCAAGCATCGGTTTTAGCAAAATAATTCGATCCCCAAATCTTTGCTACCAAACCAGACAATCCTTCAAATCCTTATGAACAACCACTCCAACACCATCTTTGTCCTTATCTATACATGAATACCAAAATTTAAAGCATGTCTTCTCGATCTCCCTTGCTTTATCTCCAACCAATTTTGTCTCTTGAAAACATTATCCGAATCTTAACTTGTGTCCATTTAAACATATTTAGTCCTAATAAAAAAATTAAATTATTGAGTGCAATTAATTAACTGAAAATACTCTAGCAATTGAAAGTAAGCATGTCCAGTCATCAAACTGAATTTAATGAACTGGAAGTACTCAAGTAGGCAATACATAAACTGAACAATTTGAATTCTATACTTTGATGTTTCCACCATATATGAAACGAAAGTAAACAGAACATATTATGCACGTCTATGAACTTAATGAAATCTTCATATCGAATACATAAGTGTTTAGTCCAGCATCTATGAAATCTATGAACTGGAATTACTCAAAGCCTGTGGAATAGAAAGTTCGCGAATATGAAATATCAACCTTAACATATACAGAAACCATCAATTATAAGCGCATCCATCAATCGAAGATCAACACACCACAAATTGTACCCACCACCACTGAACAAGACTAACAATGAATTAGAGGTCAAAAAAATCAAAGAAACATGCAATCAATGAAGATAAGGATGAAATAATGCAACCATCACTTAAAATATCCAGTCACCCTCCTAAAAACAAATCAGCAAAAGAAATTCACATCAGTAGCTACAAACAAGCATACCATCATATACAAGCATACTTTGTAGATCATTAGTTGAAATAAACATCGTAGCAAATGCAATAAACAAGACCTCAGTTGAATACTTGATCGAATTCCAACATCATCGCTATAGCTTGATGAAGAGGTAACACACAATCCAAGTCACGGCTCGATGGAATATTTAATCGAACTCAAACATCATTGCTAACGCGTGAAGCACAAACTCAAACATCAAACACGATTCTATTATTATAGGGGATCTGGGACTGAACACATGAATCTTTACTGTTGAAGACAAAGATCAAAGAGCAAGAACATGCAAGCCTCAGCACGTACAGATTGAATCTCACTCACGTATACATTGAATACGACATACATGACATAGGCTACCACAACACAAGATATTCGTGATAACCTTCAGTTTTTCAGTTGAAAATCCCATCGCGTGCAGATTATGACACCATATCCGAACAAAAATAACAAACCCCGAAGAATTTTTGATAAAAAAACATAAGATAAAGTAAATCGCAAACCTCCAGATAAATAAACCCTACAATGTGTTCCCATGTTGAAAACAAGAATACATGAAAATAAAATGCAGCCAAAATACAAAACATTAATATCTACACGGGTCAGGATTATCAGAATGACAGGCAAATTCCATAGGTTTCGCGGCCTAAAAGCCATGTTTTCTGTATTGATTTTCCCCAGAGAGACATGCCCAACAATAGACAACGTGGGATTACACACATGAACCCCTTCAAATATGGATGGATTACACACATGTTTTCTGTATTGATTTTCCCCAGTGAGACATGCCCAACAATAGACAATGTGGGACAACACACATGAACCCCTTCAAATATGGATGGATTTCTCACAAGATCTATTTGTCCAATAGACTCAGCTTTTCAACGATCTTAAGAGAAAAGGACAACACGGTGAAAGAAGATGAGAGCAATCTGAGGAGAGAAAAGGGCAGAGGTCTTCTATTTTATTGATCTATAGTAGTAATAATTTACATCTGAATCCTTTGTGCAATATCTTGTGCCCCCCTTATGATTTTCTCTACTGTAACAAAGCTGGTAATATGGTAATCTACCACCCATAAATAATTAGTGCCTAGACCTGCCATCGTGACCCCATGGGTGACCCATAAACAAAATAATTTTATTTTGTCCTCGTACTCATCTTGACGAGCTGAAAATATGGCAATTTACGGCCCCAGAAAATTTTGCTCCTAGAACTACTTTTGTGACCACATGGGGTGACTAGCATATTCAAAATCATTTCCCCCAATGCACAAGTTCTGATACCTTAATGTGCAGATATAGCAGCAACAACTTTTAGCCTGTGCTACCTGATTGCTCACCAGAGAACATACTCCCACCACCGCAAACTGACCCTGTCTGAGAGGCGCTGCCGATACCCCGAACCTTTCGCATCTGGCGGATCCGAAAGACATCAGGAGGAAATGCCTGACTCTGTACAGTTGCAGTGTCATCGTATTCTGTCCCTGAATGAACGAGCAGGTCGAAAACGATCAACTTATAGCATGAACAACGAGAAGAGCATCCGCGACACCTTACATCATACACAAAGCAACAAAAGCTGCCAATCAGGCAAGGGAGTAGTACCATTCACAATTCCTCATCATAAAAGGGAACTTACTTTCGAAGGCTTTCCGTTCCCCTAATTGATGTTTACCAATGCCATGTGTGTTGAGCCATTTGGCTGGGGACGTGTCTTGCTAGAGCCAGAAAGGTCACTGGAGCTTGGCACGGGAATTCCAGCTAGTTGTGGCACAGAAGTGGATTTGTTTGCAGCAGAAGTAGGTATATCGCTTTGCAATAGAATTGACATAACGAACTCAACATCTGGAGATGGGCCTGTTGAGATGAACGGCCAAGGAAAAAAGGTCATAAACACAAGCTCCACAAATTGTCACTCCAAATTAAATTTCCACATATTTGTTGTAGCTGCAAAAGGATTGTAAATCTGTGGTTAAGCACAAATCTAGGAAAAATGAAAAAAAAAACAGATATCTCAAAAGAAAAGAATCATTCCAAGAATAACCGATGAACCCCTCTAACAAACAGGCCTTTTGAAATAAAGGAACCGCTGTTGAAAGTAAAACTAAATTGCTGAGCTAATTTATTGATATGCTTCGAATCCTAATTATATGACGAAGGTTGAAGAATCGTCGTATGCACCTCCCTCCTGCCATATCGTACCTTAACATGACGGGGTCTCGTGAAATTTTTGTACAAGTGGTTCTATTTGTATTCGGGTATATGGATCCGTTTGTATCAAAGATCTGTCTGTACGTGAATAGTATACAAACTCCTCTAGGGTTAGGGCTCTCCGTATCGTCTGTATTTTCTTCATATCCATATAGTAAAAGCTGATCACCGCCATCCAAAGACGTAGCCCAGTTACGGGTGAACCTTGTAAATCCATGTGTTTTGCGTCTTGCTTGATTAATCCTGTTTGTGCGTGTTTGCTTTCGTGATTCGCAACATAATCCCTTTTCTTAAGTCTTGTTTATAAGCCCCTACAAGGTCAACAAAACTGGATGGAGGGCACTTTTCACAGTCAATCAAACATCCATGACAGCTCCAACATTTTCTTATGTTACGTAACAGGATTTTTTTGTAAATGAACCTGGAAGAACAATAAGGAGAGATGGTTGGCATCTCCCCTAACATGGATGGGAATAGCCCTCTGGGCTTCTCTTTGACACATACAACTAAGGCTCTCCACTTCGGTGGGTCTTGCCCAAATTTTTAAACTCAGCCATGGTCAGTCTCAAGATCGGGTAAACTGAGGGTCACGCGTTCAGTAGACGACAACCAGCGCAAGAGATACATATTCCTAAATAATATTCTTTTTAAGAACATTATTTGAGAATTTGCCTCAAAACAATTTGGACCTTTCCAACATGGACTTAAGCAAACATTTAGATTTCGTAGGGCATTTCCTACTAGCGATGTGGTGCATCATCTGAATGAAATGAGAAGTTGGCAAAGGCCGTTACATCGTTGCTCGGATGTAGTTCAAAATTTGTAAGGGTTCTTGAATGAGGAACACATGCGAGTAAATAAGCTAGTTCCACTGCATCGCTGCCCGGATGCAGTCCAAAATTTGCAAATGTTCTTGCATGATGGACAGATGCGGGTAAATAAGTTAGTCCAAAAGAGGTTGCAAAGGAAGTTGCGGATATGTAATTGGAATATTGGCACTTTGACTAGTAATTTGATGGATATAGTCGATACGATGGAAAGAATGAAGATTCATATACTATGTCTCACAGAAAAAAATAGGTTCGAGAGAAAGCAAAGAAGATCGAGAAGACATGCTTTAAACTTTGGTATTCAAGTAAAGATAAGGGCAGAAATGGTGTTGGAGTGATTGTTTGTAATGATTTGAAGGATAGTGCGGTTAAAGTAAAAAGATTCGAGGATCGGATTATTTTGCTAAAGTGGTTATTGAAGAATAAATTTTGAATATCATTTCAGTTTATGCACCACAAGATGAAAGGATTAAACAAGTTTTTTGGAGGATTTGGAGAAGATTATGCAAGGAATCCCTAGACGAGAGCTGATTTGCCTAGGTGGAGATATTAATGGACATGCAGGAAAGGATGATTCATGGTAAGCTAGTGTTCATGGAGAACATGGCTTTGGGGATAGAGATGAAAAGAGAAAAGTCATCCTGGATTTTGTAACGGCTTATGATCTTTTCATAGCAAACACTCTCTTCAAGAAGAGGGAGGATCATTTAATTTCTTATAAGAGTTGCTCGACTAGAACACAGATAGATTACTTTGGGTTAAGGAGAAGAGATCAGTTGTATTGCAAAAACTGCAAAGTAATCCCAATGGAGAGGTTGACCACCCAACATCGCTTGTTAGTCAAGGATGTGCAAATAAAATGGGTGGTAAGAAAAGGAGGGTTTCCAAGATCACTGGAACTAGATGGTGTAATCTTCAATTCAATTGAAGCAATCAAGCTTCAGGGAGAATGTTTAGAAGACTTATCTAGGGATTGTAACGAAAGTACAAACGAGATGTGGGAGACGGTAGCATCTTGTATCCAAAGGATAGCCAAAGAGATGCTAGGCGAGTCAAAGAGAGGAGCTACATGCCAAAAGGAGGCTTGGTGGTAGAGTGGAGGGGTGCAAGGGAAGCTCAAAATTAAAAGAGCGTGCTTTAAAACTTTATCTAAGGATAACATATGGAACTATCACAAACTACAAAATAGCGAAGAAGGAAGCAAAGAAGGCTATAAGCGAAGCCAAGTCAAAAGCTTAAGAAGTTGTATACAAAAATCTCGACTATAAGGAGGGCTAGAAGGATATATTCATGTTGGCTACAACAAGAGAAAGAAAGACCAAAAACCTTTCACATGTGGGATGCATTGAGGATGAGAAAGGTCACGTGCTTGTTACTCAGAAGGATACATAGACTAGATGGAAGTAGTACTTCCATAAGCTTTTCATTGGGGAATGAATAGAGATATCACTTTGGGAGATCTAGCTACTAGTGAAAGATACTTGAATCATGCAAACTATAGACAAATACAAAGGAAGTAGAGGAGGTTTTGGAAGTTATGAGACCTGGGAATGGTATAGGACATGATGACATTCTTATAGAAGTTTAGAGAGTTTTAGGTGAGCGTGGTTTGACTTGGCTTACAAATTTATTCAATGTTATTTAGCGAAGCAAGGAAATGCATGAAGATTGGAGGAGATGCATTGTGGTACCTCTTTATAACAACAAAAGAGACATTTACGATTGCTCAAATTACAGAGGTATCAAGCTGATAAGTCACACTATGAAAATTTGAGAACACGTGATCGAAAGAAGGATGAAGCAAGTTTTCGAAGTAAAAGAAAAATAATTCGAATTCATGTCAAGTCGCTCAACTATTGAAGCCATCCTCTTACTGAGAACAGTGGAGATTTATAAAGATAAAAGAAAGAACCTCCATATGATTTTTATTGATTTGGAGAAGTCTTATGATTCTATCCTACGGGAGATATCGTGGAGAGTTTTGGAGAAGAGACAAGTACATGTCCTATACATTAACCTCATAAAAGATATGTATGATAGGGATTCATCTTGTGTAAGGATATAGTTTGTGAAGATTGACTATTTTGACATCAACATTGGTATGCATCAAGGTTCAACTTTGAGTCTATTTCTTTTTACTTCGATTATGGACGAGTTGACAAGTCACGTTCATGATGAGATACCTTAGTGTATGTTATTCGCTGATGATAACGTGTTGATTGATGAGACTAGATATGGAACGAATGAGAAGCTTGAGGTTTGGAGACATGCATTGGAGACTTAAGGATTTCGTATAAGTAGGTCTAAGACTAAATATTTGGAGTGCACCTTTAATGGCAACAATGATGAAGGAATCAAGGTGGAGATTGGTGATGATAACATTCAGAAGAGAGATTCATTTATACACTTGGGATTTATTTTGTAAAATGATGGGGAAATTGATGGAGATGTTATAAATAGAATAAATGCAGGTTGGCAAAAGTGGAGAGGAGCCTCGACTGTTCTTTGTTATATGAAAATTCCTTCGAAAATCAAAGGAAAGTTTTACAAAGCAACTGTGAGATCTGTTGTATTCTATGGATGTGAACTATAGACATGTGTAGAGAATGGTAGTAGCATAAACGAAAATGCTAAGGTGGATGTGTGGACACATAAAGATCGGATTCGAAATGATGCCATCAGAAGGAAAGTTGATATAGCTCCGATCGAGGATAAGACGTGAGAAAATCGCTTAAGATGGTTTGGCCATTTGCAAAGGAGGTCAATTGATGCATCGATCAGGAGATGCAAGTTTTGGGATGTTGAGCCGGTCAGTGTTCAAAAAGTAAGCGCAGATGACTGCATATGCAGACTCGATCCTCCTATCGCACTGAGTATGCCAAACTGGCTCCATATGCGGGTTGTGGGGTATATGCGGTCGAGTAAACCGCATATGTGGCCACATATATAACAGACTTCGAACCCGATTAGTTGAAGCAACTGGTTCATTGAATACACAACAAGGTATCCGATTAATTGGATTCGTTTTGAGACCTGATTAAGTAATTGATTAGGACATTGCCTCGTATGAAACCCTCTCCCTCAACTTGACGAAAAACTCCTGTATAAACCCTGGATCTACATCATTTTCAAACACATCTTTCAGTTCTAGTTTTGCATCATGCCATTGTTATACAGAATTTTAGTTTGCATAGATTTTTTAAATGCAACTGTTTCAATGTATACAAATGATATATTGGATTTCACTGGATAGATTGGATTTCGATCAAATAAAATTTTATTAGATTTGTATCTTGCCAACATTAAATTTGCATCATGTCACTGTTAAATAAAATTTTAGTTTGCATAGATTTTTTTAAATACAATTGTTTCAGTGGATACAAATGATCTTTTGGATTTCAATGGATAGATTAGACTTTAATCAAATAAAATTTTATTAGATATGTATCTTACTAACATTATATTTGCATCATGCCACTGTTAAATAAAATTTTAGTCTGCATTCATACTTCTTACATGTTATATTTTTCGAAACATAAATATCTGATGTTTGAATTTATTATTATATTTTTAATTATTTTCAAATAAAATAATAGAAATCGCATAATCCACATGTACTTCCGCCTGCCCGCTTACTCCCTTCAACGCGTCTGACCGAATGAATACCACATACCGACTTTCTAAACCTTGAAGCCGGCTAAGAAAGGGCGATGAAGGCCCAAGAAGTATTAGAATGGCACTATACGAAGGGATCTTAATTTTTTGGATCTAAGCCCGAGAATGATCTGAGATAGATCTGAATGGAGGTAAGGAATCCATGTAGCCGAGCCTACTTAATGTGGGAAAAAGTTTTGTTGTTGTTGTGAACCTGGAAGAACAATAGTATTATCGAAAGTTCTCTGAAAAATGTCCTGATAGCAGCCAATTTCAACACAATGTGTCAACACTGTAGCCTTCAGCAGATTTTGAGTCTACTTTGTCAATGAACAAAAAATTATTGTTTGATTTTTTAGTTCCCAGAGGCCATAACTTTTGCACGTTGAACCAGCCAAGTAAAAGGCAAAACCAATGGACGTAAATGCAGTTTTCAGGCTAAGACTTCCATTTATAATGATGAGAAGTTCACAAATTGTATTTTATTGTTAACAATGAAAAGATATTTTTAGATCAAGAAATTTGAACAGGATTATATGTTAGAGTAACATTTGTTTTGTAGTATTTATTTGTCCTGGTTATGTAAATTACCTTAGAGCTTTTCTCCTATATAAGAGAGCTCTAGGGTTAATGGTAAAGCATCTCATTTTGTTCCCTTCAACATGGTATCAGAGCGACGGTCCTAGACCGGAGTTCTTGAAACCTAACCCTACCCCACCCGCCGCCCTTTCTCTCTCTTCTCTCTTCGTCTATCTCGAGAGCGGCGCCGCTCTCGTTTGCGCCATCGCCCTGTGCGCGTGAGCAATCGCCCATCGCCCTGTGCGCGTGAGCAAGCCCATCGCGTGAGCAATCGCCCATCGCGAGTCTGGCGACTGCGGTGCGTCTGGCACCCATCGCCCATCGCGCGAGAGCCATCGCCAATCGCGCGTCTCGCCCATCTGAAAGTGGCACCCATCGCGCGTCTGGCGGCTGCTTTCAGAGTCATTTCGCCTGTAGCGTCATCTGCGTCGCCCATCGCCCATCTGCGTCGCCAATCGCCTGTAGCGCAGAGCCAATCGCCAATCGCCCATCGCCCATCGCGGCGCCTTCCAGAGTCTGCGCCCATCTGCGTCACGCCTTCCATACGCAGCGGTTCCAGTCAGCGTATGCCCTAGCCGTCACGCAGCATCTGCACTCCATATCTGCGGTTCCAGTCTGCATGCCTTCCATATCTAAAGCATGTGCAAATCATCTGTGTATGCCCTAGCCGTATTTCTCTTGAAGGCACATGTTTTGTGCACGTGACCGTTTTGAGTCTATGAATAAGTAGTCAGTGTCTTTTGTTTGTGTAACCCCAGTTACAGGTTATTGTTGTCATCATGTCAGACAACAAGGTAGATGTTCCATCTCTGGGTGCCTTCAAAGGTCCAGCACCTGTGGTAAAGATGGATGGCACGAACTATGAACTGTGGGCCATGCAGTTCATGAGTCTTATGCAATGCAATGGCAAGAAGCATATCCTCACACAAGAGGAACCTGTGGACAAGACTGGGGTTAATGCCTCATGGGAGGCTGACGATGCCTATGCACGTATTTGGCTATCCGGTACTGTATCCATGGAAATAGCCAACGACATCCTAAGCCAACCCACTGCGAAGGCTATGTGGGATATCCTAGCAGCCACTTATTCTCCGGCGAAGAACGAGTCCAAGATATTACAACTTCAGCATGATATCTTTACCTCAAAGCAGAACGGGCGCCCTCTTCATACCCTCTACACCTCTCTGAGGGGATGTTTGAGAAGCTACACGGGTATATTCCATTGACGGCAACACTAGAGCAACTCAAAGCATACAGGGACTCGGTGATGACTGGAGTGTTTCTAGCAGCTCTTGATCCGGAGTATGATGCCGCCCGAGCACAGATTCTTACAGATGCCACCATCCCACCTATGGAGGAGGCTTATCGCAGGCTGAGTAGACTCTCTATATCCCATGGTGGAGGTTCGACACCTTCAGCCATGGCATCTTTTCGTGGCAGACGAGGTTATTCACATTTTCGAGGTAGAGGCGGTCGCGGTCGAGGAGGAGGAGGTAGTCGACCTCCTAAGCAGCCGTGCACATACTGTCGCCGGACTGGGCACACTGAGGAAACATGCTACTCCAAGCATGGGTTTCCTACTACTACGGCACGTATGGCGGAGCAGGCTCAGCAGGAAGGAGGCTCTTCTCTTGTCCCGGATCAGAGGTTTGAGGAGTTAGTGGCGAGACTTCGAGAGATCATGCCTGGCCAGGGATCAGCTAGTACTTCAGGATCATCAGAGATAGCCGGCTCAGCATCCTATTCAGGTACAATGTATGCATTTACTAGTAGCTACAGTGCAGATCTATCCGAATGGATCATGGACTCAGGAGCTTCTCACCATTTATGTGGTAACAAGAAGCAGTTGGATAGTTTTATTACAACTCAGACAGGCCGCTCCGTGGTGATAGCTGATGGGACACATTCTCCCATTACTGGACAGGGGGAGGTGCAATTGACCCCTGGGATACGGCTTCAGAATGTTCTTTATGCTCCTAATTTTTCCATGAATCTATTATCAATTAGTCAAATCACTAAAGACTTACATTGTCGTGCCATATTTGACCCATCTGCTCTTGTGTTTCAGGACATCCTAACGGGCAGAGTGATTGGAACTGGCCGTGAGCAAGGGGGTCTCTATAAACTAATACAGTCTCCTTATGTTGGTGCCTCGTCTGTTCGTGCTGGATCTGTCTCACCCTACACATGGCATCTACGCTTTGGTCATCTTCCATTACAAAAGATGATCCATATCCTTCCCCAGATTTCTTCCAGGTCTACTTTTCAATGCGAGGCGTGCCAGCTTGGGAAACATCACCGATCGTCGTTTCAGAGTCGTCCAGGTCCGAGTCATCGTAGTCTGTTTGAGTTACTTCATTTTGATATTTGGGGTCCCAGCCGTGTCCCTGATCTTCAAGGGCACAGGTTCTATCTTGTTGCAGTCGATGATTTCTCTAGACTATCTTGGGTCTTTCTTCTTAAAAATAAATCTGATGCTGGTCATGTTATTCAAACATTTATTATTGAAATAAAAAATATTTTTTCTGCTAAAGTGAAGTACATACGGTCTGACAATGCTCTAGAATTGTGTAGTACCCAACTTTCTAACTTTCTTATTTCTCATGGGATTGTGCATCAGACATCATGTGCCTATACCTCCCAACAGAATGGGGTGGCTGAACGGAAGCATTGTCATTTGTTAGATATGACCAGAACCCTTTTGATTCAGAGCCGTGCTCCTCACTCCTATTGGGGGGATGCGGTTCTAACTGCTTGTTATCTTCTTAACCGTATGCCTTCAACAGTGTTAGGGGAAAAGATTCCGTTCTTGACTGCGTTTCCCGAGAAGGATCTTTTTTCCCTAACACCACGTGTTTTTGGGTCTGTTGCTTTTGTTCATTGTTTTTCTCCTGGTCTTGACAAGCTCTCTCCCAGAGCTGTCAAATGTGTGTTTGTGGGTTATTCCAAAACCCAGAAGGGATATCGGTGTTTTGATCCGGTTAAACGAAGGTATTACGTTAGTGCAGATGTCACCTTCTTTGAGTCCATTATGTACTTCTCTCCTACAGGTGACAGACTCACTCCCTCAGAGCAGGGAGACGACATCTATGTGCCGCCTCCACCTCCATCTGTTCCTAGTTCTCATCTACCGCCACAACCTACTACACCACCACCGCAGCCTACACCACCACCACCAGCTACTATTCATTATCCCAAAGTCTATCAGCGACGGCCCTCTGCTCATGTGCCTCCTCCATCATCCAGCACGCCCGAGGTATGTACTGATCATTTGAGTTCTACTGATGGCACAGGTGATTTGAATGCGCAGATGGATGTACAGGGTACCGATGTACAGGCTATTGATGATACTGTTATTCCTTCTGTCGATGACCTACATATACCCATTGCTCATAGACGGCCGAAGCGTGCTCGGACGGTGAATCCCAAATATGGGGTGGATTTTTGCTCTCAGGCGTCATTGGAGCGGTTGTCCCCGGACTTTCGCAACTTTGTTGTTGGGTTATCGGCAGTACATATTCCACGGTCTTATCAGGAGGCCCTACAGAGCAGCCCGTGGCGTTTAGCTATGGAAGAGGAAATGGCGGCGTTGCAGTCACGTGGTACGTGGAGTGTTGTGCATCCTCCTCCAGGTGCGTCCATTGTTGGAAGCAAATGGGTGTTTACTGTTAAGCATCGAGCAGATGGTACGGTTGATAGATACAAAGCCAGATTGGTTGCTCGTGGGTTCACCCAAACATATGGGGTGGACTATCAGGAGACGTTCTCTCCAGTGGCCCGTCATACTACCTTACGGATTCTCATTACAGTTGCTGTTGTCCGAGACTGGCCCCTATTTCAGCTTGATGTCACGAACGCCTTCTTGTATGGTGACTTGCAGGAAGAGGTCTATATGCAGCAGCCGCCAGGGTTTGCGGCTGAGGGGGAGTCTAGTATGGTGTGTCGTCTCCATAAGGCCATATATGGCCTGAAGCAGAGCCCACGGGCTTGGTTTCAGAAGCTCTCAGAGTTGATTGAACAGAAGGGCTTCGTCAGATCCACAGCGGATCATACTCTCTTTGTAAAGAGAGATCAGCGAGGTACTGTGATCATCTTAGTATATGTTGATGATATTGTTATTACAGGCAGTAATGAGCAGGGCATTCAAGCAGCCAAGAAGTTTCTTGGCGAGCAGTTTGTTATGAAGGATTTGGGTACACTTCGTTATTTTTTGGGGCTGGAGTTTGCACGGAACAAGCAAGGAATGGTAATAACACAAAAGAAGTATGTTACGGATCTCTTATCTGAGACAGGTATGGCAGGGTGTAGACCAGCTGCTACACCTATGGATTCTAATGTCAAACTTTATGATGATGACTCTGAGGAGGTAGACAAGAGACGATATAGAGAGCTAGTAGGAAAGCTCTTGTATATCACGATTACCCGACCGGATATAACCTTTGCGGTTAATAGGGTAAGTCAATTCATGGAGCAGCCCAGGCAGGCTCACATGAATGCTGTTTTTATGATCTTGAGATATCTGAAGTCCTCTCCAGGTACTGGTCTTCTGTATAGAAGAGATACCTCCATATCCATCACAGGTTATGCTGATGCAGACTATGTTGGGTGTCCTAATGATAGAAAGTCAACTTCAGGATTTATTGTATTTATTGGCACCTCACCAGTAGCTTGGAAGAGTAAGAAGCAAAATGTGGTGGCTCGATCAAGTGCAGAGTCAGAATATAGGGCAATGGCCCAAGGTAGTGCTGAGATGATGTGGGTTAAATCCGTTTTGACCGATTTAACCATTGATGTTCCTCTTCCCATGCATCTAAAATGTGACAATCAAGCAGCCCTGTTCATAGCCAATAATCCAGCCTTCCATGAGAGGACGAAGCACATTGAAGTGGATTGTCATTTTACACGAGACTTAATCAAAAAAGGACTTATTTCAACTTCTCATGTATCATCTGGAGATCAGGTTGCAGACATGATTACCAAGGCCCTTGCTAGGGGTCCATTTCATCTTTGTTGTTCCAAGCTGAGCATGTTAGATATATATGCTCCAGCTTGAGGGGGAGTGTTAGAGTAACATTTGTTTTGTAGTATTTATTTGTCCTGGTTATGTAAATTACCCTAGAGCTTTTCTCCTATATAAGAGAGCTCTAGGGTTAATGGTAAAGCATCTCATTTTGTTCCCTTCAACATTATATAGGATACATTTCATTAACAATAGGTGATTACAGCATATCTTAACTGATCAGAACACGAAATCTTAAAACTGTTTCACATCAGAGGATATCTTAGTATTGTGGTAAGGACTAAGGAGTAAATGTAACAATTGACAGGTTGGTGGTCATCCCTGTGTAAAAGCAGATTACTATATATCGATGACACAAAAAAATATTCTCTCAAGATCCACGAGTAAATAACACATCATACTGATTTTTAAAGTTAATCAAGAGCCACAAGAGAAGTCCACAAATGTCTATTTTACACAAAACATGGAGAAGGTCCATAAGAAGCTTAAGCAGACTGGACATCCTTTCATAAGACAACTGAAAGTGGAAAGCATTCATAAGTGATGCAATTATTCCTAAATTGACAGGTCAAGCTGGATTGAAGCCGTCGAGAATTCGAGGATTTTCAATATTAGGGTTTCTGTCTTAATTTATCTTTTTTATTTATTCGTCTATTTTAAAATTATGTTAAATAAATTAAGATTGATTGCAATCTCAATCCTTTTAGTAGAGTAAATGAGTTAGAGTCTAATTTTAGTAAATTAGTTAGAGTTTAATTAGAGTCCGGATAATTTAGAATTCAACTTTGATTATCTTTCTAACTTTATAATCCCACCCACCTATATAAAGGGAATGGCAAGCATTTGTTGAGTTCAGATCGGATTATGAATTAAAATTAAGTTTTGATTTGGAGGGAACCTCCACTATTATCCCCCCATTCCTCAAATTCTAGAGCTTCTCCTCTTACCCCGTTCCTCTCTCAACCACGCAAAGCGCGTCGCGATTCTAATCTCTCTTCTCATCCCTTCTCGATCTCCCTTTTGCATCAGATGGAATCAAAGAATGGCAACTGAATCGTTCTAACGATTCGATGACCTGATCTCATATTGATGGTTGCTATTCGACTTGAGTTGTCTCGATCACGATTCACACCTACGACAACGAAAATTCAAGCATCATCTCTTATCAAGAGTGAAAGTACAAGAGTAGCTAGACACGTTAATTGAGGAAGAATCATTCATCTAAGGCAAAAATCAAACCGCTGTTTTCTTGATACAATGTGATTTTGATCCAGAAAATAAAGGTATTTTCTGTTTGGAAGAAAATTTTTATATTACAATTTCGACACAAGAACAAAGATAAATAGAGCCTATCTATGATGAAAGCTTGGAGGATGAACACCGAGTTCTTGATTTGTTCTCATCTATAGTTGATGTCCAGGACACTTTCACGTCACCACTGCCACTTCCGTTGGCCCCTTCATAACCTTTATCCTTGCGACATGTCACGGCCGCACCACCACCATCAACACTGCCACCGACGACTTCTATACACCAACCCTTGGTTAGAGCAACCCCGTTGGCCGTGCAACCTCCCCCACTTCAAATTGCAGCCTATGCGCCACTTGTGCGTTGCCTCTGCCTCCCGCGGTGCCGCCTCCACTCGATCTCGAGCTCCCACTGTCGTTGCGTGCACATCAGGCATGATCGTTACCGTACATGCTTCAGGCATGACCACCGCTAACACCTCCATTCACAGCATTGTCGCCGCTCGTGCGTGACCACACACTGCCGATGTGGTTGGAATCCTAGTGTTAGGGTTTGGTGCCGCCGAAAATGATGGAAGGGAGATGGACTCCCACAGACTCCTGCTTTATCTTCCACGAAGGATCAATCCCATAAAATTAGGGATTTGGAGTGGTTTCTGGAAAATTGCAAAGGCATCCCTTCTCTTAAAACCTTTTGTATAAAGGTTAAAGATGGTGGAACTAAAGAAGAGATATTTTAAGTGAAAGGATAGAACTTTTGCAGCCATACCCCTCGGTGGAAAGAAATTACAAACGCAACATGGAAAAGAAGCAAAATTGGGGAGATCTGATCAACCAATCCATATGAAATTCTCCATCGACAGATTGAAGATCAAGCAATTCATCAGAAGGCAAATTTTTCAAGCAAGGGAGAATTGATGCAATTATTCTCAAATTGACAAGTCAAACCGGATTGAAGCCATCATGAATTTGAGGATTTTCAAAATTAGGGTTTCTATCGTAATTTATCTTTTTTATTTATTCACCTATTTTAAAATTACGTTAAATAAATTGAGATCGATTGTAATCTCAATCCTTTTAGTAGAGTAAATTAGTTAGAGTCTAATTTTAGTAAATTACTTAGATTTTAATTAGAGGCAGGATAAGTTAGGATTTAAATTTGATTCTCTTTCTAATTTTGTAATCCCACCCCTCCTATATATCGAGGATGGTAGGCATTTGTTGAGTTCATATCAGAGTATGAATTAAAATTGAGTTTTTGTTTGGAGAGGACCTCCACCATTATCCCCCCCTTTTCCCAAATTCTAGGGTTTCTCCTCTGACCTTATTCCTCTCTCTCAAACACACGAAGCGCATTGCGATTCTAATCTTTCTTCACATCCCTTATCCATTTTCCTTTTGCATCAATAAGTGTTATGGGGAAGAGAATCACAAACAGCAGTGAAATTTAATCAGGACAACCGTATGAAAACTATAAACATTCTAGTTAAGTTTTACTAAAAAAACATTCCAGAAGTATGGAAATTTATGAATGCAATAACACATCATTGCATGGGCATTTACCATTATTTGAAGAATATACATATTTAACCAAAAAATACTAGCATAGTTATTCAAATATGACGTAGAAATAATTCCATCCTAACTAGCATGATGTTTGGCCTACAAGATACAATACCCTACGTTTTACTTGGAAAAACAGACAGACTAAGCTGCTCGATGACAATACCTTCAGTCACAGGAATATTTGCTATAAATGAAGCTAACACAGGTGAAAGTCTTTTCAATATTCCCACAGTTCCTTCTGCTGCTTTATCGGTGATAAGTGGCACATTTGAAGCAGTATTTGATCCAGTCATAGATGAATGATCGGGCCCTATCACAAAAAAAAGTTTTTAGACCCATAAAAGATTAAATCATGCCCTATCACCAAAAAGACAATAGTTGAAAGACCTACAGAAGATTTAAAAGAAACTAAATTTACTTTCATAAGATTAGAGAAATTACAGACAACATAGTACAGAGGATTTAAAAAAAATCTTGTGACCTATGGCTTGTATTTAGCAAAGATATACACCATGCAATGTCCACTGAATAGTAGCAAATCCAACCATTGAAGAGCGTCATTTCAAGCTATAACATAGAAAAGTAAAATCGACTTGCACATACTTTACTTTTGTCCATTTAAATTTCTATATGGGTGCAACTGCCATGTATTTTAACTTTCTGCCAAGCACCATAACTGACAATATCATAGAATATAAACACATGAAAAAACAGACTATTGGGTACCAAATACATGATTTCAATATGCTTAGAATTAGAGGCAGTAACAACGATTACATGTATGAAGCAGAAACAGCGTAAGCGAAACACAAAATTTGTTTGCAAGACCTCCACAGTAACACCATGCATAAGGTTGTTAAAATTTTCGGATGTAAGATGTGTCATGTTTCCTTCACACTTGTAGGTGAAAGGCTTTATCGTGCCCTATGATTTTTCTTATAAGCAAGATCCGTTTGACAGCATGTTTATCAACCAGATGAGTGTGGCTTTTCCCACACGCAAAAAGCATCCACTTGGGAGCAAACAATGTCAGAACTAAGAAGTTTAATATGATATATTGGACTTTTCTAGCCCAGCTAATTCGGCAAAACCACATTGGTCCGACTGATGGGATAAACCTCGACTTCATAGATTTGTTGACATGTTGATTCCACCAGTCGTGTGAGGGTATGTTACAAGAGAATATGTAAATTAAGTGCTTAACAAGTGACTCACTGAGTCTCTTAATACGAGTAGATAGCTTTTGAGTTGGATGCTCCGAAGGATTTACCAGGGAACAGAAATATAATAAATGGAATGGTATTGATGTTCTCAATCCAATCAAGAAATTCTCGTTGCATTAGCAAGAGTTTTATGAAAATAACAAGGCACCTTGTAAGCGACTTGGGTCATAAATCACCATCTTTGAAACGTCTGGGAGGACAACTTGAATAGAAGTTGTAGTTGCGCCTGCCCTCACGCCAGTGTTCAAATTCAGAGAGCCCTTTTCTGCATGACAGACCGATGATTCTTGAAATGCAAAAAAAAGAGCAAGAGGGAATATGATGAGGAAAGAAAATAATGATGTTGTTACCTACAGAATCAGCATCAGGAGATGCAGAAGACTTCTCACTTTTCTTACTAATATTTCTCATAAGCCACTGTAAACGAGTGTCACAAAGATACATTATAAAAGGCATACCAGTTAATTTATGAAAAATAGCGTTACACAAATACTGTCGTAATAAGCATAAAAACATCCACTTAACATATTACATAACATCATACAAGACCAACCTGTTTCAAAGAAAGGCAGCACAAAAATGCTTATAATGTTTTCTATAAAACTAGAAGAACAAGCCCCCAGGGCCCCTACTTTGAATTGTATTCACCCGAAGACATGCATGGTTCCAAGCCCCCCTATTTTAAAGAGCATACTTTAAAGATATGTCTAAGGATAGAACAGAGGAAATTGTCACAAATTACAAAATAGCGAAGAAGGAAGCAAAGGAGGTTGTAAGCGAAGTTAAGTCAAAAGCTTATTTTGTATAAAATTTTCGACTCTAAGGAGGGCCAGAAGGATATATTCAAGTTGTCCAAAGCAAGAGAAAGAAAGATCAAAGACCTTTCTCAAGTGAGATGCATTAAGGACGAAGAAGGTCACATGCTTGTTACTCAGAAGGATATAGAGACTAGATGGGAGCAGTACTTCAATAAACTTTTCATTGGGGAAGGAAATAGAGAGATCACTTTGGGTGATCTAGCTAGTAGTGAAAGTTACTTGAATCGTGCAAGCTATGGACAGATACAAAGAAAGGAAGTAGAGGAGGCTTTGAAGGTTATGAGACCTGGGAAAGGTGTAGGACCTGATGACATCCCTGCAGAAGTATGGATAGTTTTAGGTGAGCGTGGTTTGACTTGACTTACAAATCTATTCAATGTTATTTGACGAAGCAAGAAAATGCTTGAAGATTGGAAGAGTATCGTGGTGCCTCTTTATAAGAATAAAGGAGACATTCAAAATTGTTCAAATTACAGAGGTATCAAGTTAGTGAGTCACACTATGAAAATTAGGGAACGTATGACTGAAAGAAGGTTGAGGCAAGTTTCTAACGTAAAAGTAAACCAATTCGGATTCATGCCAGGTCGCTCAACTATTGCAACCATCCATTTGTTGAGAACAATGGAGATTTATAGAGCTAAAAGGAAGAACCTCCATATGATCTTTATTGATTTGGAGAAGGCTTATGATTATGTCCCACAAGAGACATTGTGGAGAGTTTTGGAGACGAGACAAGTACCTGTCCTATACATTAACTTCATAAAAGGACATGTATGATAGGGCTTTATCTTGTGTAAGGACCCCGACTGGGAAGACTGGCTATTTTGACATTAACATTTGTTTACATCAAGGTTCAACTTTGAGTCCATTTCTTTTCACTTTGATTATGGACGAGTTGGCAAGTCACATTCAGGATTAGTTACCTTGGTGTATGTTATTTGCTGATGATATTTTGTTGATTGACGAGACTAGAGATGGAGTAAATGAGAAGCTTGAGGATTGGAGACACGAATTGGAGCCTAAAGGTTTTTGTATAAGTAGGGCTAGGACGGAATATATGGAGTACACCATTGATGGAATCAATGGCAAAGGAATCGAGGTGAAGATTGGTGACGATAACATTCGGAAGAGAGATTCTTTTAGATATCTGGGATCTATTTTGCAATATGATGAGGAAATTGATGGATATGTTACTAATAGAATAAATGCAGGCTGACTAAAGTGGAGAGGAGTCTCTGCTATTCTCTGTGATAAGAAAACTCCTTTGAAAATTAAGGGAAAGTTTTACACAGCAACCGTGAGACTTGCTATGCTCTATGGATCTGAATGTTGGCCTGTGAACCATAGACATGTCCAGAGAATGGTTGTAGCAGAAATGAAATGCTAAGTTGGATGTGTAGACACACACGTAAAGATCGGATTCGGAATGATGCAATCAGAAAGAAAGTTGGTGTAGCTCCGATCGAGGATAAGATGCGAGAAAACCACTTGAGATGGTTTAGTCATTTGCAAAGAAGATCAACCGATGCACCAGTTAGGAGATGCGAGTGTTGGGATGTTGAGTCGACTAAGAGAGGGCGAGGAATGCCCAAGAAGTGTTGGAAAGAGACTATATACGAAGGGATCTTAGTTTTATGGATATAATCACATGACTGATGCAAGATAGATCTGAATGGAGGCGAAGAATCCATGTAACCGACCCTACTTAATTGTGTCGAGGAAAAATATTTCGTGGATATAGCCTCTAGTAGACGTGGTGTGGCATGTGTGATTCTAAAAGCAATCGGCAGTTGAAAATTATAAACCACGAGAAAGTAGAGATAGAGAGATGTAAAATGTGGAAACCATCTTCTCATTTTAAGACTCTCCTGCCCCATCTAACATTGATGCATGCATGATGAATTTGGGATACATCAAGTCCTCTTTAGGAAACGGTCTCGTATTCACCAAAGATACCACCTTCGAGCTCATAGACTATTCCGATGCTGACTATGGAGATTGCATATAGGATAGAAAATTCACTACCAACTTCTGCACTTATTTGTTATGGAACATGTTAATTGGGTGAGTAAAAAATAGACAGTTATTTCACATTCCAATGATGAAAGCGAATTTAGAAAAATGGCTCATGCAACAGCAGAGTTTAACACTCCGTGCTTACTAATTTTCATATCAATTCTATTGGGGTTATGGATGTCAAGTATCACAACCTTGCATTAATGCATATAGACAACAAGCCTATGTTTCATGAACACACTAAGCATGTGGAATTTGACTACTATTACACTAGAGACTTATACAAAGACGACCTTTTTGCACACCTCCAACTCACCTCAAAAAATTAGATTGTTGATGTATTAACCGAATCTCTTGCTCATATACAGTTTGCAAGATGATGTAACAAGCTGAGCATGATTAATATATATGCTCCAACTTAACGGGAGTGTTGAGGGATATTTTGTGGTTTCACCACCTTAGAGATGCACTAGTCCTTTCTCATTATGATGACTCTTTTGTGTAATTCTAACCTTAGGACTCTCCCTATATAAGGAGCCCCAAGGTACCCTATTCTAATAAGAAATGGTCTCAAAATTCTCAATTGATATTGATATTTTATCGGTAGTTTGACCATTACAAATACGCAAAATGTTGAGCCTCAAAAAGCTATAGGGACCTCTAAAATATAAGGATCAATGTTCTGGAAAGCGGTCGAGTAAACCGCGTACTCGGCTACATACTCGTACTCGGTAGCCTTGCCGCTCCGAGTATGGTGAAACAGCTATGTATGCGGGTTGACCCTCATAGTCGGACGATTACACCCCCTATGCGGCTGCCTACTTGACCACTTTTCTAATAAATATTTTTTATTTAACCTAAACCCAAAGGAGGCTTGGTGGTGGAGTGAAGGGGTGTAAGAGAAGCTAAAAATTAAAAGAGCTTTCTTTAAAGCTATGTCTAAGGATAGAACAGAGGAAACTGTCACAGACTATAAAATAGCGAAGAAGGAAGCAAAGAAGGCTGTAAGCGAAGCTAAGTCAAAAGCTTATGAGGTTTTGTATAAAAATCTCAACTCTAAGGAGGGCCAGAAGGATATATTCAGGTTGGCCAAAGCAAGAGAAAGAAAGACCAAAGACCTTTCTCAAGTGAGATGCATTAAGGACGATGAAGGTCACGTGCTTGTTACCCAGAAGGATATAGAGACTAGATGGGAGCAATACTTCCATAAACTTTTCATTGGAGAAGGAAATCGAGAGATCACTTTGGGTGATCTAGCTAGTAGTGAAAGTTACTTGAATCGTGCATGCTATAGACGAATACAAAGAAAAGAAGTAGAGGAGGCTTTGAAGGTTATGAGACCTGGGAAAGGTGTTGGACCGGATGACATCCCTGTAGAAGTATGGAAAGTTTTAGGTGAGCGTGGTTTGACTTGGCTTACGAATCTATTCAATGTTATTTGGCGAAGCAAGAAAATGCCTGAAGATTGGAGGAGGAGTATCGTGGTGCCTCTTTATAAGAACAAAGGAGACATTCAAAATTGTTCAAATTACAGAGGTATCAAGCTGATGAGTCACACTATGAAAATTTGGGAACGTGTGATCGAAAGAAGGTTGAGACAAGTTTCCCAAATAAAAGAAAACCAATTCGGATTCATGCCAGGTCGCTCAACTATTGAAGCCATCCCTTTGCTGAGGAGAACAATGGAGATTTATAGAGCTAAAAGGAAGAATCTCCATATGATCTTTATTGATTTGGAGAAGGCTTATGATTCCGTCCCACGAGAGATACTGTGGAGAGTTTTGGAGAAGAGACAAGTACATGTCCTATACATTAATCTCATAAAGGATATGTATGATAGGGCTTTATCTTGTGTAAGGACCCCGACGGGGAAGACTGACTATTTTGATATCAACATTGGTTTACATCAAGGTTCAGCTTTGAGTCCATTTCTTTTTACTTTGATTATGGACGAGTTGACAAGTCACATTCAGGATGAGTTACCTTGGTGTATGTTATTTGCTGATGATATTGTGTTGATTGACGAGACTAGAGATGGAGTAAATGAGAAGCTTGAGGTTTGGAGACATGCATTGGAAACTAAAGGCTTTCGTATAAGTAGAGCTAAGACGGAATATATGGAATGCACCTTTGATGGAAGCAATGGTGAAGGAATCGAGGTGAAGATTGGTGACGATAACATTCAGAAGAGAGATTCTTTTAGATATCTGGGATCTATTTTGCAACATGATGGGGAAATTGATGAAGATGTTACTAATAGAATAAATACAGGCTGGCTAAAGTGGAGAGGAGCCTCCGCTGTTCTCTGTGATAAGAAAATTCCTTTAAAAATTAAAGGAAAGTTTTACAAAGCAGCCGTGAGACCTGCTATACTTTATGGTTCTGAATGTTGGCCTGTGAACCATAGACATGTGCAGAGAATGGCTATAGCAGAAATGAAAATGCTAAGATGGATGTATGGGCATACACGTAAAGATCGGATTCGGAATGATGCAATCAGAAAGAAAGTTGGTGTAGCTCCGATCGAGGATGAGATGCGAGAAAACCGCCTAAGATGGTTTGGTCATTTGCAAAGAAGGTCAACTGATGCACCGGTTAGGAGATGCGAGTGGTGGGATGTTGAGCCGACTAAGAGAGGGCGAGGACGGCCCAAGAAGTGTTGGAAAGAGACTATACGAAGGGATCTTAGTTTTTTGGATATAAGTCCGAGATTGACCCAAGATAGATCTGAATGGAGGCGAAGAATCCATGTAGCCGACCCTACTTAATTGTGGGAAAAGGCTTTGTTGTTGTTGTTGTTGAACCTAAACCCAAATAACCCCACCCGCATAATAACATAAAACTGCATACTCCCCGCATAAAACCATATACTCTCCCGCGTAAAATTGCATACTCCCAGCATACTCTCCCGATTGAGGATATTAACATAATATTAAATTTTTATTTATATTTTTTAATAATAAAATTACCAAACTGCATAAAACCGCATAGTCTCTGCATACTCTCCCGCATACCGCATTCTCTCTATGCAGTGACCCCTTCGACTGAATACCGCATTCCGCCTTCCTGAACATTGATAAGGATTGCTTACAATTCTTAATAACTTGGAATTTTCCATCATACTTCAGAGTTGAATTATTTTGCAAACTTTTCATAATATCGAACCCATTTGCAATTTAGATAAATTATAGAGAGGGCTTACATCATCTATAGCTATTGATGTCTTGGGTGTTGTCCTGAAACTTATAATTAGGAGCCATTGTATCTGTCGAATTTTCAGTATCATGCAACTCCACTGAAACTGGTATACATATTGAAATCTCATTGTTGTCTATGAAAACATTCACCATCCACTTTGAAGCTTAAATTAGCTAATTAAGCAAGAACTTGAAAAATGCTAAAAGTTTTTTTTTTGGAAAAGCTTCCGACAGGGAGACACAATGTGAAGTAGAGTACTCCAGGAGGGAGACTCTCACTCACTACAGCGCCAGTGACTTTGATCGACATAGACACAAAGCTCAAGAGCCAGTTGCCTACCCACATAGTTCAATGGGTCATCATTTGTACTCCAACCCTCCAGTTCCTCCTCTCCATGATGATCTAAGAAGTGTCGTCATCAGCAGCGACCAACAAAATATGCCGAGTCAAGATGGTATGTGTTATGTATTTAGCATGTGAGTGAGTTTTTTCAATTTGTCCAAGTTAAGCAATGCATGCTCCAGCTTGAGGGGGAGTGTTGACAATAGTGACGAGTCAAGTTAGTTGAATGGGTATTTGGATCTTGAGATAATCACCCGATATGATGTTTAGTCCAGCAATTCAAATTGTTGGGCATTTAGTTTGTTAGTGTGGATAGACAAAGAGCCCCGCACCTGTTTTTATCTTTGAAAAAGACAATAGAAAACACGGTCCTTAGTGACTTTCTCCAGTGATTTCACATGCTCCTTAAGGATTAGAATTCCATGCAAATCAAAGCTTACATCTTCTTAAATCCGCATTTCCATTTCCAGATTATATTTTCACACATCTGTACCAAGTTGAGATGCATGCAGTCAGACAATCCACCACAGAACTCAAAATAACACGATTCAACAAGGCATTGTCATGTCCTCCAAGAGAACGTGTAAGTTTGCCTCAAGCTGAATGGTTATGGCTCCTTAGATGGGAAGAAGGGAGAAAAAATACAAACACGGAGCCTTAACAAGGGCTTTGGACTTACCCAAACCAGTATACTGTACAACTCATTACAACATCAGGGAAGATAAACACAAATATAAATTTATATAACGCTGACCTTTCTACTGTTTCTTCTGAAAATAAATTTTCCGGAGTACTAACTTTCAATGGTTATCCATTGGGTAAAAAGATGATGTAGATAATGTAATGCAAGTTTCTACACCTCAGATGGACTAGAAGAGGAGAGAGTGAAACAATTCGGAAAAAAGTTAAATGATACAATGTTCACACTAAAGATTTGCCTCTTGTCGAGCCAAGTGATCTAGCTCTTTTGCCGAACAAGGCCAAAGGTCCATAAAACAATATCCTGCAACGACATCATGAAGTGAACCTTCTGCTGGCGTTTCTTCACCTGTCTTTGAAAGAGCTTCCTTTTTCCTCTGTTCAACCTGACAGAGTAACAGAATTCACAAGCCTGCCTATGCAGAATGCAGCAGCAGCAACAACAACAACATCAAAGCCTTGTCCTATGACTAATGCACATCCCTTCAATTTCTAATAAATGCATATAAGCAATCCCCCCCCCCCATTTATAGAATATCACGACTCTTGTCCCTTCGACAGCCCCTTCAAACTCCCAAGATAATTAATGAATCTACTATTTCATGATGTAACGACCTCAGTCACTGAACTGCAACAAGAAACAGCTTGTCAATATATCAATTGGATTTCTTTTAAGACAAAGAATAGCCACTAACCTACTAGAAGTTGTATCAATTGATTGTAAACTTTTAACTACACCAATTTGTTCTCGAAAAACATCAAAAAAAATGTCCTGTGGAAGAATGTGGATCCGCAGCTTGTTGAGCTCAACTACCTTTCATTCCTAACATACTTATCGGAGCTCAACTACCTTTCATTCCTAACATACTTATCAGAGCTCAACTACCTTAAAAGGATGACAACCAAAGGTCTGAAAGTATCTTAACATGGTTATCGAAATTGATGATCTTAAATTTATTTTGGCAGTCAATAATCACCAGGCTCAGATAGCAAACATCACCAAAATCAAAGCCATAAACCCTAACACACACCCCATGCTAAGTTGGAAGACGAAGGTCAAAAACTATCTGTGAATGAGGGGGAAACCCTCATTCAGATTAGAAACGCTCATCTCTTTATGAACAGAGGCTGAATACAGAATGACACAACTTAAGGAATCTATAGAAATCACATTCACGACATTCTGTTCCAAATGTTGCCTCAGAAACTAGAAAATCCATCTCGCTTCTGTCTTATCAGATAGCCAGATTGCATGAAGGGATCAATTGAACTATTGGAGTCTGAGTAAGCATAAATATCATGATATTTATATTTTCTAAATATACGTAGCTTCATAGATCGTCCTTTCAGATATTAATGACTTTAGCATGGCTTATCCAAAAAAACTTACAAATTCAACTCACAATATAACTGATAATCAGGTCCACTGCTTTCTAAAAAGTGATCGCAGCTCTGAGGACCATCAAACTCAGCATCTTTACCTCTATGTACTATCTATAAGCATGGAAGACTGTTGGGCTAGACGAAACCCTTTCTTTTCTGTTTTTTGAGAGAAAAGGGTCGGATCCATATAATGGTGAACATCACACCGTATATTAAAAAAATGATGAGCACATCATCCAGGATTTCAAAAGAGTTTTTATTCAAGCAACAACATTTTCCACACGAAATTTCTCCAAGCAAAAGGAGAGTGTAACGTCAGCTAAAGGCTGCACTCATTCCCTAGCACAACGGGCAAGAAACATCAATCTCATGAAAGGTCCTGTCATGTGCACCTTAGTCATCATCCTTGCCCCTCTGACCAACCACATGAAGATTTTCTTTCTCAAGGGTATCCTGAAGTCCCATAACAATCTGCAGTCCCTCGAAAGAATTCTTAGTTCAAGGATCGAAGGAGTAACAATTATAAGACTTCTCAACAAAGAAGTCTCCACATCCAATGATCGTGACAATCGGTGGGGCCTTTCATTCTTCATTGAGCTCAGGTCAGTCATTCTAAGCAATCTCGCAATCACTATTCAAGGAAACCAGCAATAAAATTAGGAATCGGTGCACCAACGGACAACATATCATCCACCTTCACGTCTAAGTCAGTGGCAAATGCAAACAGCCTTGAAAAGTCACATTAAAACTCCATTTCAGACCAGTCATCTTTTTTAAATTTAAAGAATGACTCATTCTCCAAATCAACCATAGGAACTCTTTCCTTTTCCTACACTCTTCACAAATTCCAGCTATAAAATTAGAAAAAAATATAAGAAGATAGAAGAGAAAGAAGGCTGAAAGAAAAATCAAAGAAACAAAAGATGACCGTTAAGATTTTAAAAAATCAAGAAATAACTGCTTCACAGGCATCAATAACTAAAAAAATGGAAAAAAAAAAGATTATCAAGTTGCTAAAAATTACAGAGAAACTTATGCCTTCAGCATGCTAGACAAATCTCCATAGGTTTTTTTCGAACTGTGTGAACCGTTTCCAAACCTGTATAGAAGAAGCCAGAAAGGAAGAAATTAGCAGCAGAGCAAGGAGAAAAAAGTTACTGCACAAGAAACACAAGTTTAACAATTTACTGTTTGACTAGCTTCCATCTCAAAAATATAACAGCACAAATTAGAAGAGACTTGAAAACTGTTACAGAAAAACTGCATGACGTTATGCTGAATCCTATAGCATCTCTGTGTACTTCTCTTGATGTTTGACAATAATGATATCCTATAATGTATGCCCAATTACTTCTTCATATCAGGGTTTAAAATATCGCGATATATTGGTGATATATCATCGATATATCGATATTGACGAGATAGAGATACCGATATACATATGCATACCCTTTTCAGGATATCGACCGATATCTCGCGAGATATCGACGATATATCACAATATCTGACCATATTGCTCAAAATTGATAGTTTTCAGTACAAACTTTCTCGGATATCGATCGATACTGACGATATTTCGCCAGTATATATGGAAATCAATGATATTACCCATGTAAGCTTGATTACTTATTTAGCTACTCCTAGTACTTAAGCAAATAATGATTTATATAATTTGTTTTGGGTCGAGTAGGGTATATGGTGCGATAAGTGGGATGCATATGACGGTTCTTCAACTGGTGGACTTCCACCTCACCCTTTTGGGAATGGAGATGAAACAACTCTAATGTTGATTAAGCTAGAATCACAAGTATGGAATATATACTCTAATTGGTATTAGTTAGTAACTACTAGTAATATAGTGATCCGTAAACAGGACTCGTGACATACTCCAATCAGTAGTGATTTTCTAGTTCAGTTAGAGAAGTTTCCTTTCCAATCGATTTTGATTCATCTTCTTTTATTCAAAAATATTATTATGAATTATATTATTTATGCTCATTTGCTTGTTTGTTTCATTTCAGATATAGCTCAACATTTTATAGCATAATATGTGATGTAATATAAACATAATGTTCTGAATGCATGTCCTTTACATCTCTAAGTTGTTTTTGTTTGAACTTCATCATTATCTTTCTAATACCGCTTAACAGTCAGCATTGACATTCAACGATGTGCGTGATATTGTGTATTGGTATGCTAAATACACCCCATTCTTGCACATAAGTGTGCATTTCTATGGTATTTACTGTTTTAATAACTAGGGTGATCTTAATTCAAGAAAAAGTGCTTTTTCACACTATTTTCAATATTTCCATTGATATTGATATATCCTTTTCCGAGTGGACCGATACGATATGGATATCAATATTTCTAACCTTTCTCTGTATAATCTCAAGGTTAGAAGAACAAATCTATGTAGGAATGTAGCCAACATGTTTAACAGCAGAAACCAAGATTCAAACATAAAATTTACATGCTCTACAATGCTCTGCATAAAAACCTCACATTTGAACACCACATTCTTCCCTTGTACTATTCATTTGCAAGACATTGTTGCAAAATTGAGCGGGTCAATCGACCCAGTCATGCCACTTGTACCCCAATTCACATGACCACTTTACACCTAAGGGCCAAAATATCAACATGACTCATTTCTGCCAAAATCGGGATGTCCATTTCCCCTTACTTGATTGATTGCACGAACTATATATGATTGTGCAATGTGCATCGGTAAGTGCATCGTTACCTCATCAAACCTGACTTGAGTGGGTAGACTCGATTCCTCAAAACAACTGACACTCCACGATCAGAAGTAAAGATGCCAGATGCCACTTTAGCTCCACTCGAACTAGAAGCCACATTGGATGAACCCTTCATATGGGCATGGAACCACGAAAGTCTGCCTTCGAAGAAATTGAATCAGTCTTACAAGCCACGACCATATCTTCAGTCGAATCGATCGCCCAACCCAAATAACCATTAGCAAGAGGAACAATCACAACAACACCATTGGTCTTCTAATCTGCATCCCAAGTTGCCTAGTTGAGCAAAAGACATGGCATTCAACTAGCACCATTAATCCCAAGTCTTCCCTCAAGGCATAAGCAACTGCTCACAATCTCTACCATCGACCCAATAGGAGTGATCACCTCCTTTACGCAACCAAATATATGACGCACAAAGATTCCTTCGAGACCCAGGCCTTCCATCAAGGAGGACAAGTCGAAACTCCATCCAAGAACCTATGATGCCACCAAAGTATCGATCCACATACGCTCCTTTAGCCAAGAGACCTCGACATCCAAGAATATCATAGGGTGATTATGGGACGTCCACAACCACTACATTTTCTCGAGCCTATCTGATTGTCACCTTCAAATTGACTAGATCATCCCTTCGACCTTTTCCGATCACCATGCCATCTATCGAAGAGTAATCCAATTTTTTTATGTTACAAGAAGTCATAGAACTTTGGAAACATCCCAACCATCAACAACAATCACCACTAGTTGCACAAACGATTCCCCTGATCATCATGCCCACACAACTTTTATGCCTGACAAATCACACCAGAAACAAATCTCCCTCTTGCTCAAACAATCCATGGCCATATATCCTTCCTTTCTATGATGGTAGCAAAAAAAAAACATTCGTTGAAATCTCGATGGCTCACAGAATACGTTGTTGGTCCTTTCCAATGATGTTGGTGTCCACCATCATGGAATCAGTCTCGCCAACCTCTAATATCAAGTATCAAAGAGATGGGGAGGGTTTGGATCAATGTTGTGTTTAGTATTGCCTGAGCCGGAAATTGAGGAATTGATGTGTATATAACGAAAATTACCGCGGTCGGAAACAGCGCAAGGATCTGCTCATATACAGGCGCAGCTTCCGCGATCGGTATGAGCTGCGAGAGAGACCAAATTCAACAAATATAAACCCATCGATTGCCTTCAGTGCGACGAAGAGATAGTGAATTCGCGCTCTTTCGTGTGTGTTTGGTGGGATGAGAACCTTACCTGCGCCTCATTCGCGAGGATTTCGACCGCCTCTGGCAACTTTCTGCACGAACAATCGCGATTTATGATAGAGGGATGGAAGAAAACCCCCTAACGCGGAACTGACCTTGGAATCCTCCGCCATCGCCATTGTCGACTGACCGGAAGCAATAAGAAATAACTGAGGAGTTCTCAGGACTCGACAGCGAGTTGCGTTGTCTGCGGGTGTGACGCTGTCCGGAAATAAACGGGCGCGTTGGGATGAGCTTATTTGACTCCTTGCAATCTGTGGTGATTATGGACTTGCCTTGGATATCATGACGAAGCTGAAGAATCTTTGTCTCATTCTTCGCTAGTGAACATGTAGTTTCAAAAATGTCCTACATAATCTTTGCAGTGGTTGATGTACGATTTTACTATCATCTTAATGTGAGAGTGTTTGATAGACAAACTTGGGCCCACACATTATCATGTTTCCATGTGGTGTTGGCACTTGTTTTGTTGGTTGTCTCTCGTTTTGTCAGGATGTACTCTTTGTTGTCGCTTTCCCTGATACTCATGGATTGCATTGCCCGTAAGTCATAGTTGGTCCGTCCATATTGACAATAGG
This sequence comes from Ottelia alismoides, assembly GCA_037367405.1. NCBI lineage: Eukaryota > Viridiplantae > Streptophyta > Magnoliopsida > Alismatales > Hydrocharitaceae > Ottelia > Ottelia alismoides. The sequence continues at coordinate 1,311,456 of JAZKJV010001482.1, forward strand.
ATCGATGCCTTTGATGGTCCCGAGAGATAGAGTAGCATTGACATGTGGGTCTTCCATGAAAATTTTGGATTTTTCTATCTGTCCACCTCCCCGGTACTTCTATATTTATTTATTTCCTCAGAATAAAATGTAAAAATAAAAAAATGATATAAAAATTAATTTCATGAAATTAATTACAGAAAATAATTTATAACCCTAAGAAAACGTCATTCCCTGACAACGTTGCCATATGATGAGAATGAATTTCACCCTCATTAATAATCGATTATTGTAGTATAGGAGATGAAATGCGACTGATCAAAAAGCACAATCTTTGAATGTTGTGGAGAATTTTTACTTACAAAATACCAAGGTCGAGCACAGAAAATGGTGATTTTTACTTGTGTGATTTTAAATTAATTTAAATAATTAATTAATCGCAAATTAATTTCTATGTTAGAAAATAAAATCTGAAATAAACAAAAAGAAATGCAATGACGAATATGTGATGTAGAAAAATAGAAGACAATTGAGCATCGGATCTGTGATTATTATTTTTAATCCAAACAATATTAATCAATATCCTTGAAAATTAAACATATCAAAAGATATAATTTCACGAAAAATTAGTCAAAGAAAATCCAAGTTGCATGCTTAATTATCAATAATAATTATTCTATCAATCTCAAAAGTCAAAGAAACATTCTTAAGATAATTTAGCTTGATTTCCCTGTGATTTATTCCTCAAAATGATCATCAATTAATCCAAGGACCTAATGTAATTATTTCCCTTCAATAAGGCCCCACACAAATTAAATATTTGAAGAGTAAGATCAATTATCAAATATATACAATCTCCACAATCAAGCCTCCTATGGAAATTAAATCCTCAAACAATGATCCTCAATAATCACAAGAATATTGACCAAATTAAAGTCCTCACTAGAATCCCTACAAAACATATCATTAGATTTTCTCAATAAAAGAGCACAGATACGTCCAAAACCAGCACGCATAGATCAAGAAGTTCATCGAACTAAAATGCAATAGAAATAAAAAATTTCCTTAAATTGGTCCTTAGAGGACTTATCTGTAATTCATGAAACTTCATGGACTGTTCTACAAATTTTCCATAATGGCACGTGCGGGGCACGTGCTTCGGCTGGCGGGGACCTTTTCGTAATTCGCTGGAAGCCAAAGGGTAGGTGCCCCAAAGCACGTGTCTTGCACATGTTAAGCTTATGGTAGGGAGCTGTGGAGACCGGTTGCGGCGTGCCAACCCCGAGGGTGGTGGTCAGGTAGAAAGTCGGCAAAGGGTAGAGCTCGCGGTGCGGGCGAAGAAGCAGGGTGGAGCGCAAATCCGATGGCACAACGGCTAGGACATCGGGGCGCGGAGATGGTGGGCGCGCAGGAGGTGCGTGTGCAGGCTGCACGTAGTGGAGGTGCAATAGGCGGCTGCACCACATGGGCCGAGGGTGACACACGCCCGACGCCGACGGTGGTGATCGTCGAGGGCGGAGCAGAACTGCAAGGACCTCAATCTCCCAAACTATGAGGGGAGGTGGTTCCTGCAAGGTTAGTTTGATAGCATAAGCGAATGGAAAGTTACAGGATAAGATGGAGGTAAGTGTGTGAGTGAGGGAGGTGTCATTGTTCTTGTGTGTGTGAAGATGGAGGCGAGCAGCAGGGAGGTGTGGCACTTGCATGTGTAGATGGATGTGGAGGTTGAAGGAGAGGGAATGTATGGAAGAAGAAGAAGATGGGTTGGTGGTGCAAGGAATGGAAGGAGATGGTGAGGAAGAAGTGGAGAAACAGAGAGGGAAAAGAAGAGAGAAAGAGGAAGATAGAGAGAATGTAGGGTGATTTCAACAAAAATAGGAGATTACACAACTTCCCCTATTTTGGCAAGGAATTTTTTAGCAGGCATAAATTTCAGATTAATTGATTTTTGAAATTTTATCCAAAAAATAATTAAAATCACCATTAGATCCGTAATAGATGATTTATCCGTGGAAATGCAATTTTTTTGCGATTTGGTGGATGGAAGATGCTGAAATGAGGAGAGAGAAAGTATGAGGAAGAAGATGGAGAATAAACTATGGAAGAGGATGAAGAAGGAGGGGAAAGGTGACCTGTATGTGAATGGATTGCCTGGGGATGCTGAAGGTCAGAGACCTTCCTTGATCGTTGCCTCTAAAGCCGCAACAAGGGTACGGCTCGAAGTTGGACTAAGATTTATTAGGAAGCTTGGATATAGCGGAGTAGGGTACGCCAGACCAAGCCTAAAAGAGCCTCCTTGTTGTCGTCTGCAAGACAATACCCGTAGATGTCACCAACGGGACTGATTGAAGCTCTAAGGTGGCCTTCTTGCTAATGGGTCTATGAAGATGGTGGAGGGAAGGTGGTGATTTTTTTATAGGTGAGGTAGAGTAGTAACGGTTGTAGGAGAGGAACGATCAGGGGTGCATGGAGTCATGTGCAAGGCGACGACGAGATGGATGGCCGATGGTAGGGGGTTACATGCATGCCAAAATGACCAAGGAAAGAGAAATTCGAGGGGAAGAAGTTGGGTTTAAACGTAACGGTTGGGAAGAAGGGAGGGTTGACTTGAGGTCAACGGTAGGAAGAAGGTGATTGGATGAGAGAAGAGTGAGTGGGGTGGGTGAGGTGGAGGAACGGGATGTGTCTTCTCTAGTTGACCATTGACCGCTCTAAAGAAAATTATAAAAGAAATAGAAAGAAATACCACATAAAAAAGTGAACATAGAAGTTGCTGTCTCGATGAGATCTACAACTTTCGTGAAGGATCCAAAATCAAAAGAGGTCAAGATAGAAAACATATTTTTGAAGGTACTCAATAATAAAATACTGCATTTTTGCATTTTGTGATTTTTTGTATTTTTAAATTTGATCTTTAATTAGTGGATTAATTTATATAGAATATATACATAATTAATCTATTTTTATGAATTTTTTTTGTAGGTTGGAGAAAGGTAAAATAAAATCAGTAAAGATAAAATATGCACAAATAATATAAAATCGGATTTTCGTATTTTATCTTGATTTTCTTTTTTTGGATTTTAATTATTAATAAAAAGTTATTTAATTAATCAAAGAACAATTTTGAAAAGAATTTGATTAAAATAATTGATTTTTGTTCATAAAATAATAAGCTCAAGTAAGGTCAAAAATAAGGTTATTTATTTACAGATATTAATCCTTAATTTAAGCATAATTAGTAAAGGTTAATTAATTGATTTAAAGGGATTTATTTAGTGAATTATTAAGTAGATTTTTCTAAGATATCCATATAAAATATTTTATAAATTAACATGTCTCTTACTCAATGAGCTTGACTGAGGTCAGTTCATGGAACATCTGAGAGAGATGTCTAAAGGATGGTTGACCATGACATAGGTGTCATAGGGACAATTTAGCAGCAATCAACATAGCTCTAAGAAACGAGTGTATGCAAGAATGTCAAGGTAGTAAAGACCTTTCTTCGCATGTTCCCCTTCAAAGATCTACATCATCTGGATGTCCTGAAACTAACAAAAATGCTCATAAAGAAACTCTACAATAGACCTCAGAACATAATTTAATAGTGTTTTTTAAGAACATCTAAATTATATCAAAGTTAAAAAATAATATCCACTTAACACTCTCAAAGGGAATCCAAGAGCACGAAAACTCTAGAGAGCTTGAATTTGAATGATAACTCAATAATCTAACTAAGGTAATATAAGAAAGAGCACCCTTTTCCATTCGAATAGCAGAAGGCTGAAAGGATATCGGAGGACTACCTTCTCTCATTAAGTGAGTTGAGACTCCAAAACTAATACTTTGTACTAGTGCATAAGTGGAAACAAAATTGCCTAGGGTATCAAAAGTGGTAGCCATGTTGGCATGAGGCGCATGATCATGGGTAGTAGTATTAGGAATACTCCGCAACAACTGCATGAGACAAGAACAACTTGTTGAACCTATCAGACAAGACAGAAGCTTGGTTAGTCTCGAGAAGTGGGGGTTGCCAAATTTCTCCCAACACATGTCATATGGATGATCCATTCTGTGGAAGTGCATACACAAAGGACAACTTCCTTAATCATGTCTGTAGTCGGGACCTCGTCCAACATGAAAACCATAGCAACTCCTCATTTAAATGAGGCAAGGAAAGTTATGCTCTATGTTATCTGAACTTGACCATTTTGTGAAAGAATGGAGTCAAGTTGTTGTAGTCATCCAAATATCACATGAAGTGCTGGAAATATATTGGGAGTAAGGAACAAATATAACATTATTTTTGTTCTTTCATTAGATAAGAGAAAAATTTACACCGAAACAGGAGACAAGCATCAACAAGCTACGTCGCCGATCCTTTTTGAAAATGTATTGGAAGTAAGGAACTGATCCTTTACTATCTGGAAATAAGGGCTCAACAAGGTCGGATATGATGGCCTTCGGAACAAATATGAGATAACTCCTTCCACATCTCCTTAAATGTCTTTTTGTATAGGAGACTAGGGGTGAATCATATTTTAGACTAATCCGTGTCCAATAAAATCTTAATAGATTTTAATATTTTCCAATCCAATCCAATCCATCAAATTTTGGAATCCAAACCAATCCAATCCATTAGATTACGGATTGGATCAGATTGGATCTGATTTTTATACTTATATATTTTTGCTTGGTAGTTTACCATGTAATGTTTGTCTTTTATAGCACATTAGCCTTCGACTTTTGAATTATGACTTCAAAATTGATAATATGTATAGATATATTGAAAAGAATATCTAAAGAGTGCACAATCATATTAAGGTTGAAAGACTCCAATGATCTATTATAAAAAGTTGAAGACTACGCGATGAAGCTAAATGATTATATATGGAATTTGGTATTTAAGTTTCTTTTTTATTAATGATGCATTAGTATGTTTATTTATAAATATTTTCTGACATATGATTCAAATATGAACAATGCAAGTTACCAAATGTGGATGTAAAAGCTAGTTAGATAACAAAAAATACAACTTCTTTGTATGGATATTGATGAGATCATGGTGAGTTTAGATTGTTAAGCTATGTCAAAATCAAAATACTCCCCAGGACACCTTTCAAGGCACTATAACATATCATCAACATACATAAATCATAAAACATTCACATTCGATTAGTATCCAAGATAAAACCAAGGTAATATAACCCATCAATTTGACACCATCCTCTCATTTATAATAAACTTGAAATGGAATTTATTTGCCAGATTAGTACTTATAGCCAAAATATGTATTTTTTCTGAAAATATGAATCAAATTCGTATATCAATTTATAAAGGAAAAGAATTCAAGTATACTTGTTTGTTCTTATTTGGTGTGGTATATCTCAATATATAGTTGGTCTAGTTTCATACACGGGTAAGTTTGCAAGCTGGAACAAGCAAAAGGACCAAGATTAAAAAATGCATGTACTAAGCAACTATCCCAGATCTATTTTCTTATAGCGGAGTTCAATCGAGTTACAATGTGCTCAGGGCAGATGGTATTTATCGGAGAGGGATGACATTGTGTGAGACATGTGGCGATATCATAAGGGAGGGCGACATTGTTGTACTAAAGGGGGGCAACCTTGTGTAGGAGAGGGACCATCAAATTGGACTGAGAGGGAGAGTAAACTAACAGTTTAGATGTTTGTGATTAAGAGTGAAATGAGAGGGAGAGGGAATTGAAGGGGAATGCCAAAAAGGGTTCACAACATTACAAGTTATAATCACATTTTATTATTTTTGAGATTAGCATTTGATTTTCAAGAGAAAGAGATGAGGTGATAGGACTTTTATCCAACAATATGCGATGAATGACATTGATTATAGCTTTATGAGAAATTATGGTTGGGTGAAAATAGATATTATGTATATCTTATATTTACATATGTCAATATAAAAATAGGGGGCCTTTCAAATAGGGATGAGCATTGGGCTGGGCCGACCCGACCCAACATGATGCCTAGTCCAAAAAGCCCGGCCCAGCCCAGGCCCAAATTAATACTGGGCCAAGCTTGGGCCCAATGTTTAGGCCCAAAATTTTTTTGGGTCGGGCTCGGGCTTGGCTCGGCCCAGCCCGACCCGGCCTAAGGGCCTGGCTCGAAGAGGGCCCGAACCCTTCCTACATCCTACATGCATGAAAACTTCCACCTATTTCGTGTGCACTTTCTTCTTGTATCATGTCTTCATACAATGTTTATAAATCAAGAAAGTCAGGCATGTGACATGAGTTGATGATCATTGTATTCCAATTAAGAATTAATTTTCCTTAATTAGTCTTTGGTTTAGATTTTGTTGGTTATTCTTGATTTTGTTAGTATTTATTTTTTCAATCAGAACATTTTCTATTATTGTACCTTTACCCAATATAGGCCTTATACCCATTTTTTAACATATAGGGTCTGGTGCCCTTGTTGTTGTTAACTGGGTAAATTTGTTTCACTCGTTCAATTTCTATACGTGAGAGACATTCATGGTATCTAGCATTGAGTGAACGTGTGTAAAATGAGAAATCTTCGAATTTGATAGAGTCAAATTTTAGTTGTTTCACAAGTATTATGGTATATGTTTTAAACAATTTTGGCTTGTGTAACTTGAGTTGAGATTAACTTGAAACAAAAGACTCAAAGTTAATAATATCTAATTGGTGGAGAAGGCCGGCCCGGCCCAAGCCCGACCCAAAAGAATTAGGTCGAGCCTGGCTGGGGCCGAACAAAAAAAATTGCGGGCCTAAGCCCGGCCCAAGGCCCGAATTTTTTAAACATTCTTGGGCTTGGGCCCTTCAAAGCCCGGTCCAGCCCGGCACATGCTCATCCCTACTTTCAAATAGGACTTGGTCCTTCCATCCTTAAGAAAGGCCAACGATTGTAGCCATTAGATTCAAATCTAACGGCATGATCAATTTATTTGTCCAAAATGACATTTTAATCATCAACTTTTGTATTAATTATGCACGCCAATTCATATTCTAAAATACTAAAGCTAGTTTTATTTTTGATATTTTTCGCAATCTCATATTTAAAAAATGTCCAATTTTGTGCTGGGCATCATTACGTGGGGTAATTTTTGTATTCTTACACGCTTTTTTGTAGAATTAAAGGTTCCTTTTGTAACGACTATATGTTTTTTTATAGAATATATTGTTCATTCAAAAATTCATCAGTTATTTGTGCATTTTGCATTGTTCTTTGTAAAATATAATTCATATTAGCAATTAATATGTGTTTCTTTGTAACGATTATGTGATTCTTTGTATAATAAAATTTGTATAGTTCTTTGTAAAAATTACGGTAGTAATTCACGCTTAATAAATGTGAATATACAAACCAAATTTATATCAAACATGTTTAAAATGTATAATGCACATCCAAAATGTGTAATGCACATCAATATATACAAGATTTTATAAAAAAATATAATTTTCATTTGCAACCAATTGATTTGTAAAAATACATGACAAATATGTATAACACATATCAAAATTGTATAATACACATTAATATTGTATAGTACACATCAATATTATATCAAATTGGGAATCGTTATTCATCCAGGACTGGTTGCAGCACAGTGTACACGCATTGCCGTTCGATATGCGTGTTGTCGTCATCGTTTACATGAAGGCCTTTCCGGAAAGCCGCAGCATTCTTCCCTGGCAATGACACGTGCCATCAACTTCTTCCTTGCCGATGAGGCCACACATGATGCTAAAAATCTCTTCAAGGAGCATTCTATCATCGTCTTCATAGTCGACGGTGAAGATGTAGATGAAGGCGATGAGGAGGTTGATGATACCTGTGATGACGATGGAGACAAGATCTGCGATGTGGGCACGACGAAGACGAGCGAAGTCCAACATCATCCTCTTCATCCCACGACGAAGTCAAGCGATGGGGGATAGATGAGGGGAGCCCGACGTCCTCCTCTTCCTCCCACCTTTTGTGCGCGATTTTGAAATTGAAAGGAAAGATTAGGAGAGAGATTAATGAGGAGATAAATTAGATTCTTACATACTATATTTAGATAATGAACAATGACTAAAATGGATTTTTGGTTAATTAAATAATAATTATAACATGTCGTTAATAACAACCGACGGATTAAGTATGGACGCTTGAGATCGTTGGCCTTCCTTAAGGATGGAAGGACCACGTCCTGTTTGAAAGATATCCTATATAAATATGTGTTAATGAATAAACAGGTTGGATTGGATAGGATCGAATTTTGATAATGATTCGATCCAATCCATACTTTAACAGATTTTCAAAATTACAATCCAATCCGATCTGTTAAAATGTAAAACCAATCCAATCCAATCCAATGACGTCGGATTCGATCGGATTACGGACTTTGTCCAATCCATGTGCACTCCTATAGGAGACGGGCAACAATCAACTGATCTAAATTGTTAGTCAGCCAATTCACGACCTGAGAGTTATCTCGCAATCAGAATTCATAGTCCATGTCCTCCAACTTGATAGATATTGTTAGAACATATATCTTCCTTGTATCTCCAATAGATACCTTAAAGATTGGTACCGCTTAAAGATTGGTACCGTAACCCAAACTTCTCAACACCTTTAAGTTCAAAAGAAGTCCCATATGGTGGATACCAGAGGTTCTATCTCAGTAGAGACTATTGCAGTCAGATGGAAGATCACAAAATGAAAAAAGAATTTATATATAATTTGCACATGCATCAAAAAAGACAAAAATGGATACCCCAAACTAGAGCATGGTGGAATCAATGCACGATCCACAAAGATGTCACAACAAAGCAGGCGATCCATTGCTTTTAGGGAAGTGGATGTAAACCATTGCAGAATCACGATGTTGCAGTCCATAGAACTATGGTGATCAACAGATGCAATGCACCATAGCTTTTTAGATCAACGACACACCACGATTTTTAAGGCAACAAAACTTGTAATCAAGGCACGCCATATGCAACCGTAGATGATCGCGCAATAGATGATACATAGTAGAACTCCATTGCAGTAGAATTCCTTGGCTTAGAACTCCGTTGTAGCATATCCGTTGGTGTAGAACTTCATTGTAGCAGAGCTTGTTTGAACACAAATCTGTTGCAACGGAACTTGTACAACACAAACATGAATGAGCAACAAGCACTGTTTACATGCAAGGGTACTAAGCCGATGGACGATTACAATGGAAAGTGCTGGTGCTACGACAAGGGAGCCTAATAGTTATATCCTATAATTGTCACTCTAATGACATGTGAGAAAATTATTAGTACTTTGGTCCTCCGCGATTTTAAAGATAACACACACATACAAGATATTGTAGCCTCTCACATATTATTTGTGATTGAAGAATTGCAAGTGCAGATCTTAGCTCAACGAGACTACATTAAGTCGTTGCTCTGAAGCAGTAGCAGAAGCTCATCTTTGTTGTTTCTTGTTCAAAAGACTTGTAATAGTTTATCTCTTTTATGTTTGCAAAAGTTGTAATTGCAACAGGCTTCAAGTAAAAGTTTCCTTTTCAAGAGTATCAAGTTTTGATGAACTTATCGATCATACTTTCACATTGATCAGTATCATCTTATCAATCACATATATTTCATTAATCAATCACACATTGTTGTCTTGAAATCATCGATCATTATTTGAATACCATTCAACCACCAATCGATCATAACTATTTAATTGTTCGATCATTTATAGTTGGTCGATCATACTTGTTAACCTAATCGATCATATCATGAAACCATCTTTGATTCATACAATTTTTGTTTCCAACGGTCATTTTTCTTGAGCCCCAATATAAGGGACTCCATACCTATTGTTGGAATACGTACCATTCGAGCAATCACTCTTACTTTATCTAGAAAAGCAAGAAGTTATCTTTGAGTGATTTCCTTAGTATTCTTTCTCCTGTTCTTCGATTCATTTGATATTTCGAGAAGAATATTATTGATTGAAAAGCTGTGAAGCATATTTGTTCAGTTCAACAGTATTCGATTCGCTACCCGCACTTAAAGTTATTATGATAGCATTCATAATATTTTTGGCAACCTCTTCTCAATGCGGTGATATTTATTTATCTGTTTATATTTTTATCCACCTATGATATATGTGATATACTTATTTATGCTATTCTCTGTGAATTATCTGTGCAATTATATAATGTTGCTTTTTATCTCAAGATATCATCTACTATTTATTGTAGAATTATATTCTTGATATACGTAGAGATAATCTTTATTTGGATATTATTATTGTTATATTTCTTGATTCCAGTTAACCTTTTTGTGCAATACTTTAGGTGTATGATCCTAAGCGTGTAGAGAAACTCTTGAATGTACGATCTCCAAGGAAGCACAGATAAAGTTGTAAGCTCACTTGTTCTTCTGCTTGTGCTATAGTGTCTAATTTGCAATGTTGATCTTGGTATTTGATCCAAGATTACAAAGCGAAAACTTTGTAAACGATTGAGATATATGCATAAATATCTCGGCTTTAGCAAAGTAAATGAGTATCTCGATTAATCGAGAAATCCCGAGTCAGGAAGACTTATGTTGTGGGTTTTACCCAGGTAGGTTTCCACATAAAATGATATGCAAGTGTGCTGATAGGTTTGCTTGATAATTATTTTTATGCTTGCTGATTAATCCGAAAGGTTTTAAAAGTATCCTTGAACCACTTTTCTCTCCTCTCTAGTGGTATCGTGATCCATAACTCACAAGCAAAAACTCTGGGAGGGAATGGAATAATTATATTGAAAGGATGTGGTTTCTTATATAGAGTAAATCCTAAACACTCAAAATAACAAATAATCACTCAGAACAACAAAATATAGGAGATCCCTCAACATAATTGCTTAAAATAGAAAGCACATAAATAAACAAATATTGATTCTTAGTATAAGAATGTTAATAGGTAGAGAGTAACTTATTTCTATAAACTAGTGTAATTGTTTAAATTGCATTATAGTTGATAATTATTTTACATGTGCTCTTTCTACATATATTTATAGATTATATAGATGTACCAAAGACATAAATATGTACTTTCTTGTGATAATTATACAACTTCTAATGTATTTCAAGTATTTTCTATATGGTTGTATATATATGGTATGCCATCATAAATAAAGTTCAAGTTGTGTGAACGTATTGTATATTTTTAATTAAATCAATTCTATCAAGAAGTCTTATTGATGTAATTGCATAAAATATAAGTGTGTATTACATGCAATACTTTGGAGGTTTTTCAACAAGTTTTATAGTCATCACATGTTAAATAACTATGTGTTACTTGTCTAAGAAAATCGTGGGCAAACACTATAAAGTGGAATAAAAAGGAGAGTTGACATAATAGCATTTTTATCATATTATCAATTTCTTCATAGCTAACATGTATGTTGCATACCAACAATTTAATGGCACGCCTTATTTAAGTGAAAATCATGGAGCATGCAAACACATTCATTGACATAGAGATGATGAATCATGTATTCATTGTGTTGATTCGCTCGAATTGCATGAAAACATTCATTTTGAAGGAAACAAAGATAAATTTAGGATTAAAATATCGAAAATCCCCATTCATGGCAGTATAAAATCTTTTTTCATGTTTATCCATATTTTCTAATCACAGTCCAAATTTCAGAGTGCTAGAAATACGAGAATAGATTATTTAGAGAGGCTACATATATACAAACACACATTAAATTTGCTGATACAAGTTGAACCTATTTGTATTTTGATAGATCATCTTGAATCGATTTAATGATTAATATATTATATTGAACAAAAGTCTAGTTTGTTATGGTTGGATTAGACATGTCACGTTCCATACCTATCATAACTAATTTTATATTTTCATATTGTATTCCTTCTCTTGTATTTGTGTCCATATGTTACATATAATTACACTCTCCCATGCATTTTCTCCTCCTATCAACATTTGTCTCACTCTTTCCATAAGTAGCAAAATGCAAGTATAAAGATTGAAAACTTTGTTAACATAATAATCCTTTCATATATGGATGCGTGTTCCTACATGATCTCTTTATGGAGTCAATTTTTCCAAATAAAATCAAGAATTTCACATGCAAGGTCCCGAATGGTTATAATCAAGTATTACATTTTTTATCACCCAAGTGATGTGAAAGTTGCAGGTGACAAGATATATTAAAAATGAATATAAAGCATACTATAACATGGTTATAACATAAAAAGTTCAAGTATAAATGAGTAAAATATTTTAATCACATTTTTTTAATCTAGAAAACACTACAACAAAACTGATTTGGACGACGGGCTTGTGGCGACAGAAATCTGTAACGACGGACGGAAATATGTGGTGACGGAAATAATTGTCACTACAATTATTCGTTATCCCACCACAGTCGCCACAGTCCTTTTAAAAAAGAAAATTAAAATATTAGCATTAGATAATGAGAAGATTGCATTCTATTGCCTATTTTTAGTATAGGAGGTTGTGTTTATGAATACCATTTGGGATTGCCGATTGTTTTGCTCCCACCAAAATATAGGAACTTTTGGGGATGTTATATTCAGGGGAATTAGGGTGAAAGAAATTAGGCACGGTAAATTAGGAACTATATTGTAACTAAATTAGGCCCCAGAATTAGGGTGAGAGACTCCCGTAAATTAACCTTTTAACACGTTGGGTTTCTTATAGTTACGGGAGATTAGAGTGACCAAAATTACGTATGAGACAAGGAATTATATATAGTAAGTAAATTAGTTGGGATTATTTCTCATTCGTGCACTTTCTAGAAATTAATCGAAGGTACATGTGTTGGAAGGTTGAGGAGCAGATGGTGAGCGCATCTCTGTCGTCCATGCAAAATAAAAGCCCATTGTGGATCGTCCATTGCAAAATAAATCCCTATAAAAGAGATCAGTCGTGACTTGCCCCTTCTCCACATATTTCTTCAGAAAACCCTAACCTCTCAAAAAAACTTCTCCACAATGGCAATTGGCGATGGCGGAGGTCGAGGCCGAGCGGAGGCTGAGGCGGAGTCGAGGCAGAGGTTGAAGCGGAGGACGAGGCAGAGGCCGAGGGGGAGGCAGAGGAAGCTGGCGGTGGCGATGATCAATGTATCCTGGATTATGATGATCGATGACCGGCATGTCGCGAAGGCGGTCGGTTGTGGACAACTCGAGGTAGAGACGAAGAAAGCTGCCAAGGTGGAGGCATAGGTGACTATGATCAATGTTGGCAAGATTATGGCGATAGGCGATGGTCAGTACGTGGTGGCAAAGGTGAAGAACGGAGGTTGGTGGTGGAGGGTGATGGTTCGTACATCAGGGACGAAGGGCAGAACATGGGGGCGATGAGCGGTGGATGGAATACACAGAGCGTGGGTTGTGAGAGAGGGGAAAGCTAGAAAGTAAGGGCGGAGTCGAGGGTGATAATTGTTGGGATGATGATGATCGGCAAAGCACAGGAGCTATGCGTGGTGGTTGGTACCATAGATCAGTAGATGCTGGTAGAGGTGATCATCAATGGACGTCAACGAGGATTGAGAGCGAAGGTAGATGGAATGAAGGGCATAGTGCAAGGAATGTGGCCGCGACAATCAGTGGTTGGAGTATGCACGAAGTAAATCGTCTATAGAACATGAAGGTCATGATCAAAGGGTGGAACACGAGGATACTAGGTAAGAAGTTTTACACAGCTTATAGATGATATGTCTATCTAGTGATGCAATTTTGTTTGCGTTTGCACGTGACCAAAGCATTGAAATATAGAACATGGTTATATAAGTTGGCATTGAATTACAGAACTTGGTCATATAAGTTGGGTTTGAAATACATAACATGTGAAGATATATGTGAGCTTGGCATTTGGTGTTTATTAATTGGGATCGAGTGCATGATTAGTTGGGATGGGATGCAAATCTGAATCCTATTTTTTCGTAATCTTTTGTATTAACAATATTTTTATTTAGATTTATGTATAAAAATTTTGATCTATAAAATTGGTTTCCTTTGCATCATGTACTTCTTCATACAATTGTTCAAATCATGTCATCTAAGATCTGAAAGACATGGATTACTTATCATATAAATGATCTCTTAAAGCATCACCATAATGCTTACATTAATCACGTCCCTTTTATCTTCATAAAACATATATTGCTGCATTGTTTGTAGATTTGCATGTCTGGTTTTAAAGTTAAACATCATGATTGAAGGGTGCACATGCTCTCTGAGTCATACCGACATGCTTGATTCTTATATTTTGCACCTGTTGTTTTTGTAACATGCATCATTTATTATTCACTACGCAAATACATGGTGTCTGCACATATCTAGTTTATTTTGAAGTCGAAAAATATGTTTAGTTTCTGATCTAGTTTATTTATCTAAATGGAGGAGAAATTTAGATTCTTTCAGCTGGAAAGTTAGTTAGTTGAATCCTTAATCATGTGCCTAAAGATCTCATTGGTTACTGTTATGTAGGTGGGATAAGAATAGAGGGAAGTAGACATGTGTCCACCCCGACATGGAACTAGGGTACGGTTTACTTATACTAGATGATGGCAAATTCTGGTATAAAAAGCTTTATTGAAATTTACTTTGTAGATTTTATAATACTGCGTATTATGACACGATTCCATGAAATTTGAGTCAAACATTAGTGAATACAGTACATATGCCCAATAGCTTCACTTGGATTTTGATTTTTGGTGATAAAGCACGAGGAACGTGGGCAGCTGGAGCACAATGGCAATAGGTGGGCGTAAACCATAGTATTTTTTATATGCACAACAATCTCAATTACTTAAGCATGCCTTTTTTGGAGTAGCATGTTGCTATTATTAAAGAGGACAAGAAAAAGTTGACTGCTGCAATATATGCTGGTTTGAAGAAATGAAGTGATACCTCCACATAGCATATTGGCTTCCCTTTCTCATCTACCTTTCTTTACAAACAAGTAAGCTCTCTTGCTCCCTCATCATCGTTTATTAAGATTAGTCTATTGTCATGTCCTGCAACTTCAAAATTATTCCAGTAGTAAATTAGATGCATTTGGATAGACGAATATCAACAGAGATGACCACTAAAGTCAATGTAAGAGAAATATCATCTTTTGGTGGTATTATACGTTATTATGAGGTCAAGCGTTGTCGTAAGATACACCAATTAAATTTGGAAATCATTATATATATTCGAACTGAAATAGGCAAGAATCATTATATGATTAACAAAAAAATCAATTAATTTTATGTTGGATTATCATTGTGATATTTTACATGTGGGACCGAAGGATGTCTACGGTGTTGTCGGAGGACGACACTGGAAGAAAGTTATATGCATTGTGGGCATTCTATGGTCAGTTGTGGTGTCATGCAAGCTGGAATCTCCCTACATTCAGAAGATCCTGAATATGAACAAGATCATTGATGCAGTCATTAGCTCCCTTTAAAGACATCATCTGAAACTATACGGGCTCACTCTTCCTACCATTAGATTCTGATATTTTGCTCAAATCATCTGAGCCAAATGGTATTGGTAATAAGCTACTCACCTTTGTAATCTTCTGCTCTGTATGTGTCATATTACATTTTTTACAAGAAAATTTTTAATTAGATTTAACGATGGCATCTGAACAGAATAGTTATGAAATCTTTCAGTTGATGAGTCTCGGATGGATGACAAAGATGGTGTCAAGGTGAAAGGATGGATATATACTAGGAATGTGCTTAAACAATTGGCTGTTGTTAAGGTGCATTTTCTTAATTTCATAAATAATCTTTTAAATAACATAGTACCAATATTGATTAGCTCTTGTTTATAAATATTGAAAAACTCACATCTTTGAATGATGTACTTCATTGATGACTGAATTTCTGAATTGCACTCTTCATATGCACAAGATATGAAGAGTTATGAAGCTCCTTTTTCATGCAATCCTCCAATGAAGAATTTCTTGAAGAAATATGAGAAGGTTCTGCTTTTTTCTTAAATTTGGATGTAAATCTTTGTATTTGGTATTTATGATCGTTTCTTGTTCAGTTGTTCTGGTCGAACTTCTACATGTATAGTGATACTTCTACATGTAGCATATTTCTCTCTGAGTGTCTTTCTTTAATACTGGTCCTCTCTTACAAAAATAAGAAACAAGAGTTGTGACGATTTTGGTTATTATGAACTCATAATTAGTTCTTTGATGTTGCTATCTCTTTTGATCCATAATACTGAACCTCTTCATCTCGAGATATCTGTTTTGATTAATTGTTGTCACTCATCTCCTGCTTTGTGATCCTTGCATATGATTATGATGCAGGGATTTACTGTGCGTGTTTTCTGGTGATTTTCGCAAATCACTTGCCAAGTTGTAGGGGAAGGGAACGCAGATCCCCAAACCTTGGCTAAGTTCCTGTGGTCTGTTATAGCTTTCAAAGATGCCTAACACACACAGATGTTCCTGATGTGAGCATGGCTTAGTATTTGAGAACTTTCATGAGCTTTCCAAGCTTGTTTCGAATATTGGAAGCATGTGTTTTTTTCCTTTCAATTTTTAAAGCCCATAATTTGACAAGCAATTTGTCCTTGGATTTCCTCAAGACACAATGACCACAAGAGAGTACAAGATCTCTTGGCACCAACCATCTCTCCAGTTTCACAATGACCACAAGAGAGTACTAGATCTCTTGGCACCAACCATCTCTCCAGTTTCTCTGTAACATGTGTCCTTGGGTAAAATTGAATTGTCTTCTCTTCTTGTGTGACAAGGTGATAACACAGTTGGTATTGTTTGTTGTTCTTTGCAGGTGGTCTTTCTCTGACCTTGGATTGCGGTTTTTTGGCTCATTCCAACAATTTGGTGGATCCAATCCCCATTATGGGCTACAGCTCAGGCGGATGTCCCTCCAAAAGGTTGCACTTGCATTATTAATTCCATGACAATGAATAACGTTTCCCCTTTTCCCGTGGGATTTACTATAGGGATTGGATTGGAGTAAGCTTCTTCAAAAGGATTAGTAAGATGAGTAATCATTTTGTTAATAATATGTTATTACACGCCATTTGTCCATTCTCCAGAATAGGATTGGAGTAAGCTTCTCCTAACTTCTTCTCCTCTATTCTATGTTGGCCTCCGCATCAGAATTTTCGATTCCTGGTACTCTCGTCATCTTTCTTTCTATTTCTTGCAGTTCGGTTTTCGAATCACCCTTTCATTATTGTTGTTTGATGAGTTTGTCCGCAGTGTTGACGATTGAAGATGGCGATTACCAATGTTTCCCAGAAATATTAAGGGACGGAAACGGTGTAGAGGATCAAACAACTGGTACAGGTTTGTCACTATCCTTTCTTTATATTAGGGCCATGATTGCTTGCTTCTAGTTTATTAGTTCTTGTGCCATTTACGGGTTTCCTACTTACCACAAAACGAGTGTTCGACGAAGGGATGAAACCGATATATTATACCAACAAAAGTGTTATGTTGCTTTAGTATTGACGGCAGCAATGCTTAATTACGAGGGTTACAGGTCCCTATTGAAATTGTCAGTAGTAGGAAACTCAAGATCTCTGTGCTTCTGCTGAAGGTTTTCATATGAAAAGGAAAATTTGGGCTTTGATGGAGACATGATATTGTGTCGAATTTAGGCTTTATTAGAGTTGATTCAGTCAATTATTTATTGTTAAATTAGTGATGCATTTTCCTTTTATCAAAAGTGTCAATACAGATGGGTTTTCCTTTTATTTTTGCGGTTCTACGTTTGTACCCTTCCAAAACATTGTAATTATACTCGTGTTCCTATCTTTTAAATAAACATTGCATTATTTAAAGTAACTGGTAACTCCGGGTTATTTTCTCAGGGTTGGAGCAGTAGGACTCATGTAGATGATCAATTAATGAGAGAAGGATAACAAGATCATCGAGATATGCTCAAAAGATCCGGAGTATGTGCTGTTTATAGAGATGATCACCATCCACACATGATGTTTAAGGATAGGAAATTCAAATTTGTTTTAGATGTAATAGCTAGTAGCCATCTTTTTTTGTAATCATATGTATGACATGTAAAGGATGAAGTCATTTAACAATTAATTTTTTGTTTACATAATAACATGTAACAATCTTTCTTGATTTTATCTACGAGCTTTATTGCATTTATTGCATGTATCATGTGAGAATATAGTAGATAGTTTCGTTATATTAAGTTTTTGTGATGGAATAACCGGTCACCACAAAACCCGTTTTTTAATCAACTCTGGTGTTGGAAAATCTGTCACAAAATTATTATACGGCACAACCATGGTCGCTACAATCTGTGGCGACGCGATTTTTGGAGACGGATGACGCGCGACGAATTAGCTGTCGCCATAGCTGTTTCCGTCGCCGCAAATCGATTTTCCGTCGCCACAAGTCCGTCGCCCTAATCGATTTTTGTTGTAGTGAAATGATTAAAGAATTTACAGTGAATCTAGGTGTAAATTGAAATCGACTATCGGAAAAAGTTTAGTACCATCAGAAAATAACACAAAGGAAATGAAGTTATTTTGCGTTTGACTAACCTTTAACGGATGTTAACGAGTTTTCTTCCACTTTCTGTTTCTTTACTTCCCTTCATATAGAAGAAATTTCTTCAACTCAATTTCCTTCCCTCCTCATTAAATATTGACAAAACACAACGAAAATTGGATTTTTCTTATTCATTTCATAAGTTTTGCATTTTCCAAATGCGAAGTTGTAAATATATTTCAATATTCGTCACTTTCAATCATAAGCACTCATATGCTGATTTTTTTTCAAATTTCTTATTGATGTATTACTGTATGTAATTAAATTACTGAAAATACAAATCCTTTAATTTAATTTATATTAATTTTAATATGACTACAGAAATGAATTCTGTCATTTTGTAAAAGCACAAACAAACCCTAAACCACATAGAATCTATATTTATTTTGGATATATTAAGTTGGATTTATTATAATCCCACCTAAATATAAATATTAAAATGACTCAACTACTGGATCATTTTGTTGAATCCAATATATATTAACTTCTATCATGAGATTTCACGTATGCATGTAGCAAAAAATGTAGCTACAATGCATACATGTCAATTAGCGATTATTGCACGAACCTTGACCTGTGTTTGAATCCTTCTTAATATTTTCTATTTAAAAAATTATATGATATGTTTTTTTAAGCATGTACCTGAATGACAATAATAAAAGCTCATATATTAGACTTAATAGAATTGGAGAATATTCAGTCATAAAGAAACTATAGATGTAGTTCTATTAATTCTTATTAGTTTGTATTTGATTTTCACCCGAGAAATGCTAAAATTGTGCATACTATTATAGTGGTGGACGTGGTGACATAGGGTAGTCCTAATAGATGTCTAGAATTGTTAGGGATATGTTTCCTAAGAGTTTCACCACACATGTTAGATAGGGTGGGCCTATTTAGTATACCTCATTTCTCAACAAACCAACAACATGTATTATGAAATAGAGGCGATTTGTAGTTTGGTCAACTATATTCGCCGTGGAAAAGGGATGTTCTTCTAAAGTAGTATTGATGAAACCGTTGATAGTTGTGTTTCCTTATTAGTGACACAACCATTAGGAAACAAATCACTCCATCTTCTATAAAAGAAGCGCGTGCTTTTCTTCTCGATACACCTCTTCATCCTTTGTTTCTCCCATATATCGCTTGTTATTGCTACATCCTTGCTCTGTTGGTCCCTATTGAGCTCCAATATCGGTTGAGGTAACCCTCCTCCTATCTGTTATTCTTTGCTTTTGCTTACATAATCCTATATATATTATTAAGATAGGGTATTGTGAGGTTAGAGAGAGGGAGAGATAGTTGTAGGGAGGAAAGGGATATGATGGATGGAGAGGAAGAGGGAAGGAGGAGGAGATGATAAGGGATGGGATATGGGAGGAAGTAGGAGGGAATATAGGGAAGGACATTGGTACAAGGACTAGACATAGATGGTGAGAAGAAGGGGATGAACAAGTTGGGATGGGATGGGGGGATTAATGATAGACGCAGAGAAGATTGGCGTAAGGAGGGGGAGGGAAAGGGAAGATTGGTCCGATATCAACAATGGTGATTTGGGTTGGGCGATTCTTTTTCTTCTTTATTGAGGGAGATAGTGAGTACCCCAGCATAAGTTATGATAATACGATGTCTTTTTCATGCATCTCGACTATAAATGGGATAAATTGTCCGAAACGACTACTGGGGAGAGGCAGTGGAAGCTGTCAACTCTGTAAATCGAGTATAGGATCAAAGGATTTGGATGACAATGGGAAAGGACAATGTGGACATTCTTTGGGGAGGAACGATATCATCGGGGGAGCAGAAGGTGAATGATGATGTGGTGCTGGTGGTGTTGGAAAGGGGACAGAGGGCTTGAAGGGGAGTTGTGGAGGTGTTGGATGGAGAGGGGATGGGAGGGTGTTGAAGGTGTAAAGGAAGTTTGATCAGTGTAAGAGATAGAAAAAGAGGAATAAGGGTAGAGAAGTGGAAGAAGAAGGGTAGAGAAGAGGAATAAGCAGTCATTACAAAGAATGATAATAGAGAACACATAGTATTGTGTGGTGGTGACGAAAGAGGAGAAGAGAAGGAAGGTGAAAATGGATGACGTGCATTGTTTAGTTATGCGTATCTTGTTGCATGTAACTTTTCATAATGTGAAATGGTAGTTGATTTTTTGCATGTATGTTGTCATTCATTTCCTTCTATGTTATTTGTTGCAAGTTTATTAGTCGTCTAATATATTGTTTCATATATGTAAATAGTTTTTATAATACATTGCTTTGTTCATAACTGGGTATGTCCACTAAAATTCAAAATATTATTTAGAGAGATATGGGAACTCATTTCTAAAAAACGATAAGATATAAGAAAAAACTCTATTAGATTTTGACATATTTGTAAGTAATATATGATTAGAAAATAAAGAGTTATTAACATATGAACTTATTCCAACTCATCATATAATATTTTAATAGGTTTCTCAAGAAAAAAATCATGTATATTCTTATGTGTTGTTAATTTTTGGAAATGTAAAGACATCGTGATCTCATTTTAGGTCTTTTTTTATTGAATATAAATGAGGTGAAAGTTACAAATATGCTTTATATTCATGTAGGCAATTTCTCTGACTAATCATTTTGAAAAATACAATGCAAATTAACTCAGTTTCCTCACTTTAAAGGTATTAATCGAGATTCTATAGTCTAAGATTAAATTGTATTTACAGTCTAGCTATTACATTCAATTATTATAGATTTAATAATAATATTTTTCTTATTTTTGATTTGGAATAATATTTTATGTCTCATAATAATGTTTAATTTGAACCTTAAGAAGAAGACGAATTTCACAATATTGATCCAGTGATCTCGTGTGATATTTGTTACTATCTTGAACCATTGATATTTTGTAAAATACACATACTTATGACGAAGAGGTTAAATTATAATGAGGATTTAGCTTTTGACTACTACATTAAAAAAGCTACGTTTTTATAGTGAAAATAAAGTGTCATATTTTTTATTTCATCAATATTAATCCCTTCCTTATTAATTTTATTATTAGATTTTTTGATTTTTTTTCAATTGATTTAACAAAAATTTCTACGTTGGCTGAAAAAATGTTAATAATACACTAATAGTTATTGATGTATATTTTTTTCAATGAATGATTTTATAAAATAATTTACTTTACATATTAGTATGATTTTTCTTCTTGTGAATATTAGAGAATATGTTTTCACAATTCGAATTGTTTATCATTAAAGTGTATATTGTTAGGACTAATAATATTTATATCACAAATTGATTTTTTTGTATTTTTTGATTTTTCTAAAATTGATTCTTAATCATAATTTTCATATCAATAATACCTTTCAATTTATTTCTACAAATGTTTTTTTGTCCATTTCGTGAATTAAATTTGAATGATCAATTCATGGTTGTTTTTATTATTACTAATTATCTAATTCTTTTCACGTATAACTGGCCTGCTTTTATTTAATTCAAATAATGGAATTATATTCTTTTATTTTAAAATATTTTATGACTAAAATTATTTTTTGAATCTATTATATTTTTAAAGGAGATTAAAGGATTTCATATAAGTAAGGCTAAGATTGAATATATGGAGTGAACTTTTAATGGAAGCAATGATGAAGGAATCAGGTGAAGATTGGTGATGATAACATTTATAAGAGAGATGTTTTAGATATCTGCGATCTATTTTGCAACATGATGGAGAAATTGACGATGATGTTACTAATAGAATAAATGCAGATTGGCTGAAGTGGAGAGTTATCTCTGGAGTTATTTGTGATAAGAAAATTCCTTTGAAAACTAAAGGAAAGTTCTACAAAGCAGCCGTGAGACCTGCCAAGCTCTATGGATCTGAATGTTGGCCTATGGACTATAGACATGTGAATAGAATGACAGTAGCAGAAATGAAAATGCTAGGGTGGATGTGTGGACACACACATACACATTCACAAAGATCAAATTGAGAATGATGCAATCAGAATGAAAGTTGGTGTAGTTTCGATCGAGGATAAGATGCGAGAAATCCACTTAAGGTGGTTTGATCATTTGCAAAGGAGGTCATATGATGCACCGATTAGGAGATGTAAGTTTTAGGATGTTGAACCGACTAAAAGAGGGCGAGGAAGGCCCAAGAAGTGTTGACCGAGACTTTACGAATGGATCTTACTTTTTTAAATCTAAGCCTGAAAATGACCCAAGACAGATCTAAATGGAGACAAAGAATCCATGTAGCGAACCCTACTTAATGTGGAAAAGACTTTATTGTTGTTGTATGTTTTTTAAGGCTCTTATAAAACATTTAATTATTTTTTAAACATGAGAACTAAAAAATTTTCTTATTTCATTTTCATAATTTCTGTTACTCACTGAAACATGTTCAAAAGAAGAAGGTTATTTTCATGGAGCCAAATCAGGCCGGACCCATTTGGTAGCATGTACCTATCGTATTTGATTTAACCAGTTTGGGTTATGCCTTGTAGCTTTCCCTCATTGATGTATATGAAATCCTCATCTATGATTTGTACACTATTAATAGCGAGGCATCATTCGGAACCACAATTAATGTGTACTCCGAGTCTCTCGTAGGGATGATTTCTAGAAGCTGCTATATGTGAGTGTTCAACACATGATGCGCATTATATAGAGTTTTTCTCGATGCACACACTATTATAGCAGAAGATAAATGACTTCTAATGAATGCCAGTTTGTTTGATTGAGGTACCAAGGGAAAATTTGCATGTCACGTATGTATAGATGAGGTACACCATCTTTATTTGTCAAGAAGGAACAAACATGTAATATGGGGGCAATCGTAGATTACTTTGAATAATTCATAAGTGGAGGATAATAACTTTCAAGCATAAGTTTGATGGACGTTCATGCGAGCATAGTCTCCAAAACTTAACCAATTTATGAAGGACTGATATGATCATGATGTGTATATATGAGATCGGACAACAACTTCAAGCTTTCCGTGACTTAAGATCTTGAAAACAACTCAATAATCTTCAAGATGTCGAATTAATCTAAAGTAGAGGGATCTATGGCTCCATCACAATCTTGATATTATGTGCTTCAGGAAAAATATGATGGATAATATACTGGATAGATGGGAATTTGGTAGATCTACATGTTTCAAAGTTCATTGATGTTTATACAGTCTTTGATTGGTTAGATGCACTTTACTCAATTAATAATGAGCAAAGGTATAAGATGTTTGACATTTTAAAGATCATAAGAGTACGGGATAATTATCCTTCACAATTCTCACAGTACATAAATGACACGAGAAAGATCATTTCATGCCTTAAGAGTTACTACCCATGTTCATGTTTTTCTCATTTTTATTGATTGCCCAACTTCAACAATCTTATCTCACCTTCCACGCCCATTATCATTGCACTTGAGTTTCTACCACTAATACTGCAACTTTCCCTCCCACAATGACCATTATACCTCTTCTCCACGCTACCACCAGGTCCACCACCGTAGGTTTAAATTAGTACACACATGGCATTAAATGTGTAAACTTAATTGGCTTCAATGGGATAGTCATTTAGTTCGGAAAAAAATTGGAATTTCCAATTGAAACATGTGGATGTGGTTTTTAATATCAGAAGAATTGGTTCCAAAAACTTGGTGTACTTACATATTCGTTCTCAGCTTTAGCTCTTGTAGCAATAGTAGAGAGGATGAATGAAGGACTACACACGCTCAGTCTCAGGCTCTGAAGAATCAATTTGGATCTCAATCTCTATACTTTTACCACAGATTTTATTAAACTGATTAATTTGTAATCCAAACGTAAGTGGAAATTTGAATTGGATGCTCCATATTTCAGATATTTCGAGATCCGAAGAGATGTCTTTTAGTGAGCACTTATGGATCTGAAGAGGCATAACAACGTCTACATAAAATCCATAGACATGATATTTCTCCCATACGCATTCCCATTTTTCTTTATTCTCCCGCCATGAATTGCTATTTCTCTTCTCTCAACTACTCTCGTTCTGGGAAGTACTTTTGAGGACGTCACCGTCGGAGTGTGCCGATGATGACCATGACGCTGTCGCTAGGTCTGTCAAACACTGCACGCACCAATATTATAGGGGCGATATCTTTTCTACGCATAATCCAATCATGGATGCTTGTTGGTCTATTAACTAATTAATTTTATTTTGTGTTTGCGGTTTGTTTGTTCATTTTCTCTACTTGGATCTTGTCCTAATCTGTTATCTCTAGTGGCTACTAATTGATTCCTATTGAATCTCGACATGTGGATTCGGTTTTGCAAATGAATGATTGTACTCATTTTATTTTGTGATACCATTGAAATAAAACTTGTTAATCTAGAAAATTACTATCTATTTATATTTACATTGACTTTGGTAGCAGCAAACATAGAGAAGATTTCAAGAATGTGATTAATATTATGTCGGATATAATGTTTAAATCGATGGTGGACACGATCAGTATGCTTTAAAATTCGGTGGATACAATTTCTAGCGTTGACAACAAGACTTAAATATCTAGTTAACCACTATAGAACTAATTTCTATACTTGAAATCAAATGTCCCACTATGGAATCAAGAAATCATACACCTCAATAGCCAAAAGGTAGAATCTGCAGAGAGAACACGATCGTCTATGTCATGGCTGTAGGTTGTAGGCTCTGTCCAATACTTTATTGAACTTATATAGTTCATCCACACAAATTGTAAAAGGGGCTACACACACATGAGAAACTTCAAATGAGGCGGGGCCTCACCATATATATGGTGAGCCACCCTCAATTTAGACATCTTTCCAATATATTTTACCATTTCTTATTTCATACATATAACAATATATTTTAACACAACATGTATAGTGAAATAAAATTATGAAAATATTATTATATTGGATGGAAATGTTAATTTAAATTTGGATGCTATATTTTACAAAATTCATTTTTTACATGTGCAGTTTATACTTTTACAAAACCGTTACAGAGTTTTTACTAAATTCACAGTGATCTTTACAGTTTCAGAAAAATCCCCACCTCATTTGAAAGGTCCCCTATATATATATATCTAAGATTTAGATATGGAGAAATACTTAATCGTGAAGTTCTTGAAGTTTTCCATGGTTGAGGAAAAACTATTTTCTGAACAAATACATGATTTTCTTCTCCTGCTCCACGGATTGGAAGATGCTGAAAGGAAACTCCCAAAAGAACTTCAATTCTCATATAAAATTCTCCGATTCATAGAAAACTTGCTTTGATCTTGAAACACAAAAAGAACACCTGATAATGGCAATCACAGTAGAGAAGGAACACATGATGCAGAAACCCCCAGTTCTTGTGGATGTTAAGGCTAGCCAATTTCATGACTACAAAAGGTAAATATAAATAGGGGAAGGACAATATTAATAAAAATAAAATTAAACTCAAAGGCAAGATCCAAAATAAAGAAAAACAATAAATCATGTCGGTATTGTAATCATGTTGGCATTGAAATAAGGTTTATCCTCCATAAAAGACACGTCTACATATGAGAGTTCACAAGTGAATATGATCATTATGAGATTCGAGTCTACCAACGGGTATGTCTCAGTAAAACCTGAACTATGCCATATTCACGATCCAAGTGAGTAGCGCGTGGATACGAGAACTAATATACATATCCGTTCCAACAAAACACTATTTTCTTCTTGTCGGACCTACACGTGTGGGACTATGAAGATGGTGAATGACACTACGACCGAGATGCTAGGTCCTGGACAAGTCAACTTGACATTCTCGTTTGGACTTGGGTGGGCTTTGCACATGTACTGTATGTTGTGACATGAAGAAGAATATGTTCTCTAACTCTAATTTGGTTAGAAATGATTTTGAACTTAATTTAAAATGTAATAAAGTTGTGATTTGGAGACATGTCTTTTTTAATAGAAAATTTATTTGGTAAATTTCGATTTGTTGTTTAGAATTAAATAGCATTAACATTGATTATGTGAATATTTTAACATTGAATGCTTAGTTTTATTCCTCACGTGATGAATAATTTAGATTCTTGTGATCCATGGTATGGAAGATTGAGATATGTAAACTTAAATTCAATTAAAAGAATGATTAATTTAGAGTTGATCCATAAACACACCACTACAAAACTCGGGCAATTGAGATATGCGTGCAAGTTAAGACGCATAATAAGCTTTCCATGTTATGTCTAGGGATAGTGAGATCTTGGATCTGTCACATATCGATATATGTGAGTTTAATGGTGTGTTGAACAGAGACACTAATATATTTTTTATCACTTATATAGGTAACAATAGTAAATACTATTATATGCATTTATTGAAGACTAGGATGAAGCCATAGAGAAAAGTCTTATATTTAAGAATGATGCTGAGACAAGTAACAAAAATACTTGAATGTCTTAGGTCAGATATATGAGTTGTATATAAATATAGCATGTTGATGAACAAAGCAAATTATTTGACATAATCCCATGACGTTAGTGCACCATATTCACCACAACCAAACAAGATAGCATAACGAAAAAGTAAGATCTTAACAGACATGACCAATACATTCATACAAAGTTATGGACTTCCAAAGTTTATGTGAGGAGAGACCTTGAATACAACATATTCTGAATTAGGTCCCTCCAAGGTATAAGGAAAAGTGCCCTTTTGAATTTTGTGAAGAAATAGGAATCCAACCTTAAAGTAATTCAAACTGTGGGACTATCTCACTAAGGTTTTAGTCCCACATCTGAAGATACCTGGCATAAATGTCAACACTATTGTTGAACTCTGTGATTCTACCTTCGTTAAGAATGTCTTCTTTATGAAGATTGTGATTCTTTAAAATCTAACCAGTGATGTAGTCTCCACTTCAGCTTTGATTCTTCCCTATGAAGATTATGAAGATTGTGATTCATTTGAACTAAAGCACTGGAAAGAAACCATCCAATCATATATAATTTCCATTATGGCTAACAAACTTGGGAATTGGTTAATTTACCAAAAGTTTCTCTACCATTGGCTGCAAGTGGGTGTTTCAAATAAAGCTTAGGTCTCGATGATCAATTGAAAAGTATAAAGCTGGATTAGTCGCTAAAGGCTTTAGGCAAAAAAAAGTATTGATCATTCTGATGCATATTCCATTGTGACTAGGAAGATATATGGCTTTAAGACCGGCAAATGGGTCTATTCCAAGATAAAAGGTAACAAATTTATTGTCTTATGCATGCATATATATTTTGTTTTATTATTTGAATCACATATGAGATTATTAAAAAGAGATTGAAGTGTTCTTAATTAGCAAGTTTCAGATGAAGGACATGGGTATTACTGATGTGATATTGGATCTCAAACTGAGGAGAGCAGTTGATGGGATTATAATTTCTTAATCTCAATATGCTGAGAAGGTGTTTGAAAAATTTAGATATTTTTCCTAAGCAAGCCCCATGGTCGAACTCGGGGAGGAAAGGAACAACCTAGGTCAATGTTTATCAAACTTCGTGCGTCATTTTTGAGGTGGATCTTTTTGGTATTTTTAATGCAATTTTTGAATGCAAATGCAAATGTGGGTCGATTTTAAAGATGAGAGAATTGTTGTCAATTAAACGATGTCCAAAAATCACAAAAACTTGGCAAAGATGTTAAAAATGATATAGTGAATGCACTATAATTTTTTGGAACTATCCGTTGCAATCGAATATTTAATTAATTAAATGGTAGAAATAATATGAATCTCAATAATTAATAATAATAAATATTAAATCTACTTATTTTTAGAAAATAAAATTATCTAAGATCTACCACTATGTGATTTATCTAAGGAAAATCCTAAACCCTAAAAACGCGAGGTTGAATACCTATTAAAAAATAATTACTAAAAAAGAATATGCATGCAAATGCAATTATTTTTGGGCACGGTGTAAAATATAACTTATTCTAATATCTGCAAATTTTTGATGATTTTCTGAGTGGTGGTTAATTCTCTATGAATTTTAGAGCGTAGAATGGACAAAATATACAATATTTCACAAGATAATTATATTAAATATCCATAAAGTATAAAAATATGAAACATATGCCACGATGTAAAGAACTAATTATAGAACATGTGCCAATTTTTTGAAGATTTTGAAGCAAGTTTCGAATGATAGACCAAAGTGAAGAATCTCATATTCATCATATTAAAATTAAATTATTAAACTCCTAGCTTAAATAATTCAATAAAATTCACCAATAAGTCATTCATTTTATCTTTTATTATATTGTGTATAAACTATGTTTAATTAACCCATATTTATTGTAATTATTTTCCTTATCTTTTTATCTTATTAAAAACCCCTAAAAATTAGGATTAATATTGTATATAATTGTCCTAACCTTTAAAAGAGATTAAAAAATACAAAAAATGTCAAAACCCCAAAGCAGTGTTTTTAACCCTTTAAAAATACTCTCAAAAAGTACTTTTTGTACAAATAACCTCTTTTGGCTTTTTTTCCAACTTGAAACTTGTAGATCTCATCGAGATCTACAACTTTCATGTTTTGTCTTTTTCCTTGTTCTGCATCTAACTAATTATTTTTTATTTTTCTTTATTTTTCTATTTTCTATTTTTTTATTAGGCCATGTGTCGCCCTCTGGACTACCCACGTGGTTCGTTCTCTCTCCGCCACCCGACCCCTCCTGGAGCCGTATGATCCTCTCCAACCCGCCTCCATCCTAGTCGCTCATTGCTCGCCCCATCTCCACCGTCTGACCTGATCTCAGAATAGATCTCCACTGCCCCCACCCGCCTCAATCCTAGCCACCCAATCAACTGCCTATCCTACGACCATACTCTCGCCACATCACACCCTCCATCCTAACCCTCAAATCAACCCACTTCTTCATCCTCATCGTCCACCCCCGACGCTCTCCAGATGTAGATTAGATCATCTGATCTAATCGTGACCATCCCCCGCGCATGATCCCCGACCATTGGATCGAGCAATCCAATGGTCCATGTGCATCGTCTACCTCCTAACGCCCTCAGCCCAGGTATTACACATGCGTTCAACTCCGCCTCCTTCCATTTTTAGCTGCCACTCATCTCCTCCAACCAACCACGTAACGCTGCCTATACGTCGCCCGTTCCTCCGCGTCCTCGTGCATTCGTCCTCCATCACTCCACTGCCATTAAATCTCCATTACAAACCCTCATCTTCATCACCTGCAATGTCCATCACCTCCCATAAAAATTCCCCCTCATCCAACTCTGTTCCCCATCCACCATCCAATATGGCTACAACCAAGATTCTCCACCCTCCGATGACAGTGGAGGGTGGCAATTTCGAGGCAACAACAACCGTTCACCCTTGGTGCGATCCATGGTAATCAGACCATGTTACAGCCTCCATGTACACCACTGAGCACCTCACAACAGTCCGGGTGAGTAGTGCGGTGATCGGAGGCTCCGAAGGAGCCTCAGCCCAAGCCATTTCCTCCATAAATCGTCTGGCTCCGGCCAAGTACCTTTCACTTATTTTCTTTCCAATTTCTCTGATTTTTCTCACCGCACACCACACAACTCACCGACCACTGACCATCCTACGACCTTCGCCATGTCACCCTCAACCTTACCACTACCTCCGATCGCCTCTTCCTCTTCTCCAAAACCACTCGCTCCAACCCATCTCCTTCTCCACCTCGCTTGAGAAGGAGCCTAGGTCCTCCGCTCCCTCCGCCTCCGATGGATCTTCAGTTCACTCACTCCACTCGCACACCACACGCACACATTATTTCGGATATCCCTAACCCTTACAGGATGTCAATGACCGGAGCTTCTCTACCCTCGCCAACCTCGAGCTTTCTCTCCAATGAGGCAACGTCAATCGTCAACTACAACTATCCTTGCGGCTTCTCCTCACTTCAGTCGTCATTGCCTGAAGATCACAGACCTCCAGGGATCTCCCTTGGATGCTTAGGAGGCCGGCGGAGCTCTGGCGTGCTCGTCGGAGCTCCAAATACGTCGCTCCTCCTCCAGTGAGGAAGAAGTGCATGCACTGTTGGATGGAGCCATTACGACAGCCATCCAACGTCCCAGAAGAGCGCCACGTTACCAGTAAAGAAGCCAGAGTCCGAGCCATCCTGGAGCCACCAGTTCCGAACCACGTACTTCTTGAGAGCATGGCCCCTCGCATGCCATGCACGTGTGGGGGATGGGTAAATTATAGGAACATCCTGCAGATATTCCAGAATTGCAACAAATCCGCTGGGTGCGTGTCTCATCTGCGCGCTTGGGAGATTTACATATATACCCCCTGACTTCTGGAATTTGTAAAAAGGCCCCTACGCATTGAAAAATTTTCATATGGGCCCAATGCTTTTTAGTTATTGCAAATAGGTCCCTCTAGGGACCTATTTGTGATTATTTATCTTTTATTTCCTTACAATTTATTACATTTATACCCCTACATTATTTCTTTTATAACTTGAGCATCGTAGGTCCAATTTACATGATTTTAGTGTCATTTTATTCCTTATTTCATCAACTATCTCATGGCATGCTTAATTTTCCCGTTTGACACTAATTTAAATGTGATGTATTTTCAATGATATATAATGTCCCTTCCTTAAATACCTTGTCATTGAATAGATTTTGTTCATAATTTTTATGCTCAAATTGACTCTGATTTTAAACCTTAATCCGTGCTCATGACTTGTAGGGCATTTTTGTAATTAATATTTAGCATGCATATCATTTGCACCTATTCGTACATTATGCATTGCATATCTTACAATTGCATCGTAAAAGCAACTAAAAATACATGCATCATATAATTGCATTGTTCTGCATTTTAGTGTGCACATATGCATGAACATCTGAAAATAAGGATTTATTTACACATACATCTAATTGACCTAATTTGATAAATAGATAAAGTAGCTCGTGTCCATGTTTTTTTACCTTGGTAGACTTGTCAAGTTGAAATATTCCACAACATTCAAAGATTGTGATTTTTGTTGACCGAAATATGTCTCTTATACTACGATAACACGAGTATATTAAGGAGGTAGATTTCATGTTCATCATAAAGTCAGGGATCTAAATGCAATTATATAAATAAAATAACTGAAATAAACGTGCAAAGGGATTGAAATAAAATACCTATATATGGAGGGGTATTAGTGCAAAATTTGCTTGCAGGCACGTGCTAGGGCATGTGAGGTGCGAATGGCGGGGACCAGGGCGCAGATTTCTGAAGAAGCAGAGGATCTGGTGCAATCCTTCCTCCAGTCATGCGATGGGCACGTGTAAAGCGAGCCTCGGATGCAAGGCTCAAACCGAGCCTCCAGGTGGTGTGCACGTGTTACTGCAGGCGCCCAAGGTGGGTGGTTCAGATCGAGGCGCGAATGGCGGACATGGAGCGCCTATGGTCATCAGATGGAAGCTCATCCAACAGTTGAACGTGAGCACATATCAATGACAAGATAAAGAGAGGAGGGGGAATCTAACAGTTGCTGCTCATCGACCCTCCTCTCTTGCTTATTCTTCCCTCTGTCGTGATAACCGTAGGATCAAAGCTCCAACCTTGATCATACGATAGCTGTAGCATACGGCGATGGACGAGAAGATGTCACTCCTTGAAGATCTGTGGCCGATACATGGTCGACGAATGTCGGGGTGAGCGGAGTAGCACCAAGAGTCGGTGGTCTTGACGGCGAACGATAATGAAGTCTTGGAGGTGGACGATGATGAGGCGGACTACGATGGGGAATCGGAGGTGCGACAATTTCAATGGAGTCCCCAGATCTAGAGAGGCAGAGCCTCAGTTGTGGTGGAGCAGATATCGGAGTGACTAGCGTGGGTGATGGAGTGGTGGAGCGAGTAGCGGAGGTTGACGGTGATCGGATGGAGGTGATGGGTGTGAAGGTGGAGCAGGATGTTCCAGAGAGAAGTAGAGGATAAGGTGAACATGAAAGGGGGATACTGGAGCTCGACGAGAGGAGGCCAGAGTGAAGCATCCTAGAGGAGATGGTTGTGACGAGGACAAAGAAGCCTCGTATCACGCCTATCAGGGAGCGGTAGATGGAGGGTTGTCACTAACTTCAAGGGTTCCATGGAGCCTTTGATTTTGATGCAAGGTGAGACCGTGGTGATTTTATAGTGGGCAAGAGGGCGACCAGAGATGGAAGGTGTAGGTGATGGAGATTTGATGCGGATCATGTCTACAAGAACGAGGGAAGCGGAGACCGTCTTTGGAAGACGGTGCAATGGATATGGAAAGAGATTGGTGATAGACGAAGGCGACTGTCGACCGGGAGAAGCAGTGCCGTCTGATCGGTTGAGATTGGTCGGCCTCGATAGTATAAGGTGTCATCTTTTTTATTTTTTTATTTTTTAAATGAAAAATGAAATTTAAAAATCTAAAAATGGATAACATGTGGCAGCTTCAAGAGCTACCACATGTCATTCCCAGAAAATTCAAAAAATAAAAAGAAAAGAACAATAAAAAAGAAATAACAGATAACCTCGGATCCAAAAAATTTCTTCACAAAAGTTTCTTGTCTCGATGAGATCTATAACTTTCATGAAGAGAGTAAAATCAAAATAAGTATTTGCACAAAGTGATATCTTTAGGGGTACTCTATGCACATATAATACATTGGGGTTTTATATTTTTTTGATAATTTTTAAATAAGATAAACATTGAAAAATATGCTAAAATAAAAGATAAATATTTACACATTAATCAATTTTTATGGATTTATAATAATTAGATAATCAAGAAAATAAAATATAGAGGACTTATTATACAGACTCCCAGTAAAGTCTCAGACTCAGTTAGCTTCTTTGACTTCTAGCTCTTTTTAGATTTGGATTTTTACGTATTTTAATAAAAATTTTATCAAAGAAAACAAATGAAAAATAAATAAAATAAAAAGAGTCAATTATGTACATAAAATATTAGATCAAAATCAAGTAAAATACACAATGTACAAAAAAGGCCAAAACCCAACATTCACATATGAGCTCTAATTCATTAGAACTTGATTTTGTTTCAAAGGTAATTGAATGTGCATTAGCTTAAAAGTGAGAGGATCAAGTCAGTCATTGTATAAGGAAGATATCAGTGTTTTAGTCCAACAACTCTAAAATTTAGGGTTTGGGTTTATTTGTCAATTATTTCAGTTAATGGTTTTTTTATTTTGTATTTATTCTTGTTAGTAATATGTACACAATGGAGTTATTTCAGAGGAGTTGGAGTTAGCGTGAATTAACTAAAAATCAAGGAAGTTAGCTTATTTTACATGTCAATTGGACTGGGATTTTTTTAGCTTCTTATTTAATGCATTAATGAATGACATAATGTAATTATTATTTACACATGCATGAATGTTAATAAAGCAATATAGATGATGAAATGCTGATGAATTTTAGAGAACCGAGCTTAATTAATCTCTTTTAGAGTGACGAAGCATAGATTTATCAACCCCATATACTTAAACCATTCTCGTCCCTGAGCAACATGAGAATGAATGATTTAGTTGGATTAATCCCTGACTGTGCATGTGGAATACGAGACTTGATTCATTGAAGAACTCTTGGTTTTAGTGATCCCAAAATTCCAAGCTTAACCAAGCGTTAGTCACAAGGTATCCAACTTCTCTATCTCTGAGAGTCTCTTTGTTTGCATATATAATAGTGGTATGACATTTTATTGTGGACTGCAGTTACAAGAGTAGAGTCAAAATGCCACCCAAGGTTTCAGTCCAAGAGACTCTCCTAAGAACACATTCCTCAACAAATAGGGAATAAATTAGTTCTTACAAACATTCCACTGTCTCTTTAGTTGTCATTCTTAAAAGTGTAGATGGAATGCCAGTTGATGGAGGGTGTATGATTGTGTAATTTCTCCTCCCCCTTTCATTGGAACAAGGATCCACTCGAGTGCCTTATTACCTCAATGCATGTGTTTTAGATTGTTGACCAGTGCGCCCGTCAAGAGAGTTTGGAGTTGCCTGTACTTGTTTTCCTGAGAGTACACAAGGTGTGTCTCTGTTGAGAACCTATCGTACCTTCGACACCTAGACTTGTATCACTATACGATGCAGAGCCCTTTTTAGGTGCTAGCCCAAGTCCTAATCCTAATATCTTTGGTCCAAGTGGACACCTCGAAAAGGTTAGGAGCGCTCGCCTTTGTTGGAAGTTTTTTGAATTTATATTTGTAACGTGAGAGCTTTTCTTTGTATTTGAATGAGAGACTTCTCTCGAAATTTATTTCATTGATGGTTGGTAGCTCGACTACTTTTATTAAGTTGACGCACATTAAACAACAATTAGTTAAGTTTTATCACACCCTGGCACATAGCTTTTATATCAAGAGATTAGTACAAAAGCCTTGTTCTCGTACATGTTGAATGTGATGACTCTCAGGTTTCATGAAGCCGTCGCCGATTTTATCCCATCCTCGATCATCATAAAATTGAATCCAAACTAAAATCCCTGATTCTAGTTCCTCAAGTGAAATCCCAACTCATCTCATCATAATTGCAATCATGCAAGTGAGGTGTTGATCACATTATTTTAAGGAAGAGATTAAGTATGCAATATATGGCACACATTGTTCAAACTAGGGAAGTGTGAATAATTAAGTCGTATATACTTATGACCAAGGTTGGTTAACTCTGAACCTTAAAACCTCATAAACCAAGTGTCCTTGAGCTTCATAAGTCTTGTGTTAGAGTGTAAGTGTCAGAGATACATCCAAATAAAAGAATGCATGGATGAATGAAATGTTGAGTTAAATTCAAGTGTGCAAATGTTTTTTTCCAAGTTTTTTTTGTTTTTTTAAATACAAAAATGAATAAGAAGCTAATTTTCAAAACTTTGGTTGGACACAGACAATGTTAATTGCAAATTTTTTAGAAGTAAGTTACCCGTTCCGTGAGTAGATGAAGAAGATGCATCCGATGATTCCCAACCATTGTCAGATTTATCCTTAGAAGAATAACATTGGAAGGCATATTAATGGGAAGAAGATAAAGTAAATGAAGCAGATGATTCCCGGCCATCATTCGAGTTATCCTCAGAAGAATAGTATTAGAAGGTGGAGGTACTCCTAGTATTCTTGTTCTTATGTTGTTTTCTTAGAATGTATTCAATCATGTGGTCAAGCGATTTGTCCTTGGATAATGAATACTCTGAAGCACCAGTCTTAGTCTGGTCATAAGAGATTATTCCAGTATATCTAATGGGACCACAAGAGTCGGCTCTGGAGGAATAGTAGTGATGGGTAGGAGTTATCCAAAGGGGGTTGATATTCAACTGCTTGCTCAGATAGGGCTTCAGAATCACCGAATTGAGCTCACTCATGAAGACCACCTTGTTCGGACCGGATGAGGAATCCTCAGAGGATTCCTTTTTTGTCTTGTCAAAAGCGACCGTCTTAGTCAATTTTCTAGAATTTGAAGCAACAAGAAGAGGAGGAGACTGATACATCTTAAGGTGTTCGAGAGAACACCTCGAGGAATCAATACTCTTATTTTTCTCGTCAGATAACTGACTAGATGAAGGAGCAACTAGTTTAATAGGATTGGTCAAGTTATTCTTGTTGTCTTTGAAGGTGCATGTCTTGGTGGTCGAATGTCGACCATCGGTTCGTCATCAGATGAATAATCATTATAATATTCCTCTGGATTAGCGGATGTCCTGTGTATATGTTCTCAGTTGGTTGGGCATTGGCGAGTTCCTGTATCAGGTCGAGTTGATCAAAGCTATCAGAGGATGTCTTGTCCGATTAGGGTTAGCCCTTGATTGTGTGTTATCATTAAAATCAAATAAATAATCATTTAGATGGTAAAATTCTTGCATTGATGCTCCTTCGTAGGATCTGTCACAATAGTAGTGGAGGTGAAAGCAGTGGGAAATGGGAGGATCGGTGGAATTTTTGATCCAACGATCCGCTCAACAATCGTTATCTCAAGTGTAGAGGTGGGGTATGGCTCTTCTACCGCTTGACGATTACAACTATTATCAGCTTTGTGGGTCACCCTAGAATATCGTGTTCCCTCAAAGATTGTGTGAGGTTGAAGTGCTCCCAATGTGGTAAAATTGATTTCTCGGGTCTCACAATTTATAGTTGCCTTAGTCAAGGCTAAAAACACCTTTCCGAGAATAATTAGAGATTGTGTGAACTCTCCTTGATGCTCAATATCAATGACAGTGAAGCCCACTTTGATCAGAGCATCTTGGAATGTAAATGATAATTGAAATGGTTCCTCTTGTCCGTTTTGTAGATCGATCAACCAACTGAATGATTTCTCTTGTCTTCCAGATTGGTCTGAGTTTGAGCTTGTCAAATATGGAGGTCAGGATGATCTTTATTGATGAGTCGTCATCAATTCGGACATGGGTGAATGTCGTGTTTTTGATTCCATAGTCAAATCTAGGAAACCGCTTCACTTTGTGGCTCTTGGTCTTTCTCCTCATCACCAAGGAGGTGGTCATTGACAATATGTGTCTTTCATTCCTTGTTGTCTTCCCGCCTGACTTTTTTGGCATTAATTTACTTATAACAAATCTTTCATGGTCAGAGAAGTGTTCAATGACCTTCATTAAGGGAAGCTCAAAAATCAATCTCTTATCTGATGCTTCACTCGGAGTAGGATCCAAATTCTTCAAATCCTCTCCACTTTCAATTTTTATGGTTTTTCCATTTTTCAATTTTTTTGGATATTTTTGAGTTTTTTGATTTTTTGGTCTTTTTGATGTGGTATGTAGATATGATGCTTTCCACAACTGAGGAGGAGCTTTGATGTGCTGAGTTAGAGTAAACTCTACCCTTGTGAATAGTAAACTATACCCCTGTGAATAGTAAACTGTGAGAGGATTGAGAGGGTTGGAAGGAGAGGTACACCGATGTACCCCAACCCAACCTAACCCAGTCCAACCCAGCAACCAAACAAGCCCTAAGGGAGTAATATAAAGGGATGTCACTATCAGAGTTGTCCAGAGGGTGTACAGAGTTTGTGAGTTTCTGAGTGTTCTCAGGGTTTCAACTTGAGATCTAATCATTTCATCTTCTATTTTCATGTATGATCTGGGAGAGGATCCTTTCGTAATATCCATTATATGTTTTGACTTGTTATCCTCTGAAATTTTCTCCTAAAAAAATCAAAGAAGGAGTCTGCTTAGTTGGTGGGAATCTATAGGTCTCATACTTAACATACTATGACTCATGCAACTGTTGGGTTGAGTAGATCCTATTTCCGTGATTGTTGATCGGTCCCTCAGAAGTCATCACACATGGTGCATTTGTGTCGATATCACTAGTCCATTCCAATGTATGAGTGTCCTGTCTGAAGATGGGATTGTCACAGTAATCCAATACGGAAGATCATCACGTGCGGGCCAATCCACTTGGTTTGTTCGGGATTCCATATTATTCCCGAAGCTCAAGTCAGAATGTGGATTTCTGAAGTGTTGACATGTTCCAACAATATTGTGAGGAGAGAATGAAGTCAGTTGGAATTGTTGTCTCGGTCGATCATCAATCTTAAAAGTGGTTTGATCTTCAAATGGTATGGCAAGAACTCTTGTGAATGAAGGATTGATATTTAAAGAGGATAAAGGATTGATTTTTTGACCAAGATATAAAGGATTGATGTATGAAGAAGTGGAGACTTCGATCGGATGATTTGATCAGAATATAAAGGATTGGCATTCATAGAGTAGACTAGATTCATCCCTAAGTCAGAGTCTCCCGTGAATGTACATGGATGTTTGGAGGAAGAGGGTTTAGACAATCAGGGTTTGACCAAAAAGAAATAATCTGGAGGGTACGAAGACCAATCTCCTGACATATTCAAAAGAGGTCGATGCGGTGAAAGAATGGATTGTAGTTGAAATTGTGCGAGTGCACAAGATACTCACAAGAGAAGCCCTATTTTCTACAAATCAAGAAGGGAGAGTGATGGCACAAATGTGCGGTTTTTGATATGCAAACTTGGTTCTCGCACATCACTGCAAACATATTTCAAATCTAAAGTTCACCAACTCATGATGTATGGGTGATGAATCTCAGATTCATTACTCTAAATATCATTAATTAAGTTCAAATCCTTAAAACTCATTGTCATTTCTTCATTTATTCTGCATAATTAGCATTCATGCATGTTTTAATAAGAATTGTATTTTATCACTTATTTTCGCACAAAGTAAGAAGCCAAAAATCCCAACCAAAATTGACATGTAAATAGCTTACTTCCCTGATTTTTAACTAATTCATTCTAACTCCAATAGACCCAAAACCACCTCCACTATGTACATATCACTAACAAGAATAAATGAAAAATACAAAAAATCACTAAACCAAATAAATGGACCAAAAACCCAAACCCTAGTTCTAGAATTTTCGGACTAAAACCCTCATATCTTCCTCGTCCAATGCCTATTTTGATCCTACTCACTTTTGAACTGATGTACATTCAATTACCTTCAAAACAAGACCGAGTCAAGTGAATCAGAGTTCAAATGTGAAAGTTGGGTTTTAGGC
Source organism: Ottelia alismoides (assembly GCA_037367405.1). Lineage (NCBI taxonomy): Eukaryota > Viridiplantae > Streptophyta > Magnoliopsida > Alismatales > Hydrocharitaceae > Ottelia > Ottelia alismoides. The sequence continues at coordinate 1,350,571 of JAZKJV010001482.1, forward strand.
CTCTTTTGTACATTTTGTATTTAAGCAGTTTTTGACCTAATATTTTATGTACATAATTAACCTATTTTATTTTATTCATTTTTATTTGTCTTCTTCGATGAAAGTTTTATTAAAATGCGCAAAAATTCAAATCCAAACTGAGCTTGAATCAAAGAAACAAATTGAGTCCAAGTCTTCACTAACTATTTGTACAAAAATTGTATTTTTCGTCTTTTATTTTATTTCTTCTTTTTCTTACTCAATAAAAATCCAAAACAAATTAGATTAATGTGTAAATATTTTTCTTTGATTTTACCATATTTTTTCAGATTTCTATCTGGTTTAAAAATGATAAAAAATTATAAAACCCAAAAATCAAGGTATTCTATATAATGGGATACCCCAAAAATATCATTTTGTGCAATTGATCGATTTTGATTTCGGTCTCTTCATGAAAGTTGTAGATCTCATTGAGATGAGCAATTTTTGGGAAACTTTTTTGACATGAGGCCATTTACTATTTTTTACGTATTTATTAAAGTATTTATTTTTTGATTTTTGTGGGGCTGACACGTGGCAGCTCCTGTAGCCGCCACATGTCAGCCATTTTTGAAGGATTTATTATTTTGTTTTTATAAAAAAATACAATTTTTAAAAAACATTGCACGTGCAGCGCACGTGCCGACCAAGCACGTGCTCTGCACGTGCAGTGGTGCACTGTCTGCACCTTCACTCCCTTCTGCCACCACGTGTCACCATCGTGGTCGTCCGATCTCTACCGATCGGGCGGCCACTGCTCTTCGTCTTCCTCCCCATTCCTTTGGAAGTTCCGTCGCATCGTCAGTCCCCACGATCTCCGCCAGAGATTTCTCCACCGCCAGCCTCCTTCCCTTTCCATATCCAATCAAATCGCCACCATCCTCCGCGTATTTTGCCATCGCCACCATCATGATCATCACGTGATCCCCTCCCCGTCGAATCCCAATCACATCTCGCTTCCCTGCGATCCTCACCTACTTCCATCTCCTGTCGGTCGTTTGCCCCCTATAAAACCAACACCACCCTGCATCGTCCCATCATCCGTCGATAGCCCTTCACAGAAGAGGCATGGAGGTGACAGCGTAGCCCCTCCACCTTCAACCCGACGAGATCCGACGCTTGTCATCGACGCCGTTGCAGCTGTGGCCAACTCCGCCTTTTGCTCCGCTCCGGGTTCCATCCCCGTCGAGCCTATGACATCATCATCTACGTCTGCAACTCCGACGTTCTTCAACGCAAAGCTACCACTGACTTCACCATCAACAAATGTCAACGACGATGCTTCTCGACTATGGCTTCTCTCTGTTGTGCTCCCAATACCTCCGCCTCCGTAGCGTTCGGCAACCACCGCCGCATGGCCATCCACAGGCCAGAGCTCAGCCTTGCCAGGAGCCTCCTACTCCAATCGCTCCTCCTTGGTCGCATGAGTTCTTCACCGCCACTGCTGCGACCGTCTTCGCCGGGCGAGGCCCGAGACCCCCTCCCCGTATGCAGAGCATGTGATGGGGGGGACTTTACAAATACGACCCCTGGAGCTATCTCAAATTACAGATGAGCCCCTCCCCTGAGGAATTTACAGATCAGCACCCTCCAGGGGCAAGTGCATCGCACGTGACTAGCTGGGTAATATGCAACGAAGCCCCGATAGTTCACATATTTGCAGAGGAGTCCCCCATCCAAGGCGCACGTGCCCCTTGGAGATTTTGCAGAATTCCTCCCCTGACTTACGGTAATTACACATTAGTCCTTTTGCATTTTATTTTATTTTTATATTTATATATTGCATAAATACCCCTGTATTCCCTCTTTATTTTGGACCGCAACATTGTATTAGTTTATTACTCAAAAATAGCATGATGTTTGTCAATTAATTCTCTACATGATAGCATTTGCTTGACACTTTTATGATCAATGGTTAATTATTAATTAATTATTTTGTAGAAAATTGCATATTTTGCCCATATCGTGCTTCGAATTGTGCTTTCACAACTAATTACGTGTTGCTCTAAAAATTGTCAAAAATTCATATATTGTAGAATTAATTGTATGTGACTAAAAAGAATTGCATTTGCATGCATGGTTTGCCTTGTAAAAATCATTTTGCATATTTCAATATTTGATTTTTAATAGGTATTAAATCTCACATTTTCGAGGTTTAGGATTTTTCTGAGATCGATCACTTAGTGGTAGATCTTGGATAATTTATCTCTTGAAATAAATAGGTTTAATATTTATTATAATTAAATATTGAAATTCACATCCTTTGCGTTCGAAAATTCATAACAAATTCATCTTGCATCCGAAAATTCCAAAAAATTACAACGCATTCATTTCATCGTAATTATCATCTTGGCTGAGTTTCATATTTTTCAGATATTGTTTGATATGATCTTTACATTTTAGTCCCTAAAAAAGGCCAAAGTTGTATATTGCATCCCTAATTGCATTAAAAAATTACAAAAAAGATCGCCTCGAAAACCGTGCACGAACTTTGATACACAAAATTCTAGGTTGTTCCTTTGCCGCCTTGTGTTCGACCTCAGAACTTGCTCAAGTAAAATAAACATAAAACCGCATTGACTAAAATTGACTAAATTTTGTGTGGTTATTTTTTGACTGATTCCGATTGCCCGCCTACAATGAAACGACACATTATTTTAAGCGAACGATAATAAATCCAATACATGCATTTTAAGAAGCGCAATCTAGGACCCGTCAATGGGCCACAAGAGTTCGACCAATTATCTTTTCAATTATAATTGGTGATAATTTCAATCTTGGAGAAGAATTAGGGAACTTTTAGTTGCTGGAACTTTTTCTAAAGATTGGCTTGAATTCATACGGCTAGTTGCATCTACTTTCAGCCAGTATGGGCGTAAGTACGAACCATAAAACGACTACGCGTATTACTTAAGGATTGTGCCAATCACGTTGTCCTTTAAACACCTACTCTACTAAGGGAAACTGTAGCTCCCTCACTGAGAAGTAGCTAGTCGTTTTTAGAATCAGTAGTCTGAAGAAGATTAAGGTACTTGGCTCTATCTTAGTGAGCATCTCTCACTCACTCAGAAACATAAATGAATCCAAGGATGGAGTTACTCTCCGCAATAATTATTGCTTTTATGATTTAATTAAAGTCAGACTTGTTTAGCTGTCCCAGTTTTAATTTAGGCGATCACTGAAGAATTCAACGAGTAGAAATACACTTCTACCGTCTAGTCCTAATTTCCTTTAGATCTTACTTGACAAAACAAGAGAGAAAAATAGAGAAAAGTCGATGCACACAATAAACAATGATGTATGCTCAATTAGAAGACACAATGATTCCTCACAATCTCCATGTGGGATATAAAACACGAATTGAAACTTATTCTATATGAAGTGCAAGCCTACAAAGTCACACCTAAGAAAAAGTTCTATTAGTTAGGAAGAAATGAGTTAAATTTTTTGACTAAGTTGAATGAGCTAGAATGCGTCTCAATTAATGTGCAATGTGGTCCTAGGATCTATGAGCACAATCAGAAAAAATCCTAGAAGCTATAGTGGCCACAATGCATGTCTAACCTACAAGCCACTCAAGTTGGGCCCTCTCCTCATCGGAGAGTGAAACAAGCTACGACACACCACAAAGAAAAAGTTCAAGTCTTGATTACATATGTGAGATTCCAAATGGAAACCGTTGTAAATGAGCGATTATTAAAAATACACAACATTAACAACAAAGCCTTTTCCCACAATTAAGTAAAGTCAGCTTGGATTCTTCGCATCCATTCAGATCTATCTTGGATCAATCCCAAGCTTATATCCACCAAACTAATATCCCTTCGTAGAGTCTCTTTCCAATACTTCTTGGGACATCCTCGCTCTCTCTTAGCTGGCTGAACATCCCAACACTTGCATCTCCTAACTAGTGCATCAACTGATCTTCTTTGCAAATGACCAAACAATCTTAAGCAATTTTCTCGCATCTTATCCTCGATTGGAGATACACCAACTTTCTTTCTGATTGCATCATTCTGAATCCGACCTTTGCATGCGTGTCCACACATCCACCTTAGCATTTTCATTTCTGCTACAACCATTCTCTGCACATGTCTATGGTTCACAGGACAGCATTCGGATCCATAGAGCATAACATGTCTTACAACTGCTTTGTAGAACTTTCCTTTAATTTAAAAGGAATTTTCTTATCACATAGAACAATAGAGGCTCCTCTCCACTTTAGCCATCATGCATTTATTCTATTAGTAACATCCCCATCAACTTCCCCATCACGTTGCGAAATAGATCCTGGATATCTAAAAGAATCTCTCTTCCGAATGTTATCGTCACAAATCTTCACCTTGATTCCTTCACCATTGCTTCCATCAAAGGTGCACTCCATATATTCCATCTTAGCCCTACTTATACGAAATCCCTTAGTCTCCAACTCATGTCTCCATACCTCAAGCTTCCTAATTACTCCATCTCTAGTTTCGTCAATCAACACAATATCATCAACAAAAAAATACACCAAGGTATCTTTTCCTGAATGTGACTTGTCAACTCATCCATAATCAAAGTAAAAAAATGACTCAAAGCTGAACCTTGATGTAAACCAATGTTGATGTCAAAGTAGCCCGTCTTCCTGGATGGGGTCCTTACACAAGATAAAGGCCTACCATACATGTCCTTTATGAGGTGAATGTATAGGATAGGTACTTGTCTCTTCTCCAAAACCCTCCACAATATCTCTCATGGGACAAAATCTTAAGCCTTCTCCAAATCAAAAAAGATCATATGGAGATTCTTCCTTTTAGCTCTATAAATCTCCATTATTCTCCTCAGCAAATGGATGGCTTTAATAGTTGAGCGACCTGGCATGAATCCGAATTGGTTTTCTTTTACGTTGGAAACTTGCCTCAACCTTCTTTCGATCACACAGTCTCATATTTTCATAGTGTGACTCATTAGCTTGATACCTATGTAATTTGAACAATTTTGAATGTCTCTTTTATTCTTATAAAGAGGTCCCACAATACTCCTCCTCCAATCTTAAGACATTTTCTTGCTTCGCTAAATAACATGAATAGATTCGTAAGCTGTCAAACTGCGCTCACCTAAAACTCTTCATACTTCTACATGGATGTCATCCGGTCCTACACCTTTCCCAGGTCTCATAACCTTCAAAGCCTCCTCTACTTCCTTTCTTTGTATCTATTTAGCTTGTAAGATTCAAGTAACTTTCACATTAGCTAGATCACCCAAAGTGTTCTCTCTATTTCCTTCCCCAATGAAAAGTTTATGGAATATTGCTACCATCTAGTCTCTATATCCTTTTGGGTAACCAGCACGTCACCTTCCTCGTCCTTAATGCATCTCACTTGAGAAAGGTCATTGGTCTTTCTTTCTCTTGCTTTTGCCAACCTGAATATATCCTTCTGGCCCTCCTTAGAGTCGAGATTTCTATACAAAACTTCATAAGTTTTTGACTTAGCTTTGCTTACAACCTTCCTCGTCCTTCACGAGCAATTATTAAAAATAATTACAAAAAATAAAAATGCTGAAAATAAATCCTAGACTCTAGCTCTCTGTTGACTCGACTTGATCTTAATTTTATGAAGCTTTTTGGCAGGTTGTAGAGATGCATCAGTATCCTTGAAAACTACTCCAAATATGCTGGGTACCTTGCACAAAAATAAGAGAGAAAATATAAGAGAGTTGACACAAAAATAAATAAAAAATAAAAAACAGAAAATAAATGTTGGAAAAAAATGAAAAATTACAGTGAAGGCTTGGGGGTCAGACTACCCAAGTGTATGAAAAACCTAACACTAAATTTTCTAGACAAAAAATATAAGCCGTTTGTCTCTCCGGCAATGGTGCCATCTGATGGATCACTAATAACCCTCATTTAAGTTGTTGTTTTCTACTTTTAAAAATGTCGTTCATTGTAGGTGGGTAATCAGACAATCAAGAAATATAACCACTCAATTAATTAATCAAATTTATTTGAGTGGTTTTGTATTTATCTAGCATGGGCAAGCTCCAGGGCCGAACTCGAAGAGGCAAAGGAACAACCTAGGTCAATGTTTATCAAAGCTCTTGCACGATTTTTGAGGCAGATCATTTGGTATTTTTAATGTAATTTTTTTAATGCAAATGCAAATGCGAGCATATTTTAAGGATGAGAAAACTATTATCAATTAAAAGATGTCTAAAAATCACAAAACGTGGCCAATATATATTGAAAATTATATAGTGAATGCATTGTATTTTTTGGGAATTTTCTGATGCAATATGAATATTTAATGAATTAAATGGCGTAAAAAGTGTGAATCTCAATAATTAATTATAATAAATATTGAAGCAATTTATTTTTAGGGAAAAATTATCTATGATCTGTCGTGATGTGATAAATCTTAGAAAATCCTAAATATTAAAAATGTGAGGTTGAATACCTATTAAAAATTAATCACTGTAAAACACAAAATGAATTTTACATAACAAAATATGCATGCAAATGCAATAATTTTTGACATAGTGTAAAACATAAATAATTCTAATATCCATGAATTTTTGATGATTTTCCAAGCCATGGTTAATTTTGTACAAATTTCAGAGTATAGAATAGGCATAATATGCAATATTTCACACAAATAATTATTATTAAATAACCGTAGAGCATAAAACATGAAAAACATCTTACAATGTAAAGAAATAGTTATAGAACAATGTGCCAATTTTTTTAGAATACTTGAAGCAAAATTGAGGTTCGAATGATAAACCAAAGTTAGAGGTAAAAATGCAATTACATAAATAAAATTACTAAAATAAACGTGCAAATGGACTGTAATATAAATACCTATACCCGGAGGTATATTTAAGCAAAACTTACCCATGGGCATAGGGATGAAAATGAATGTCAATACATTCGTATCCGATCCGCTATCGTATTCGTTTTATACATATTTTGACATTCGTATTCGTATTCGTTTTAAAATGGATGCGGATATGGATATCACTTTAACATTCATTAATATTCGCATTCGTATTCGTATATTCATTTTCAAACTTAAGTATAGTAGTATATTTATTTATAAATGTGCATAACAACATTTTATGATTGCATTCACCATTGTTGATATAATTGTTATGAAATTACAATATCTGATATATCTATTTTATGTTTAAATCATCCTAAATATGCATATTAGTAAATTATTTCTGTTATTATTCGTATCTGATTCGTATTCATTTTACATTCGTATTCGTTTTTAAGGATATGGTAACACATTTTTCGCATTTGTCAATATTTGTATCCGCATTCATATTCGTATTTTAAAAAGGATAAGGATATGATTATACATATATTCGTATCCATATCCGACCGTTTTCTTCCCTACATGATGGGCATGTGCTAAGGTATGCGAGGTGCGGACAACGGGGATCTGGGTGAAAATCCGAAGAAGCATGGGATATGGTGCAATCCTTCCTCTAGTCAAACACTGGGCGCGTGCAAAATGAGCCTCAAATGTGAGGCTTTGACCGAGCCTCCAGGTGGTGTGCGCGTTTGTTACGGGGTGCCCAAGGTGAGTGGTTCAGACCTAGGCACAGATGGCGGACGTGGAGAGCCTATGGTCATCAGATGGAAGCTCTATCTAAATGTAAATGCAACTCAACGACTAGATCAACAGAGGAGGGGAAATCTAACTGTTACTGCTCGTCTACCCTCCTCTCTTGCTAGTTCTTCTCTCTATCGTGATAACCGTATGATCAAAGCTCTAACCTTGATCATACGGTAGCTGTAGTGCACGACGATGGACGGGAAGATGGTGCTCCTTGAAGATCTATGGACGACACATGACATGCGGATGTCGGGGTGAGCAGAGTAGCGTTGAGGGTCGGTGGTGTTGATGGCGAATGACGGTGAAGTCCTGGAGGTGGACGATGGTGAGACGGATTGTGATGGGGAAACAAAGATGCAGTGATGTCAATGGAGTTATGATGAATCCCTATTTATCACTCTTTATTCTTTTATTTTAGCTAGATATCTTGGCGAAATACCATGTATATGATTGTAAATACAATAAGATAGCAAAAGGCATGCATTTGTTAATATTCAATAATTAGCATGCATTTGTACAAAAATAAAAGAATAAAGAAATAAAAAAGAGAATGAAATATTTAGAATAAATATTGAGTGACCTGAACCCAAGAGAGGGTCCAACATGGGCCTGATCACCAAATAAAAATAAATAGAGAGAGATATGACCACTCAACCTTGTGTAAAACCTCCTCTTATGTATATATTTTATTTTCATAAAAATAAAAATAAAAATGTGTTTCTATTATTTTGTATTTATTTCTAAAAATAAAATAAAAATGAGAAAAATGAAATAAAACTAAAAATAAAATACTTTCTCTCTCTACATTGTACATACCATGTATATAGGAATAACATCACCATTTATTTCACCCTTGTAAATAAATAACAAAAATAAAATAAAAATTATTTTATATCCAAAATTTTATGTTGTAAATAAATAAAATATAAAATTGGGGTAACTGTACAAAAATAAAATAATAAAAATAAAAGTATAAAATACATAAGTATTTTATACCTGTATATAATATTATATTATGTATATAACATAATTTATTTTTCAAAAAAATAAATAAAAGTCACTAAAAAATAGTTTGAAAATAAATAAATATTTTTTATTTTGTAAATATTTTTAAATAAAATCATTTGCTATTTTATTTTTAATTTACAAATAATTTTGATCATGGATTTTTGTTATTGGTCCACGGAGGATCGTTGACCCCCGGTCAACTCCCCCTCCCGGGTCCCCTCTTCGCGGATCTTGCTCACCGACCCGACTTCTCCAAAATCTCTGGAGAAGATCTGACCATCTTTTGCCCCGATTTCTCCACTCGCATGTTCTCCATGGATCAGATACCCTCGCGGATCCTTAGGAGAGATCGGATCAGCATCAGATTGCGCGCCCTTGCCCGTTCTTCCCTATCACATGGGACGCATATAAAAGATCTTCCTTTCGACTTCTAGCCCTTCAGCTCGCGCCACAAGCCTTTATTTTACCATAGAGAGTTTCCCCTAGGTGATAGCTATCGGAATCCTCCTTTAGTGGTTGGAGAGAGCGCCTACCGCCGTCGCTCAAGGTACGTGGCTGGAGCACCGCCATGTTCGAGCCTCCCAGCCTGTCACAACTTGGTCGAGGTGACGACCCACTTCGCCGCATCCTCCTGGAGCTTAGGATCGACCTTGGACCCTCAGGTAGACCTTCTATCGACCCTAGCTCCCTATAATCGCAAACCCTTCATCGGACCTCCGCTGGCTTCGCCCTAGTGGTCGGAGCTCCATCTGCCACTTTCATCCGCTCCGATAGACGCCCCGTTCCATCGCCACCTCCCTTCCGCACTCTGATCACCCTAGACTTGGCTTGTATCGCCAAGATTAGGATCGAGGTTCATCCCTCACTTCGCTGGAACTTCAAATCCCGTCCCACCGTCGCTTCCCTTTACTGCTCATCCAATAACCCCCGCCGGAGCGAGCCTCCAAGCGAGAGCTTCTGTTTGCAGGTCAAGGAGCGCAAGAGTACCCCCCAGATCGCCTCTCACCCACTTCGTCGGAGTCGTCCACGTCCCCTTGCCCCCGCCGGGAGATCTGACCGTTGAAGACATCATCAGCCACCACCATCCAATGTGAAGGAGCCCTACGATCATTTTCTTACCGTCCGATCGTTCATCGGAGCCACCGATCTTCCCTGGTGCTCCGGTGAACCTTGCCCCGCAGGAGTTCTTCCAGGCCTTTCCGGAGCCGTTGGATCGATGCCACGCACCAGTTTACATCACCACCATCTGTTGTTTGCGCCTTGTCAGGCCGTTAGATCTGGTATCTAACAGCCATCGTACACCCACGCTTGCGCCCGCAGGACAACCGTTAGATCCACCAGGTGGTTGCGCCAGAGCAACATGCCTTCACCCTACCAGCGAGCGCCACCTGGCCACCCACGTGACCTACACGTCCTTGGCTGGGTAATTTGCGCCCTCCTCTCTGCATTTTCTTTATGTTCTTGTTTAGTCTATAAAACAAATTAGCACTCTGTGGACTTTTTGCACTTTAGCCCTTGCTGTTTTTATTATTTGCATTTTAGTCCGCCATGTCTGGTTGCACGTACTTCGTCACGTGCATGTCTGGAATAATTACATGTATGCCCCTGGGATTAATGAGTGTTATGCTTTGATGATATAGTTTTATATATTTGCACTTATGTCCCTGTGCGTATTTTATTTGGACATGTGCTGGAATTGATGTGAAAATTGCAAGTGCCCTCTGGAACTTTTTATGCACGTTATCATTTAGTCCTGGAAATTAGTTTTTCTTGCATAATAGTCCCTGTGTGATGTACATCTTTGATTGCTTGAATAAAATATCAAATCACCTCCAAACTTCATGAAATTTGGACACATGGCTCTTGCCATGTTGTAAAAATTTCAATGAATTTTTGGACTTGTTTTGTTTTCATTTTATATTTTTAAAAATTCAAAACCCCAAAAATTTGCTTCTGTTCAGTTTTACAAATCAACTAAAAATATTAAAAACCCTCTAAAAATCCAAAAAAATTATTATGTGCTTTTCTTTGTGTGTTTTTGCTTCTTTCCGAATTTCATTGCATTTGGACTTATAAAAAACCTAAAAATTGAAAAACACTAAAAAATTTAGAAAAATCATTAAAAATTCTAAAAAGATAAAAAATGCAATTTTAGTTTCTGTAGTTAGTATTTTATTTCCAGTTTCTCATAAAATTATTGATTGAATTTTATAGGCTATTTAAATATTTTTAAATAGCCTTTAGATTCTAGCTGCACAGTAGCTTGTATTTTTCAGCTTATTTCATTTTTATAAAATCAACTAAAAATCATAAAAATCTGAGAAAAATACCAAAAACATCTGAGTATTTACAAAACCCAAAAATATTTTTATTTTAATTTTCTGACTTGGTTTGTTGTGTTGAATAATTGTTGGTTTGTACCTTTTTTATTTTCTTTATTCATTTTCTTAATAATTAAAAATCCAAAAAATTAAAAACTTAAAAATCCACCAAAAATATCTATTTTTGATTTCCGACTACTGCGTATACATCGCATTCCATGCTCCTTATGTTCGACCCTGGTAGCTATACCAGGTAAAATAAAATAGCGAGACCGCTATTTATTTTGATTTGCTTGATTATTTTCATTTGGTGGTCTTTCTTCTTCTTGATTGAGCTCGGCCCGAGGGGTTGAGGTCGCAACGACCATTGATACCTCTTTTCCTTAGTTGCTTGGGTCGCTCATCAAGTTCCCAAAGCTAAAGGGGAGGAGCTTCGATCATGGTGGAGCGGATATTAGAGTGAGTAACGGGGGTGATGGAGTAGAGAAGCAAGTAGCGGAGGCTGACGATGATCGAACATAGGTGATGAGTGAAAAGGTGGAGCAGGATGGCCGAGAGAGAAGTAGAGGAGAGGGTGAATGGTAAAGGGGGATACGTAGACAGTGGAGCTCGACGATGGTAGGGATGGAACGTAGCAACCTACATGAGATGGCTACAACGAGGACAAAAAGCGTCGGATCACGTCGATTAGGGCGTGGTGGACGGAGGGCCGTCACTACCTACAAGGGTTCCCTGGAGCCTTTGACTTTGATGCTGGGTTTTGGCAGATGAATCGAGCAAGGTGCGATGGTGGTGATTTTATAGCAGGCGAGAGGGCGACCGGATATGGAAGGTGTAGGTGATGGAGAATTGATGAGGATTGGGTCGGTGAGAACAAGGGAGGCAGAGGCCGCCTTTGGAAGGCTACGTAGTGGATATGGAAAGAGATCGACAATGGGCAAAGGCGGCCGTCAACCGAAGATGGAAAGCGGAAGAAGATGGAGGGATGAGATGAGGAGTAGTGGTCGTCTATCGGCCAAGATTGGACAACCCTGATGATGCCACGTGCTATTTTTTATTTTAATTAATTAATTTTTTAAAAAATGGAAAAAATGAAACTTAAAAATCCTAAAAAATAGGTGACACGTGGCGGCTCCAGGAGCTACCACGTGTCACTGCTAGAAAATTCAAAAAAATAAAAATAAAAGAAAAATAAAAAAGAATAGCAAACGACCTCCGATCAAAAAGTTTTCTTTATGAAAGTTGCTCGTCTCTATGAGATATACAATTTTCATGAAGAGATCAAAACCAAAATAGGTCATTTACACAAAGTGATATATGGGGGGTACTCTATGTAGATAAAATACTTTGATTTTTTTGGGTTTTGTAATTTTTTATCATTTTTAAATAAATTAAAAATTGATAAAAATATGATAAAATAAAAGACAAATATTTACACATTAATCTATTTTTGTATTTTTAATAATTAGGAAAACAAGAAAATAAAATATAGAGGAGGACTTATTATACATACTCTCAATGAAGACTTAGACTCAGTTAGCTTCTTTGACTTCAAGCACATTTTAGGTTAGTATTTTTATGTATTTTAATAAAACTTTTATCAAAGAAAATAAATTGAAAATAAATAAAATTCAATTATGTACATAAAATATCAGGTCAAAATGGGTAAAATGTGCAATGTACGAAAAAGGCCCAAAACCCAACTTTCACATATGAGCTCCGATTCACTTGAACTTGATGTTGTTTTGAAGATAAAGGATCCAAATCAGACATTGTACGAGGAAGATATCGATGTTTTAGTTTAAGAGATCTGAAAATTAGGGGTTGGATTTATCTGTCAATTATTTTAGTTAGTATTTTTTTTGTATTTTTTCTTTATTCTGGTTAGTATAATGTACACAATAGAGATGGTTTTAGGAGATTCGGAGTTGGCATGAATTAATTAAAAATCAGGGAAGTTATCTTATTTTATAGGTCAATTCCTCTGAGATTTTTTAAGCTTCTTGTTTAATGCAATAATGAATGATAAACTGCAATTATTATTTACACATGCATGAATGTTAATAATGCAATATAAATGATGAAATGCTAATGAATTTTGGAGAATCGAGCTTAATCTCTTTTAGAGTGATTAATCACATATTCATCATTATGCGCTTGGACAAAACTGGAATTGAGGCTGAATGGATAAGGGAAATTCTTTCTGAAATTCCATAGTGGGCGAGTTATTTCCTGCAATCTCGTAGATCATCACAACATGATCACAATTGCCAAGACTACGATTCAAAGTTCAATTAGAAAACAAATGGACACATTCAAAATCAACTTAAGATGTTGAGGGATTTAGTGTCTCGAGGTGTGATGATTGTGATTTTCATTGGATCAAATATAACACATTTAGTCAATTGTCTATAGAACTTGATAGATCTTCAATCCTAAAGTCTAGCTTCGGATGAGACTAAGCCCCATCGAGAGTTCCTCCATAGTAGTAGCCCAATCTATTTGAGTGAATAATCACATAAAGTAAGTTCAATGTGGTAATAACAAGACATTTGGAGATATGGTTGGCACTATTGTTTTCATTTTTTCGCATGAGTGTTCTAAACTCTAGAAGCCTGAGTGCCATTTAAGATGCAAGATAAGGAAGAACATATGCTCTGAATTGGTTCATGTCTTTAGGTACGATGTTAGCAGTGCATACTTAGAGAACGCCAACTACATGAGTGTTCTTGTGGGCCACAATTAAGGGAAGAGGGTCTTTCCATAATACGCTCATTAAAAAAATAAGGTTGCATGACCTTTAAGAGCACAAACACTGAAGAATGTATAAAAAACAATGCTTTGTTGTTGCTACCATATACTTTAACACTAGGGTCTGAAATTCAAGATTTAGTCACTTTGTTGCTGTTAAGTGAAATTACTAAATTCAGATAGATGTTCAAATCGAAAGATACCTATACTGAAAGCAAAGTGTAACGGTTGAAAGACGTCTTTTTCTTCGTATTAAAATTTCTTTTAAAATAGTAAATTTGTGGGATATTGTTGTATTTAGATTTAAATGAATAAACTTATGACAATGCATTTATGAACTTAATAGGATTCAATCAGAAAGATAATTTGTTGAGGATGAGTTTGGAATTCCCATTTTGAAATGAGTGAGGAGTTTGGGTATGACTTTAGTACTAGATAGAGTGGTTCGAAAATTTTGATGGATTTATAAATGAGTTCTCACCTCAAGATCTTATAATAATAGTAGAGAGGAGGGGATGAAGGACCACGCATACACGCACACGCTCTGCTCCATTCCACCCTGGCTTGATCTAAATCTCGGGCTCGAAAAAAGAAATTTGAATCTCAGATCTCGATAATTTTGCCATATGATTTATTAAATGGATCCAGTAACTAATCTAACAAATTAATTCATAATCCAAACATTAGCGAGAATTTCAAAATGGGCATTCCATATTTCAGTTGTTTCAAGATTTAAGGAGCACCCTTGTCCTGTTAATCTCTGACTTACTTTATTTTGTTATGTATTTGACACTATTTGTTTGCTCATTTTCTCTATCTGGATCTTACCTTAGTCTATTGTTTCTAATGGTTATTAATCAATTTCTGTTGCATGATAATTGGATTCAATTTTGAAAATGATTGATTATCCTCATTTTAATCGATTATGCCATTGAAATAAAATTTATTAATCTTGAAAATTACTCTATTTATATTCATGCTGATTTTGATAACAACAATCTTTCCCTCCTACTACAACCACCACACCTTTCCAGACCATCACCATTATAGACATATTCACTCAATCCTTTTTCACTATCCATTCTTGTCCCAACAAACCACGACCTCTTCGAATGCTAATGAGTCATCCATCCCTTCAGATATATCTTACGACGATTAAGTGTTACCTGGCATTTTTTGTACCTAATAATAATAAGGGTTCAATGGGACTGCACTGACCTCATATTTTGATGATTTTTTTTATTTTTTGGAAAATATCATCATATTTTTCATCATCATATCCCTCTAATATGTCATTCTAGTTTTGTCAGAAACAAAGACTCCCATACCCCCATCTAGAACATTGCCATTGTTTAGAAAAGGAGGCGGACGAGGGTTGTTTCATGACTTTACAAAAGAAGGTGCTTGACCAATGATTTATCCACATGGGATTTGATCTCATGCTATCTAATTGAGACACTCACAAACATTTATATGCCTCACTTACCAAATCCTTCATGGGTTTTAGGATAGGAGAAGGCTTGCCAAGTTAGATGCTGCCCATGAATTAAGTTTTTAGTTTATTGGCCAATGTGCATTAGTGTTTGTTGACCTACCAAGTAAAAATACTCGAAAAGCACAATGATGAGATTAAGATGATTTATAGAGAGGTTGCAGTCTATGTTCCCAAATTTTGATATTCTTCTGGATTTTTACCAACATTTAATGATTTTTGGGAAAATGATTTTTTTGGAATTTTTATAATATATAGTAATGAAGAAACATAAATTTTATCCTAGACTTTTGTGGAATTCAATTTTCTAAATATATAAAATAAATTAGACACCAAATATCTATTTATAAGCTTACATATTAATAAAGTAAATATACTACTTTAAATACACGCACAAGGATGAATTTGTAATTATAAAAGTACACAGGAATTGATTGCAAATTTTATAGAATAAATTAAATCACATAATAGCATGAATATAAATGAGAATTGTGAGGACTAAATTACAAATTTTATATATTTTGAATCAATTTATATAAAAATAAACTTTAATGAAATTAATAAAAATACAAGGGTTTAAATTGAAAAAAAAATCACATATATATAAATAGGTCAATTGCATATAAGTGCTTATAAGTAAAAAAGAAAATTACATTTAAGTACACACAAAAATGAATCAAAAATAGAAAAGGGCATTGTGAAGGGACCCAAACTTTGTATTAAGTCCAAAGCTTCAGGTCTTTGGTTCCTAGATTTTACGCCTGAAGCTTCGAAACGTACACTTAAGCGTTTCACAGCTCCACACATTACACATACACCTAAGTCTTGGGAAGAAAAGAAATCGCGGGAAAATAAATGTTAAAAAAACATAAAAAGTAAACATGTAATTAGGAAAATTTCAGAGGATCGTTGAGGCTTTATGTGCAATCTTTAAATGGGTTTCGCCTTCTACACAATATTCCTCCACCCCAACAAGTGGGGAGGTGTTTTTGACTGGTCAAGTGGATGTATGGCATGCCATGTGTATTGAAGAGAATTTAGTTTCCAATACATATTACAATAGGAAGTAAAAGTGGCCAGGTACACTAGTTCAAATACAAGTTTCAGAATTTCCAAAAGAAAACCGCATATATATATGCATATACATACATACATACATTCATACATACATACATACATACATACATACATACATACATACATACATACATACATACATACATACATACATACATACATACATACATACATACATACATACATACATACATACATACATACATAGGGCCCTTCCAATGAGGTGCACCTTTCCTGGGTGTATGAAAAGCCCATCACGAGATCCCTTAGATCTCGATCTAAAGGGTATTTTAGTCCATACATTTTCGTTTTAAATTTGAATTTAATTTCAAATTTGAAATTTATTTTGTCTTTATATTTTTCCATTTTTAGCGTGTCTGATTTGGTATTTTTTGTTGCCTTTTAGTTACTGAATTTTCACCAACATGGTAGCATTTTCGCGCAATGTGGAATAGCAGATTTTTTTGTAAAATTCCCTTGATATTGTAAAACTACATCCTGTATTGTAAAATAAAATCACAATTAGTAATATTTATATTATAATAATTGTAATTTTGATAACACTATTGTAAAAGATCATGGATGTTTTGTAAAATATGTATGAAGATTGTAAATCCATCAGATTCTATTATGTGCGTTTTTCATAAATGCCAAGCATCTTTGTAAAATTCGAATCCTTGTTGTAATTTTGCATCCTGCATTGTATAATAAGATCACAGTTAGTAAAAAATGATATGCAATTGTAAAATACGATCTGAGATTGTAAAAAAAAACTCGAGATTGCAAAACAGTCTGAGATTGCAACATAGGTCATTTATATTGTAAAATATGATCTGGGATTGTAAAAAAACACTCGAGATTGCAAAATAGATCATTATATTGTAAAAACCTGGGCACGCCCTCCATCTCCAGCATCCTCTCTACCCGCACCTCCTCCGCCCTTCTCCTTCACGACCCTCCTCCTCCATGCACATCCTCCTCCGCCCACACACCTCCATTCACGCACTCCTTCAACCGTCTCCTCCATGATCCACCTCCTCCACACATATAAATGTAAAAAACAGTCTGAAATGTGTAAAAAGATGATATGCTATTGTAAAATACGATCTGGGATTGTAAAAAAACTCGAGATTGCAAAATAGGTCATTATATTGTAAAAACCTGGGCACGCCCTCCATCTCCAGCATCCTCTCTACCTGCACCTCCTCCGCCCTTCTCCTCCACGACCCACCTCCTCCATGCACGCCCTCCTCCGCCCACACACCTCCATTCACGCACTCCTTCAACCTTCTCCTCCCCTCCCCGCTTACCTTCACATCCACCAGCACGATCTCCGACGTTTGAACCTGTGGAATCGACCAACCTCCTCCCACATGCCATCATCGATGATCTTCACGACGTAGGTGAACAAGATCTGTTGGGGAGGCGATGGAGGACGTCGGAGCAACCTCCTCCCACATGCCGTCGTCGAGAGAGAGACATGAGAGAGAGAGAGTCGTCGAGAGAGAGCCGTCGTCGAGAGAGATAGACATGAGAGAGAGAGATGTGAGATAATTTAGGAGATATTTTGTTGCATTTTAAATATAGAATATATCAAAATGACCATAATGGGTTTTTCGACATTTAAAAAATATAGATAACGAGCCATTAATGATAACCATCAGATTGACTATGGATGGTTAGGATGGCGGGCTTTCCATGCACCTAGGAAAGGTGCACCTCATTGGAAATATTTTCCATACATACATGCATACATACATACATACATACATACATACATACATACATACATACATACATACATACAGAGGAGTGATCCTATAAGAGCAAAAAGTTGTGAGAGCATGAGATGATTGATCTTGGACCACATGATTCACTCAGGAGAGAGAAGACCAGGAGAGAGAAAACAGAATCATGTGATCCAGGATCATTCCTCTCATGCTCTCACAATTTTTTGCTCTCATAGGATCACTCTTCCATACATACATACATACATACATACATACATACATACATACATACATACATACACACACACACACACACACACACACACACACACACACACACACACACACACACACACACACACACACATATATATATATATATATATGGGAAAAATGGGGGGCTGCCCCCTAGGGGTAGCCAACATGGCTGCCCCCTAGAGGTAGCCAACATGGCTGCCCCCACCCTATTTTTCACATAAGTTTTTTTATTTTTTTTGGAAAAATATCACCATATATATTCATCCATATATCCCTCCTATATGTCATTCGAATTTCGTCAGAAACAAAGACTCCTATGGCCTCCATTCATATGTCATTTTTTTAACGGTCGCAGGATTTTTTAAATCGACCATGTTTGGATGGAGGCCGTAGGAGTCTCTGTTTCTGACGAAATTCAAATGGCATATAGGAGGGATATAGGGATGAATATACATGTCGATATTTTTCAAAAAAATAAAAAGTTTGCCAAAAAATGCGGTGGGGCAGCCATGTTGGTTGCCCCCAGGGGCAGCCCCATCAACCCTATATATATATATATATATATATATATATATGAGTTATGTAACACACCAGGAAGCGAGGAATAAGGGTTTAGATAACGCACTAGGTGCATGGCTCAGACTCAGAGGAATCGAGCCTCCAAACAGAGGTTGCACCTGTGGCGACTGCAGTTTCCCAAGGATATGGATACTTAACAAACTGATTCCATGTGTACGCATTTCAACATTCGAAAAACTAAATCATAAAACAAGAAGGAGAAAATAGCATAAAAGGTTGGAATTTAAAATTTCATTCATTTACACATATTATCCATCAAATACAATCCATGTCCACAAAAATCGCATGTATCTTGTATACATCAAAAGGGTGTCCATACGTACATATTATATCTCATGTCCCAAGAAATTACAAGTAATTAAAATAGTAAAAGATAGCTACAAGTACTGTACCACAAAGAAACTATGTAGTTGAGCAAAAAGAAGCTCCAACCAACACCAGACGCTCACTTCTACGGCTGCTCCTGATAACCTATGGATCCAACGTAAAGGATACGTTATGAGCAACGTTTATTAGCATGGTGCTAAAACTACAACAAGTAAGGTACTAAAGAAAGTGTTCAAAAGGAAACCAACATGGTAAGCCATCCTCACAAAGAAGACAACACTCTGATCATTATCGTTAATCTTGAATATTCCAATCTTCGTAGATAGTCTGTGGTCTTGGCCCACAAGGGACCTCACATTATGACTCTAATGCACTAAGTAACGGGTTGAGGTGCCTTCGTAGGCATGCGGTGAGGTACAATGTATCCTAACTAAATTTCCAACACATCCACTAGCTTCTTATGTCAAATTGAAACTCTATGATTGACCCCAAGTCTTCAACTTGATTCACCATATTCCCAATTACTTAACCAATTCCCAACCCGCGAACCATCCTGAACCACCTAAAAGTCTACTACCCATGTGTAAGAGTCCAATATGATGTATGTAATGAGCCATGACACCGATTACTAATATCATCCATTACCATTGCCCGAATCCTAACACTTATAACCATTCCTCCTTATTCACATGATACTTGTTTCATTTCCTATATTGTTACAAGACGAGGTTCATTGTTACAAGCTTTTTTCATAGGCTTCAACTCAAATCACACGCATATGAAATGAAGTGTAATTGAGATTTGAGTGAGTCTACACATCTTTGGGATACCATTTAAAACAAGTTATGAAATGTTAATGCAAAAATATTTAATCTCCAAGTACGTCATGGATGTTTTCTAAATATTTTATATTCGACACATCAAGAAACGATTATTCTTTTTCTTCATCATCATCCCCATGACACTTGGAGGATTATTTAAATTTGTTGGTTTCTTCAATGGGGACATGAGTTGTCAATCCACAATTGATGATATCTTGTTAAAATATGCCGAGCCTTCAAATAATTTGAATAACAAATAAAACAACTTTGCCTTTGACCAATAAACATCTTCACCTTTTAAATCAAACTTGTCTTGATTCCCTTTATTAATTTAAATAAAACACTTGCAATCCAAAGCTATGAAGTAAGAAATTCTAGGAATCTTACGTTTGAAAGAAGTTTTCTTTAAAATGAGCAACTTTTGAAATAAAAAAAAATATTTTAAAAGTTGCTCTAATTAATTTGCTAATCTCACATAAGAACATGTAGAAACTTTTGAAAACTAAATTAGGTGGACCTTTAACTAGTTTGAACTTGTTTTCTTTATTTACTAGTCTTGGATTGATGTGTCTTAGTCTTTCTTGCTAAACTGTGAGCTCTTTATTTGGTCACTCAAACAACCAATAAAAAGTTTTTAATTGAAATGTAAAGAGTAACTATCCTCATTTATATCACCTTTAAACATTAATTTACTGGATTTGTCTTCAAAGGTTCTACAAGTTTTTAGAAAATGTTACCTTGCAACCTTTGTCACATATTTGACTAACTCTTAAGAGGATGTACTCTAAGATACTTAATATCAATACACTACAAATTTGTCTTTAAGTATTACCAATTAAGTACGAAAATGGATATACGAGTACGAATGCAAATATTAGTGAATGCCAAATTATTTTTATATCTGCATCTTTTTAAAATAAATAAAAATATGAATGTCAAAATATGTATAAAACAAATACAATCGCGGATAGTATACAAATATATTCATATTTGCTTTCATCTCTATCTGCAATAAGTGCCTCATGCTTTGTATGATCACTTGTAAAGTTTTGTGACTTCTGATTTTTAGGTCAAACTACTTGATCTAACTTTCTTTATTAAATAGGAAAAAAATTAATTTATTAAGTTGGAAATTGAAGTTGATGACATTATTTTTGGTGCTTTAAAAAAAACCTTTGTAATGAATTTTCCAAGCAAATGCAGGATGGATTTAAATAAGCACGATGGGATAGATGAAATTCTTCATAGGTCTCCATATTCACTAGTTGGAAAATGGAACTTTCATTGAATAACACAAGTACACATGAAATCTTCTAAAATGGTTTAGATTTAACAACAGATAGACATACAATGATGTGTACGACAATAAGTCGTAATGCATATGAATTAAGTATTTATTGTATACAAATATCTACAAAGTTGTGATTGGTTTTCTACTTATTTAACTGCCTCTATACCTGATATTTTATTTTCTACATGCTTGTGCATTAGTTTCTTGTAGCATCAAGAATCTCAATTGTTTTTTTAAAATGATCTTTAGATATCGGGTTGATATTATTTATTATATATTGTCAATCCTAAAGTAATTGTTTTATTGACATGCTTTTAGTGATGCATATTGTAAAAGTACAAGAGAAACTAATCACGTAAATTACTATTTACAACTGAGGTTGAGTATATTGTTTTTATATTAGCTTGTACTCAAGTACTACGGATGAAAAACACTATTTCAAGTATATTTCTTATACCTATATTAAAATATCTTGTGATACATCATTATAATTAATCTATTTAAAACACTGTAAATCCGTTTCAAACTAAACTTATAGATGTTTAACAATACTTCTTAGAGGTATTGCGATAAAAGAGAAAATTAATTTACAGTTTAGTGATACTAAAAACCAAATACTTAACATCTTTATCAAATATTTAAATAATAAAATGTTTAACTTTTTAAGAAGAAAATTAACTACTTGCTTATTATATGAAGTGTTTCAAATTTCATGCAAGACAAATATTCCTAACATGCCCATATAGATAGGATCAATTTCAGCAATTCTTACACCGTTGAAATGTGATAGTCTTGATGGAGATGATAGAAGTGTCGAATTTAATTGAATTTGGCATGAGACCATGGTGATATGCGGTGATTTAAATCCCTGGGTTTCATTTTCATAAACACAAAAAACCAATGAAAAAAATGGCCGGGTGCAACTTCCCAAACCCATATGTGTGTGTGTGTGTGTGTGGAAAAAATGGGGCTGCCCCCTTGAGGCAGCCCTATTGAACCATATACGGAGAAAATAGGGTTCCCCCCGTCCCATTTTCCCGTATTTTTTATTTTTTATTTGAAATATCACCATGTATATATATATATATCTCCCTCATGTATGCCATTCGAATTTCGTTAGAAACAGAGACTCCTATGCCCTTCATCTAGAACATGTAATTTTAACGGTCTAAAGATTGTTGTAATCGACCTGTTCTAGATGGAGGGTATATAAGCCTCTATTTCTGATAAAATTCGAATGGCATATAAGAGGGATATATAGATGAATATACATGGTGATATTTTTCAAAGAAAACCAAAAATACTGAAAATAGGGCAGGGGCAACCCCATTGAACCCTACACATACATATACATATGATTTATCTAGAGGGTCCTATGCTCATTAACGTCATGGTGAGCACCCATTCTAGGCCATACACGCGTATTAACAACACTTATATTTCGAATTATATGCTAACATGTATTTAACAATTACTATATTTCCAATTATCAATGTCCTTAAAAAAGGAAAGACGATTTTGAAAAGAAAAACTTCAAATCAATGATTTTGCACAAATGATTAAGATCCAAACATTAGGGTCGTATTAAATATACTTCGGTCAAGTAAATGGTTGTTGTGAAATCAGTATTACCAAAACAATGACTAGTAATTTACAACCAAATTATGTCTTGTACAGGATTTTAATAATATTTGTACATTGGTCAAGTAAATGTGTGTTACGAGATCAGTAATACCATAACAAATAGTTAGTAATAGTGGAATACGATTGTATATGTAACGAGAATTATATTCATTTATGTAAAATTTTTTCGTAAATGAAGCATTTCATTTAATTATTAATTGATTTTTCCTTATGTGCATGTCTTTAATAACTTTTTCAAAGTACCATTTCCATATTAATCATACAGAAGAAGGATAAGTTACTGATTATATGTTAATTTCTTACTTGAGCAATGTTCGTGCCTTACTGATCATTATTTTGTTATTATTAATCTAATAATAATTATTACTTGAGAATTGTATATATATTACTGGACATGTGTTATAAGACATAGATATATACATTACTGAATATACAATAACAATTTACTTAAGAACAATATATATATTACTTGAGTATTATTTCTAAATTACTAAGTTGTATTCAAAGTAATAATACATATGAAAATTAGTGTTAATTTGTTATATCTTTACTAATTTCACAACAAGCACTTACTTGTCTAGTGGATATATATATTACTGAATTTTGAAGCATATAAAAAATTAATGTAAATTAGTGACCATTGTTTGTATATTACTGATCTCGCAGCAACCATTTACTTGACTATTGTATATATATTATTGATTCCATCTGCACATGTTACTTATAATATATAAGATGTTACTTGTCGTTCAATCATTCTTACTAATGGATTATATTATATAAGTTACTTAAATAATTTAGCAAGTTACATGTGATATGCATCACATTACTGATATTAACATAAAAGTTGTTGATATTTATTGTAACCTTGTTTTATTAAACTAAGTTACTGATATGTAACCAACACATTGTTTGATGTTACATGACTTTATATCATTTTTACTGAATCTGATTTGAAGACAACACTTTGAATATAATTGATTCAGTAAGAATGATAGAAAGACGGGTAGCACTTAACAAAATATCTGTAACATAGGCAAATGACATCGGTAACTTGGTATAAATAAAAATATATAT
Source organism: Ottelia alismoides (assembly GCA_037367405.1). Lineage (NCBI taxonomy): Eukaryota > Viridiplantae > Streptophyta > Magnoliopsida > Alismatales > Hydrocharitaceae > Ottelia > Ottelia alismoides. The sequence continues at coordinate 1,374,572 of JAZKJV010001482.1, forward strand.
GACAAATAACTTCCCCATTTGTCTCAGTAACTTTCACGTTGTCTCAGTAAAAACACACATATGTCTGATGATCCAAATCCAATCATAAGTCATTCATCGTTGCTCCTTCTGATATGTTCCTCTCACGATCCAAATCAAACCTAGAATCATCGTTCATCATTGCTTCTAAGATATCATGATCTAAATTCAATCACAAAATCATCCATCTCGTTCGAAACTGAATTTGAAAACTAAAAAATAAATGATCAGATTCTACCAATAACATGAAATAAATGTCTAATCTTCACATACAATACCTTACATTAGACCAATAAATCGTCTCTTTACAATATCTATCTCCTCACGCTACAATTCGCCAGATAAATCACCTCTTGTTGCAATACAATACGTTTCCACAAATGCATATTATTTTTAGAATTTCTTATAATTTCCAATTTAGTTTCTTTTACGATTACTACTATTTGAGAATTGAAAAAGCTTCTCAAAAAAAGAAATACATGTGTAATATGATGGTCGTTGGATTAAAATCAAAGGGCTAAAAAGAGGGGCTCGTCTCATCTCTAATGGGCATGGAACACGTTCGATAAAAATCCTATACATACATACATACCTACATACATATATGTATGTACATATAAGAAGTGAATGAGAAGAGATGGAAGGCATTCAAATGGTCATGATTCATTCTCCCTTCGTTTTTTTTCTATAAAATTCATATCCAACATATACAGCTATACCTTTTCTTTGTTTTCCTTTCATTTACTCATATTTGCTTCCTTTCCACTTAATCCATCAAATGCAACATCATGCATACAGATTGGCTACTTTGTTGATATGGCAATCCTTCTATTCTATATTATCACTCCAACGAAGCATAGGTAATGGAGATTAAATATTTTGTTGATATAGTTGTCTTTTCATACATGTATGCATGTCTTTGCATGCCTTTTATGATGGTCATTAAAAAAAATAAATTACTACAAGGATTTGGAATATGGAAGATTGATATCAAGTATTAAATTCTTAAATAACGACAATAATGCAAAATGTAACATGGATGTATAAAAAAGAGAGGCAAATATATTTCCATCACATATTTTTATATGTTTAAAGAATAAAAAAGAAGTATCGATAAATCCATCTTAACTTTGCCATGGATTAAAAGTCCAATAGAATTGAATATTACATACACATAATTACTACAACAAAATTGATCTAAGCAATAGATAATTCAAATATTTATTGTCATATCTTCTGATGTCAAAGATATAATAGCGAATATTATTCACCAAATCACATTTTATTACTGTAATTAAGAATGAATATCATAATCGTTGTTAATATCCATATAACAACTATTTTCTCAATTTGTTATTTGTTATAATTTTATTGTTATTAATTTTAACTGAGATTATAAAAAAATCAATGGATAACCATTGTAAATGATTCATTGGGAGGAATATAGCACCGATAAGAATCTTCGTTGTGAATTAAAGAATCAAGCAACAGATTATATTCATTGTTATATCTTTGACTATTTGAAATGAATTTAAAGAATCAAGCTGCAAATAATGTTCATTGTTATTTAAATTATTCGTTGCCTTAAGTAAATATTGTTTTAGTATATGCAAATAAGTTTCGATGGAAATTTCATGCAAAAATGTCTGGAAGAAACATAAACTTGTGATTAACAATGTCAGGCAATACCATGTTGCAAACATTGCCATCTTAGACATGAAATTATTTGGTACCATTTTTTGGATTCTGTCTTATATTCCTTTTAAAATGAATTCTTCAAGTAATCATAGAAAATTCACTATCTTTCATTACTATTATAACCAAAACATGATATTTTGTCAAAGTGTTTTTGTTATATAAAACTCCACATATTATTGCATATATTTTTATAATGTATATTTTTTAGCTAATAACATATTGCTATCTTCAAAAGGTTGTCTTAAGAATTGCTATTTTATTTTGATAATATGCAAAAAAATAATTGTGGGAAAAGACTTTGTTGTTTTGTTGTTATTGAAAGTGTGCAATAAAATATGAGAAATAATATTATAAAATGAATTTTGATCCCATAAAAAGGCTCCAAAATTTTATTATTAAACGATGTATGCAAATTATACAGCATGCTTAGATACTATGTAGAGAAACATCTATAACATTTAGAATTTTCTTATTTAATAACGTATCTTTGAAATGGTAGATTGGGGCTAATTTTAAAATTGGTAATTGCTCACATGAAGAAAACATGCGGCTAATTTTAAAATTGGTAATTGCTCACATGAAGAAAACATGCATTCAAATTGCAAAGATTGATGTGGACATTACACAATACTTTTGCCCTCGTCAGTTTTGCTTATGGAAAAGCTGCCATCTTTCGAAATAAAACTGTTCTACATGACTAACTTTTATCCATCAATAGATGAATATTTATGGTATCAAAACATAGTAATTTACCATTTTATCTAAATATATACATTTTTTATTTTTGAACTATTTTATTATTGAGATTATTTTTACTCGATTGCTAAATCTCATCCAATTGCAGTCCCATAACCCCTACTAGCTGTGTAATTAAACCAATTCCCATGCAAAATTTACTCCATTTAGCACTACATATGATGAAATTGATGAAGGATGTGTATGTATCTGATCATCTATCATATCCCTTTTACTCATATTTTGACATTTGTCTTATCCTTTTCAAAATTGATGTGTATGCAGATATTATTTTGATATGCACAAACATTCATGGTCTTATTTGTATGTGAAATAATAAAAATGATCGGATATACATACATACACGCACATTTTATCATATCTTTACCCACTTTAAAATATGAATACAAATTCAGATACAAATATTGATATATATGAAAAAAATATGTTATCATATCCTTAAAAATAGATATACTATTTATACTACACATACAGATCCAATAATAACAAAAATACCATATACATTAGTTTAAGGGTTTGATGGGGTTGTCCCTTGAGGGCAACCAACATGGCTGCCCCCCCTATTTTTCCGTAATTTTTTTTATTTTTTTGAAAAATTTCACCATTTATATTCATATATATATATATATCCCTCTAATATGTCATTCGAATTTCGTAAGAAACATAGACTCATATGCCCTCCCATCTAGAACAGGTGGATTACAACAATCTTTAGACCTTTAAAATTACTTGTTCTAGATGGAGGGCATATGAGTCTCTGTTTCTGATGAAATTCGAATGACATATTGGATGGATATATAGATGAATATACATGGTGAAATATTTCAAAGAATAACAAAAATTACGAAAAAAGGAGTGGGGTAGCCATGTTGCGGGCAACCCCATTTTTTCCTTAGTTTAAATATACATGTATTTTATTGCTTACATAATAAGTATATATAATAAATGTATTTAATTTGCAATAATTATATTAAACACGGTGAAGAATGTACAAAATTATATCACAAAGATTTATAAATAAATCTACAACTACATTTATATATTAGAAAGGACACACAAACATAGACACAAATAATCACAGTTATCAAAGTGATATCCGTGTTTGTATTATGAAACAAATATAGTTAAAAATGTCAAAATTTATGACAGGGTTCGGGTATATTTGTCTGTTTTACTTCCATGTATTTTATAGTCAAGGGTTGTGGTTTAATAGCCATTAACTCAGTAGGGTTGTGGTGAAATTACAAAGATTGTAGGGGTCATGATGCAAAAATCCCTAAATTAATAATAAAAAAAATCCTTAAATCACTTTATATTTAAGACCTAATCCGTAATCTCCAAAATAACCCCCCTCCTAACTCCCAAGTCTTGGTTAAAAAAAGCATGCAAACAAAAACAGAAGGAAATCAAAGTGGAGGGGAGTTAAATGACTTGGCATAGAAACATTAATTTTCTATCTCTGACTGAGCAATTAACTCCTCCGCGTTTTTACTTCTCCACTCTGTTCCCTTTTTTTTTCTAAAAGAAACGGGAGGTAAAAAAACAGATATAATGGGCGAATTAAATGGCATTCTTTCTCCCCTCTCGTTTCCACACACGCCGAGAAAAAAGAAAAAAAAAAGGAAACCAAAATTAATATAAAGTGCAAATAAGTAATCTGATGAAGAAGAAGACCTCGACCAGAGACCAGTCACCGCAGCGCAGCTGAGAGGCGGCACAGGAGGGGGAGGGGAGGTAGAGAGGGCGCGAATCCGAATCCGGAGCTCGTCCTCTCCCGATTCGCCCCGGCGATCTGCGGCGAATTGCGACGGATTTGCTCCCAAAGTTTGATTTCTCCACCCCAAGTCAAATCTCAGGTGAGAGTGAGGGAGTGTCCATAATGGCGGGGGCGAGATCGCAGCTGCGCATGCGCCTGCGGATTTTTCCAAGTTTGATCCTTTCCAGCAGATAGCACCAGCTGAGATCCCAATCCGTCTGCATTTATTCGGATTTGCTTCCTAATCGGGGCGTTTCCGCTGTTTTCTCGCGGGATTGCACAGTGGGGGGTCGGCAGTAGCTGGTCTTTTGCTCTGCTTGGAGAAAAGATCTGCGATTTCTTGCGAGATTCCCACGCGTTTCTCCTGCCTACCCATGATCCACACCGGCAGCCATCTACTTATGTTGTAATTTGATTTGGTGTGTTAATTGGTCTTTTTTTGCATAGAAAAATAAAATTTCTGGATTTACTGTTTTTACAATTCATGTTGGCATTCTGTATAGATAGCGGCATTGATCAGTGCTTTGCATTACAGTTTATTTGGGCACTTGTTTTGAATGCGTCATCTGCTTTCATGAGGAAGCACGAATATACGACTGCCGGCAATCAGAGCAGCCAATTACCCGAATCCAATAAGGCCAGCTTGCCAAGTTGCTCCGGTGCTCAGCAAGATGCTGCGCAGGTTTCCCAGGGCTGTCAACTCCAGAGCGGCGGTTACTACTCGTCTCTGTTGAATTCCACCGACATCCTTCGTAATCCTCAATTCTGGGAAGATGTATTACCTTCGACTAGCCAACCACCCCGGTGTGAGGATAAGTTGCCAACGCGAATCACAAGAGAACAGCTGGGTACTTGGACCCAGGTTCCACTTGGTAATGGAACACGAATCCGCGATTCTACTCAAGCAGGCAACATTGCAGTGCGTGCTTCCAACCTCAAAATTTCAGCTTTCCACCATCGGTTGCTCCTAAATGGGAAGCTTGCGCTGGATCCTTATACCTTGGCTGTGTACAACCAGACACCGCAAGAACCCCAGAGTAAATAGCATCACTAAGCCCCTTCCGTCTCTGATTAAATCATATAGTTTAATTTACCTTTTCTTTTGATTATCATGGTTATTTTGTGTGATTTGTACAGATGGATTTTCTATTTCGTATGGTCCAAACAGCAATGTATATAATTCGATGGAGAAGATAGCAGGGGCAGTTGCAAGAGATGCCACATCTATCCGATTGGCCCCAGTAACTCCAAACAAATATAATGGGGCACAGGATGGGATTTCCCTCGAGGAAAAAAGGCCAGCGCACTCAAATGGTGGTGGATCCTTTCCAATGTCCCTTAAAGGGGGTGAATTGCCGCCTTCAAATGCATGTGTTTCCTGGTTTTCATCTCAACTAGAAAGCCAACAACATGAACAATATAGGGGGCAGCACGTTATAGACTTTGGAAATCCCACTTCAGCTCCTTTAGCCCCAGTAACACCTGATAAGTGCAAGCAATTACCTGATATCCCTCAACCAGAGATTATTGATTTGGTCGAAGATTCCGAAACTGAAGAAAATGGAATAGAAGTGGTGAACACAAATCAAACTGCAAAGGGTCAATCCCTGACAATTCTCAGTGATGGCACCTCTGTCCAGGAGGACTTGCCTTCTTGTGGTACTATTCAGCAACCAACACAGAAGCTGAATTTAACATGTACTGAGTTGGAAAGTCGAGGTATCGATCTAAACAAGACACCTCAGCAGAAGCCAAGGAAGAAAAAACACCGGCCTAAAGTCATTAGGGAAGGTGCTTCAGCACGCAAGGGAAAGCAGGCGGCACCAAAACCAGCAGGCACTATTGAAACTCCTCCGCCCAAGAGGAAATATACTCGTAGAAAAGAGTCAAGTGCAACTGAGACACCCTCAAGTGGAGGAGGGGAAAGTAATAATCCAACAAATAAAAAAGCTCGCAAATCAGCCAAGCGAGCTCTTCATTTTCAGTCAGAGGAAATTCGAGAGGAAGCAAGAAACTCTTCATATGAAATGCTCTCACCGAAGAACCACGGATCACAAGATCATTTTGATGGTACACGGATTACCAACGGTTGCTCCCAAGGGCCACATGTGGTAGATACAAACTTATGCAGGGTCTCATCTGACTTCGACCATTCAGTGAAACAGGTATCAAACAACCGCATTGCATCAAAGGAAACATCGTTGCAGGCCATTCTTGCTTCAAGAAGAGCACATCTTAGAGAAAATTTAAATAATCTTGCCCTGCTCAGGAACAACATCAACAACACCTGCAATTCTCAGAGTTCCTTACCTACTAGGTTGCTCCCTAGCCACGAGTTCAGCCTTAACAGCCAAACCATATCAAATGGATGTTCTAATTCCCAGTTTATTGGTGATGGTGTTGACTTCAGGGGTTTGCCGAGAATCTACAGTTGTGGTAATAATGATATTTCGACTAACTACAGGAACTTGATTATGGAAAATCCTCAGATGAAGAAGATTTGCAGTGACATTTATAACACAAAGGACAAATGGCTCCAGAGCAATGGAACTGAAGACAATTGTGGAAGGGGTGAAGGTCTGCAGAGAAACATTACTGATAATATTTATTTGATGCTAAACAAACCGAGGAAAGAAAATGGTGGGAGCGATCTTGCATCAACTGGCCCATCTTTTCTATCTTCATCTTGTAGAAATGGAGAAAAACTTAATGTCCCCCAAAGGCCTCCTGTCCTTAATCATGAATCGAATTCGAATTTCAATGACAGAGAGAGGAAGCAACCGCCAAAGGCACCGACACAGGTATGTAATTTCTCTTCTCTGATTGGTGGTATCAGTTGTGGGCAATTGCCATCTATGTCTAAAGTGCCTCATCTGCAAAGCCAGAAAGTGTCTGTTAACACAGAAGAGTTTCTTCAAACTGCTAGACCAATAAAATCAACAGGGATGAAGGAAAACAACAGACAGTGTAATCAGATTAATGTCAATCCTGTAAATCCTGAATTGCCTTGCTCTATCAGAAAAGACAACCCAATTCATCATAGGGCTTTATCCCAAAAATCACATCAGCAGAAAACAGTAGAAGAAAAGTCGCCAATAATTATCCATTTTGATAGAAATGATCAGAGAAGTCTTCATGTACGTGCTAAAGCGAAAGAATTGGCACCAGATCGTGATCTTCTAGAAATAATTATTCACAAGCTGAAGTATTTATGTATTAGTGATGGCGTTCTAGCAGTTGCCAGTCAGGAACCACAAAGTGCCCTTGTACCTTATAATGGAAATGGCACGATTGTTCCATATGAAAGCCCAATCGATCTTTCTAAGAAAAGAAAACCGCGGGCTAAAGTGGATTTGGATAATGAGACCAACAGGGTATGGTTGCTTTTGATGGGAAAAGAGGGAGACCTAGGTGCCGAGGGCAAGGATTTAGGCAAAGAGAAATACTGGGAAGAAGAAAGGCGGGTTTTCCGAGGACGTGTAGACTCATTCATTGCTCGCATGCATCTTGTCCAAGGTAACGACTTCCACTTCAAGATATTATGATCATTCCAGAGTTCTATCCATATAACCTCATTATTTGCCAAAATTATAACTATATTTGATATGCAAAGTTCCACCCATAAAATATTTAGAGCATGGAACTCACACCTTACAACCGGAATTAAGTATGCTGTTCAAAACCTATGCATTTTTATGCAATGTGTCACTTCTGCTTCAACATTCACAGATGAGCAAATTGTCCATTAGGTAGAAGTTCATACATTTTTTTTTAGATATTGTGTACCTAAAGCAAAGAGTTTAGGATGGGAAATTATGTAACGTGTGATGTGATTAATGTTAAAGCGGGTGTACAGATAGCATCTCCAAATGCATTTACTTTTAAATGTTTCCTGCACTGGATATCTTGTTTGTTATTTTTAATAGAACCATTTGCAGGAGATAGGCGTTTCTCTCCTTGGAAAGGGTCTGTTGTGGACTCTGTTGTTGGAGTATTCTTGACACAAAATGTCTCAGACCACCTTTCAAGGTATAATTGCAATCATTTCCAAAAATTTATGTTGTGCATTTAGTAAAAGAATGGGTTACAGATTACAATCTAGACAGTTGAATTTATTAATTTTCTCTGTATGGCAGTTCTGCTTTTATGTGCATGGCTGCAAAATATCCAGTTCCCTATAGAGAATTTTATGAGGAAACAGAAACAAAGGACTTCGTTAAAATTGAAGATGATGCAGGGGCACACCAAGATATGCTAAATCAACCAGAAGCAACTGAGTGTCCTGGATCTTTTGATCAACCAAAAAATTTCGAAGAAACAAAAAGTCTCAAGAGTGGGATATTCCTGGAAAGAAGTGCTGACATTGGCCAATCTAGTTGTAAAAGCGGATCTAGGGATTGCCTACAAAAGGACGGACAGTTAGGTGTTACTTCGGTTGAAAATAGCATGCATACTTCTTTTTCTTTGACAGGAAGTAGCCTTTTAACTGAAGATGATGAAACAAGAACTCATGATTTTGCACCCTCATCACAATCGGTGATTTCGTCTCAGAATTCGTCTGATTCACCAATCCCGACAGGTGATCGAGCTGCAATAATAACTGATTTGAATTATGAGATAGATGATCCATTGGCCAAAAGTAGATGGAATAACCCTTACCCTTCATTTATGGAAATGTTGCAAATGGTAGGAAGTGGAAACTTTGAGGAACTAGCTTATTGCCAGGGTGGAAGAGTAGCATCCAGACATAACATAGATTCCGAAGGTAGAGTAGAAGTTTCAGAAAACAGGGGTTTGTATATCATGCCATCCAGTTTGGATCGCTTACATAATCTGAATGATAACTATCCATGTACCGATGAGAGGGCCTTCCAATTTCAACCAGAGACAAATGACTATTCAGTTGTTTCAGATATATTATCTTCTCAATTCAGAACACAGCCCAATTCCACCAATGAAATAGTTGGGGACATCGGTTCAATGCCATCATTTGCTTTGGATATCACGAGCACAAATCATGATAGAACATTGCCCAAAACAAGCAATAATAATTCGGTGCAGAACACAACTGGTGCTGGTTGTCAAAGGCAGGTGGTAGAATCTTCTAGTACTTCATACATTTCAGGTTTACAGAAGAGAGATTTTTCTGAGCCATCAGCTTCAGTTTCAAACAGCAATACTTTACCTAACTCTCTAAGAAATCAAATTCATGAATGTGAGACAAGTAACCAGCAAATTGATGCACAGGCTCCACAAAGAAAAGAAACTGCCACCGTAGTCAAAGATCAGTTACCAAACTATGCTAATAGTGAACATTTTGTGCCTCTTACATGCTGTGATGCAAAATTACCTTCCATGAGTCCAAATGGACAAGGCATGTCTGAAAAAGCAACTAATTTGGCTTCAAAAAACAGCGGGAACAACAATTCAGAGGCTCCTAGGGAGTCAAAGAAGCAAGGGTCAAAGACAAGGAAAGGAAGAGTTGAAAAAGAAAAAAAAGTGATTGATTGGGATAGCTTGAGAAGGGCGAATATTAGCAGCACTACAAAGAAAGAAAAAAGTCGTGACAGAGCTGATTCTGTTGACTGGGACGCTGTAAGACGTGCTGATGTGAGTGAAATTTCTAACACTATTCGGGAGCGTGGAATGAACAACATGCTTTCTGAGAGGATAAAGGTATAAAGAGCATGCTAACTTAATCACTTCTTTATAAAAAGCATCTGAGAGAAGAAGTTTAAGTGTTTTTGGTTTTGCTTTTATTAGACAAGGATTATCGTCCTGTTTCAACAGTATCATCATCGTGAAATACATGGGTATATGAAAAGTAGATATGAAAAGTAGATAATGTATGCCTAGTAGATACAGCCATTGTTGTTACCTGTTTCAACTATTGTTAAATTAGCACTGAAATGTTATCATAAAAAGCAATGCCAAAAGCTTTTCTTGGCTGTTACTGCCTTCTTAGGAAACTAAGCAACACTATTTTCAGCTGCTACTGACTTTTGGCCGAAATATTGTCACTTCTTTTCACCTAGTACTTATAACAGGAGGCTGGTTATTAAAAATGTAGTTGTCTGTTCCCTTATATGTGTAACTTGTATTACATCTAAATATACTCATATTGCACAACTAAAAGTTCAGAGTTGTAGTTCTATCTGAACTTTTAGTACATTTGAATTGGAAGTTTGAAACCGTATGTAATATAAAAAAAATATGTGACTTCCTCATTTAGTGAAAAAAGGATCTATAACCCTTGGCCCTTCCTTTACATAAGGTCTCAGTTATATGCATGTTTCTACAACAACAACAAAGCCTTTTCTCACATTAAGTAGGGTCGGCTACATACATTGTTTGCCTCCATTAAGATCTATCTTGAGTCATTCTCGAGCTTAGATCCAAAAAATTAATATCCATTCGTAGTCTCATTCCAACACTTCTTGGGCCTTCCTCATCGTCTCTTAGACAGCTCAACATTCCAAAACCCGCATCTCATAACTGGTGCATCAACTGACCTCCTTTGCAAACGCCAAACTACCTCAAGCGGGTTTCTCGCATCTTATTCTCGATCAGAGCTACACAAACTTAGCTACACAAACTTTCCTTCTTATTGCATCATTCCGAATTCAACTTTACGTGTGTGTCCACACATCCACCTTAGCATTTTCATTTCTTCTATTGTCATTCTCTGCACATGTCTATGGTTCACATGCCAACATTCAAATCCATAGAGTATATCAGGTCTCACGTCTGCTTTGTAAAAATTTCCTTTGATCTTCAAAGGAATTTCCTTATCACATAGAACATTAGAGGCTCCTCTCCACTTTAGCCAACCTGCAATTATTCTATTAGTAACATCTCCATCAATTTCCCCATCGTATTGTAAATACATCTCAAGTATCTAAAAGAATATCTCTTCTGAATGCTATCGTCACCAATCTTCCACTCGATTCCTTCACCATTGCTTCCATCAAAATTGCACTCTATATATTCAGTCTTAACCCTGCTTATACGAAAACCTTTAGTCTTCAATGCATGTTTCCAGACCTCAACCTTCTCATTTGCTCCATCTCTAGTCTCATCAATCAACACAGTATCATCAACGAATAACATATACCAAGGTATCTCCTCCTGAATGTGATTTATCAACTCATCCATAATCAAACTAAAAAAGAATGTACTCGGAGCGGAACCTTGATGTAGACCAATGTTGATGTCAAAATAGTCAGTCTTCCCAGACTGAATTCTTATACAAGATGAAGCTCTATCATACATATCCTTTATAAGGTTAATGTATAAGACATGTACTTGTCTATTATCCAAAACTCTCCACAATATCTCCCTTAGGATATAATCATAAGCCTTCTCCAAATAAATAAAAAACATATATATGTTTTTCCCTTTAGATATATAAACCTCCATTGTTCTCCTCAGCAAGTGGATGGCTTCAGTAGCTGAGCGACCTGGAATAAATCCGAATTGATTTTCTTTTACTTTAGAAACTTGTCTCAACCTTCTTTTGATCACGCGTTCATAAATTTTCATAGCCTGACTCATCAGCTTGATACCTCTGTAGTTTGAATAATTTTGAATGTCTCATTTGTTCTTATAAAGAGGCACCACGATGCTCCTCCTCCAATCTTCAGGCATTTTCTTGCTTTGCCAAATAACATTGAATAAATGTGTAAACCTAGTCAAACCATACTCACCTAAAACTCTCGAAACTTCTATAGGAATGTCATTTGGTCCAACACCTTTCCTAGGTCTCATAACCTTTAAAGCATCATCTACTTCCTTCCTTTGTATTCGTCTATAGCTTGCACGATTCAAGTAACTTTCACTGCTAGCTAGATCTCCTAAAGTGATCTCTCTATTTCCTTCCCCAATAAAAATCTTATGAAAATACTGCTTTCATCTAGTCTCTATTTCTTTTTGAGTAACAAGCACGTGACCTTCTTCATCCTTAATGCATCTCACTTGAGAAAGGTCTTTGATCTTTCTTTATCTTACGTTGACCAACCTGAATATATCCTTCTGGCCCTCTTTAGAGATCGTTTGGTTGCTGGTGTACATCGGTGTATGCCGACATACCCCTCGTTCCAACCCTCCCAACTTGGGTTGGGATTACTTGTATTGACCTTATAATTTCTTTGGTACAATATTTTTTAACCATGTTAAAAAAAGTTAGCAACATAAAAAGCATATTATAATCATTAGAAAAGTTAATATAACACATAATCAATGTCACATCACATCACAATTGTCATTCCAACCCTCTCATCCCTCCAAACATCTACTATTCACAGGGGGATACCCCGACCCAACCCAGTTACCAAACATGCCCTTAGAGTTAAAATTTTTGTATAAAATTTTATAAGCTTTTGACTTCTCTTTGTTTACAGCTTTTTTGCTTCCTTCTTTGCTATTTTGTAGTTTACGACAATTTCCTTTGTTCTATCCTTAGACATAGCATTAAAACATGCTCTTTTAATTTCGAACTTCTTTAGCACCCTTCCACTCCACCCCAAGCCTCCTTTTGGCCTGTAGATCCTCCCTTTGACTTGCCTAGCATCTCTTTGGCGACCCTTCAGATACAAGATGCTACTGCTTCTCACGTCTTGTTTGAACTTTCATTACAATATTCCAACCACATATCCGCAACTTCCTTTACAACCTCTTTTTTAGGTCAAAAAAGGGGGGAAACATGTATTGGTGCCCGCCCCAATAAATAAATTAATTAAACATAGACATTACAAATTATAAAATCCATGAATCAAGCAATTGCTTGTAATGGAAACAGACATTCTCGAAGTAAAAACGAAGGCCAGAAAAAAGGCACATAATTACGGGCCAGCCAGATGGCCCACAAGACCGCCACCGGAGTAAGGATCTCTCTTCTTTGTTGACTACATGCTCCAAAAAGAGAAGACCAAAAAAGAGTCGAAATCACGGGTGTACAACCAGTCCAATCCCACATCACTCCACACAGGAGAGGAAACATGACACCGGAAAAAAGGTGTTTCAATGTCTCAATATCAGTACCACACAAGGGACATCTATCTGATACCATCTCAAATAGCTTTGCGCATCGATCCCGAGTCATAATGCACTTCTGATTAACGATCCAGAGGAAGAAACCAATCCTCTCTAGGAGATCAAGTGTCCAAATGAACTCGTAGTCCCGAATTATACTGTCCGTGATGGAGGACGGTGGCCTACAGATGAAGCCATAGGCCTTCCGAACTGAGAAGGTGCATTCTTCCAAATCCAGTGATCCAAGCTAGAGGAGAGCCTGCCCATCTGCCCAAGCATGTCCAGAAGGCAGAGGAACTTCTCCATGCACTGATCAGAGAACGATGATATGAAAGCCAGCATCCAGTTTCCATTGTCCTAACGATCCATAACACACACATATGAATCAGCCACCAAAGCAAACAAGCGAGGGAAGCAGCTGCAAAGGCCCCCCCCATCAAATTGTCCAACCAAAAACCAAAAGTGGCACCATTCCCCACAATCGGTCTAAAATGCTTATGAAAGCAGGACAAAACCTTCAGAATCCCCTTCCAGAATGCAGACTGCTTTGGCCCTTGTCACAACAGACCAGGGCTCACCATGGAAACACCATAAAGGCGCCATATTAGGTGACAACACATGCCCTTATCTTAACCCCAAATCATGCTCACCCATTTGAGTAATAGTACCTCGTTGAAAATCTCCAAACTCTTGATCCCCAGACCCCCATGCTTTTTAGGGTGAACCAGTGTTGTCAAAAACCCTCCGGGCGCTCGCCTAGGCTCCCAGGCGAGGCGAGGTCCTAACATCGTGCCTTGAGCGCCTAAGGCAAAAGTAAGGCTTTTTGCTGACTTTGTGCAATTTTTATCCATATTTAGGTTTTTATATTAGATATATATTAGTTCTAAGTATCATTAACACACATACTTATACATATGTACACACGTGTATATGTAATTTACACGCACTTCTATTTCATATATTTATACATGTACATTCATATTTTAGTTCTAAATATTACATATACTTTTTGAATATAAAGTATATATTCTTCTCTCTATATATTAGCTTGAAGTATTATAAATACATATATATACATATAAATAGACAAAACACACATGTATACATAGGCATGTACACATACTTATACATAAACACATACACATGTATGCAAATATATATGCATACGGATACACAACATACAAATATACACATAAACACAAATATTTAATACATATACATATATATGCAAGTACATGCATACATTATACATACACATATTAATAAATAGTGGATTGATCACAAAATATAATTTGGCGATAGCATATACATACACATACATAGACGTAGACATGTACATGCACACATTTATATACACGCTTATAAACACACCCAAAAATATGTTGGATTGGTTTTAAATTGAAATATAAGCTATATATACATATATTTACAACTATACATACACACACACATGTACACGCACACATTTATATACGTGCATGTAAACACACCCACAAATATACTGGATTGGTCTTAGATTGAAATATAAATTATACATACACATATTTACAATTACACATACATATACGTGCGTATGTGCATATATTACATAGACTCGTGCATAATTTATTTTTCTTTGTATATGGTGCCTCGCTTTTCTCAGGCAAGCGCCTAACGCCTCGGGCATTTTGCACCCCCTAGCGCCTTGGAGTGCCTCTCACTTTTAACAACACTGGGGTGAACAATGGTCTCCTAATTAGGTGTATGTCGTGCCCTTCCTGACCAGATTTGCTCCATAAAAACCTGCGCATCAACCGTTCCAATCTCCGTCTAATGCACATCGGTAGTAGGCGAGGAGAAGAAAAACATCAGGATCACAGAAAGAGCTGCCCCAATCAGCACCAGCTGGTCGTCATGCAACAAAAAAACTGCCTTCCATCCAGTCATTTTCCTCTCCATCTTCACCAACAGTAGCTACTCCGACGACTTAATTTTACTGTCCATAGGAGGAAGACCAAGATACCTGAGAGGAAGGGAATCACATGCCGTGCCCAGCTCCACACAACAGTAATGAGCTCCTCCAGCATGCCAAACTGGACAACAATGGATTTGTTATGATTCAGCTCCAGACTAGACATCTCACCAAATATCTCAAGAGTAATGCACATGCTACCCGCCTCCTCTTTGCCTCCTTCAATAAATAGGAATGTGTCATCTGCATACTGCAACAAGGGGATATGCACGTCTCCACATATGTAACATGCCACAATCCCACTTCTCTGACCCCGGTCAACCATGCAAGAAAGAACATCAACATCAAGTAAAAAAAGTAAAGGAGCAAGAGGGCATCCCTGTCTGACCCATCTCCGTGTCTGAAAAAAACCTCCCTTAGGGTGGGCGTTAACCGACACCGAGAGCGACGTCGTGGTGTTGCAGCATTTCATCTATGAGATCCAAATGCATGGAAAACCCCTCCTTTACAAAGCTGCCCAAAGAGAACACCAGTCTAAGGTGTCATAGAATTTGGCAAAATCCACTTTCCAAAGCAACGCCTCCTTGCCATTTCGCTTCCAATCGTTCGCTTCCAATCGGATATAATCTCGGAAGCCATTACCAAACTATCCCCAATCTGACGGCCTTGAAAAAGCATCGACTGAACTGGGGAAACTAGATGGTCAAGAACTCAGTTAAGACGAACCGCGAGCACCTTTGCTACAATGAGATAAATGCCATTGGAGAGGGCAATCGGCCTGTAGTCTTCAGTCCTCTCTGCAGTCCCCGTTTTTGGTAGAAGGAAAATCAGAGCCTTGTTCAATCTTTCAAATCCCCCAATGCAATGACAAAACTCCTCTACAATCTCCAAGACCTCACCACCCACCACACTCCAGAATTCTCTATAAAAAACTAGGGGGAAACCATCTGGGCCCGGTGCCCCATCTGCATTCAGACTCCATACAACTGCTTTAACCTCTTCCAAGGTAAACAACGATGTCAGGATACTTGCGTGTACATCTGAGAGTCGAGAAGCCCCAAGACCACTCCAATGCCAAGGTCTGGAAGTAGCCCTCCTAGAATCATGAAAGTGGTCAACAATCGCACTACCCAGTTCTCTGTCCCCTTCAATTCTGTTTCCATTAACAAGCATAGACCAGAAGTTGTTCTGACATTTACCATTGGCAATCATGCGAAAAAAGGTCGTGTTCGCATCACCCTCCTTTAACCAAGCAAGCTGCGACCTCTGTTTCCACTCTACCACCTACTTCATGTCTTCCTTCGCTACCATTCTAGGGAAGAAGCCATTTGCCCCAACTCATCCGCATCCAGCTGCCTTCCCTAATTTGTCAAGTCTCTGGACCTCCATTTCCGCATCTACCCTCTGATCTCTCCTAACCTCTCTCACCTCCTTATAAGCATCGAAGGTCATATCGCGATATATCGACGATATATCAATATCGACGATATATCAATATCGACATGTGACCGATATATCGCCAATATGGCCGATATTTGGCACTGGCAGGTCATTTTATTCATGAAATAGGTTCAATATCGGCGATATTGCGTTGATATATCGATGATATATCATATCTATGCAGTACCGATATCGATATGGTCTTCCATGTTTATAAGCACATAATCTCTGGCACAGACACTTCAATTTCTCTAAGAACCTCATCGCCCGCCGACGAACCATAAACGAACAAGGATGTCCAGTGGGTGCTCACCAAGTCTCTGACGAGTCCTCCAGAAGCCAAGCACATTCAAATATGAAAAAACCTCTCGATGGAGAGGTAGAATCAGAATCCCATATCAGAGGTGTATGATCCGAACATGTACGGGGCCCACACGAAGCGAAGGAGACTGGGAACAAATCCAAGAGTTCAGACGAGATAAGAAAACGATCAATGCGGGAGCGAGATCCCAAACTCTGCCAAGTGTACTTTGTGTCTGCAGCATCAGGAACCTCAAGCTCTACATCATCAATCAAATCAGCAAAGTCCGATGACCCCGGGTCCTGGCCACCTCGTAGGCGAGGACAATCACAAGAAAGCAATGAAACATTGAAGTCTCCCCCAAGAAGCTAAGCACAGTCCGAAAAATCACTTCTAGCTACACAGATATCCATCCACATCTCATGCCGTAAAACCAACTGACATGGTCCATACACACACGAGAAGGCAAAGAGAGTCGAGGAGGATGAGCATTCTAAAAGAATCGAAAGAATGTGCGAGCCCTTCAACTCCGCCCGAAACTGAAAAGAAGTATCCTTCCAAGCCAATATCAAGCTTCCTGAGCTTCCCGAGGCATCCAATGTCCGATAACCGTACATCGATCTTGGACCAAAAGAGTTCCATACGACCATATTGCAAGAGTCAAGCTTTGTTTCATGAAGAAGGATGACATCACACCCCCACTCCGCAAACCTCGCACCCAAGGCTCTCCTTTTTTCTGGACCACCTAGACCTCTAACATACTAGGAAAGAATTTTCATTTAGGCACAGCTTTGCCTACCCATTGTGTTCACCGCTCCTGCGAGCACTGCCACCTGCACCTTCTGTTCAGAGACAATTTTGCACCTCACCACTTGTCGACTTTTGTTTCTGCCTCTGTCTATACCTATTCGCATTTCCCCTACCACTTCCTGAGACCGAAGAACTCCCTTACGGCAGTTTTGTCCACCTTGCAAACCCCAATCAACAACCCCTGCTACTGATGGCATTGGTGTTGCACGGTCCTTACCAGGTGGATTCATAGCTTGTGCGACTAACAAAGGAGAGGAGTTGTCAAACTGTTGCGGCCAGCAAAGGGTCAAAGCCCCCGAGTCTGCCACCCCCTCCGCTGGAGAGACCAACAAAGGCAGACCGGAGTGTTGCACAGGGAAAGTTCGAGGGATTGTGCATGCTGGAAAAAGCACTCGGAACGGTACAAGCAAAGCCAGATCCGCCTTATTACCCGAAACAGGAATGGTCCGCCATATCGAAAGGAAACCCGATCCACCCAAAAGCTGACCCGGACCCCCATATCCGAATTCGGATCGACCAGATTCAAAGACCGATCGTGGGACCCGAGTTTGATGCTCCACCCAAGCCACCTGATCGACAACGAAACAAAGCCCCTCAGTCTCTTGGAAAGGTAATGTCTTCGGAAAACTTCATGACCATTACATTTTTCGAACGATGCGGAATACAAATCAAAAGGTCGCGTGAGATTTCCTCAATTTCCGTGATCTTTGCAATTTTCAAATCATTGCCCTATTGACATAGCTCCACTGTGGACGAGCTGGCTTACGACGACCCTAGCGATTGGAACAAAGGTGGCAACGATAAAAAGTAAACAACAATCAGGAAAGTCGTACGACCAATCAGCACCCTCACCGGTGGAAGAGGCATCGCGAGACTCTCATGGCATTCCATGAGGACGATGGTGACATCGGGATCAGACCCCGACAAATCGCCATCGACCTGAATCTTTGTCACTCGTCTGACTTCCCTTAGGATTGGGCCAAGAACTTCTAGAGTTCGAGAGAGGAATGGGACTCCCCTAAGCTGAGCAACCCGCTTGGTGAACACCACCTCCCCTCTATCTGCAAATCGCGGGTGACGCCATAGCACGTCACCCTTCCCCCTCGGATTGAGAAGCCGCTTCACCTGAGACTTCGTCAATCCCCACACGCAGCATTTGTTTCTTCCAAGCAAAATGACATCACCCGCGAAACTCTTCCCAAAGATGAGCAGTAATCCTGCCCACACGAACCTAATGGATATCGACTCTTTCGTCCTATCGACCATCGAACTCCCATTTCCTTCGCTCCTTTTCCAACCACGACTTCCGCAAACAAAACGCCCGACATTAGCTGCTCACCGCCTCCAAGCGGAACCTCCCCACCATCACACGAGGGCTCGTCTGTCATCGTTGTGGATACAAACGGGTAGAATGCCTGCCCGACAATGACCAGCTTCGTCACAACCAAAACAATGCGAAGGCTTTAAGCACTCAGATGCAACATGGCCTGCCTCCCCACATCTGAAACATCTTCGACCTTGCTTGCGATGAGTAACCGACACCCAATCTTTTTCCTTTTCTTTGTGCGAGAGTGCAACCTCTCCATCGACTCGCTGCCATGTGCGGACTCCCACAACTATCCGCCTATTCGTCGCCTCCTGTCGGCACCTCTCTCTCCCTCACTGCCACGCTCCTCGCTCCAACGCTCCCATTGACCCTCTCTTTCCCTTTTTGAACTCTCTCTCTCTCTCTCTCTCTTTAGATCCTTTGCAACCTCTTTTGGACTAACTTCTTTACTCGCATGTATCCATCATGCGAGATTTGGACTGCATCCGGATAGCGATACATCAGAACTAGTATCCATCTTTCCAATTAAACAAAATATTTTCAAGGGTAAATTACAAAAAATGCCTTAACTATGCCCAAATTCCAAATTAGGAGTCTCTTTTATGAAATGTAACAAATAGAATGTTAAACTTTCAACTTTAGGGTTTAATTTCAACACAGAAGGGTCAAAGCTTCAGAGGTCTACTTTTGAGAAAAATAAGATCAGGCCCTTCTTTGTTACACTTCAAAAATAATATCTCTAATAATATCAAGCCCTTCTTTTATTTCATCTATTTTAAATTTTTAATTCCCTATTTTTCATTTTTGATTCTTTCCTTGTTGGTATCCACAAGTACTTTTTTCTGGCTTGTTCATGGTTCAAAAGACTATACCTACAAAGCGTATCCAAAAGTACTTCTTTCTGACTTCTTGTTCTTTCAAAAAGATTTTTGTGCCTATGAAGCATGCACATTGCTTTGTCATTTAATAACTAGTCATGTCTAGTAAATTAATTAATGCTTGTACTACAAGTTGCCAGTAATAAACCTCTTTTCCAGTGGTCTATGACACAGAATTTTCTCATTTCTATTGAAAGTTTAATTATCTTCAATATTCCGTCAGGATTTTCTTGATCGATTAGTTCGAGAGCATGGAAGCATTGATCTAGAGTGGTTAAGGGATGTACCACCTGACCAAGCGAAGTATGATCAGTGATATTCAATCTTAAATTGTGATGCTGAGTGACAATGTTTTCACAATCTCTAAATTTACAATGGATTTATAGGATTTTTTATTGCAGAGATTATCTCTTAAGCATCCGAGGATTGGGGTTGAAAAGTGTAGAATGTGTCCGACTCTTGACTCTTCACCACCTTGCTTTCCCAGTAAGTGCTTACTGTAGATAAGATCTTATTATTGTGGATCTTTTTGTCCATTAAAGGCTAGTGATCAAATTGTTTTCCTGTTAAAATTTAGGTTGACACAAATGTTGGTAGAATATGTGTAAGGCTGGGATGGGTGCCTCTGCAGCCTCTGCCTGAGTCTCTTCAGTTGCATCTTTTAGAAATGTAAGTCTTAAGTTTAAAAATTGAGGAATTTCAAGGTAATTAATTTGTAAGTTGCATTATGAAAACTAATAGATGCTTTCATATTTCATTTCTTTTAGGTATCCTTTGTTGGAGACGATTCAGAAATATCTTTGGCCTCGGCTGTGTAAACTTGATCAAAAAACATTGTAATGCCGGAAACCTATAGAAGATTTCAATTCATTCACATATTTTTGGGACCAATCTAATCCTCTGTTTTTTCCCTACTAGGTATGAACTTCATTATCAAATGATTACTTTTGGAAAGGTATATGCCCATCTCTTCCTTGTTTATCTAATCGTTTCACGTGTTCCCTTCAAACCAATTGAAGAGTTCCCTTTTTTAACAGGTCTTTTGTACAAAAAGTAAACCAAACTGCAATGCATGTCCAATGAGAGGAGAATGTAAACATTTCGCAAGTGCATTTGCAAGGTACCTTTGATGATTTCCACCAGGTTTGGTGACATTACGTTATAAATACTTTTGGTTCACTAAAACAGGATTATCTCACAAGAGGAATTCCGTACATTTAGACTAGAGAAATGCTTGTTTCTCACCAATTTACAATAACTGACATCTAATATCAGGAAATAAATTCAATTGAGTTCCTGTGTTTCCTTCTCCAAGCATACCAATGCTGCAGTGCAGTGATTACATGACCATTAAATATACTATGTTGTGTTACAATTTACTGAGCTGTTTATTTTAGCAATAGATGCATAATAACAGGCCATTTTGTAGATATTATTTATTACGTTTGAACATCAAACTTTTTCACTTATGTAGGCATCTTATAGACCATTAACTTTCTATTGCAGTGCGAGGCTTCCTTTGCCAGGACCAGAGGAAAAAGGACTTGTATCGACGGAAATACCAATTGCCAGCGAACCAATATCAAAACCTGTTATCGTACCAATGCCTGTAGCACAGTTAGAGGGACTTCCGATGTCCCGAAGTTCCGTCACCAATAACTGTGAACCTATCATTGAGGAACCAGGCACACCAGAACCCGAGTACCTTGAATCATTGGAAACTGATATTGAGGATGCCTTCTACGAGGATCCTGATGAGATTCCAGTGATAAAGCTCAACATAGAACAGTTCACTCAGAATTTACAAAATATTATGCAAGGAAACATGGAATTGCTAGAAGGGGACATGTCAAAAGCGTTGGTAGCTTTAACCCCCGAGGCTGCCTCCATCCCTCTGCCCAAATTAAAGAATGTGAACCGCCTCCGGACCGAGCATCTAGTGTATTACTCTGTTCTCTCCTGCAATTCTGATAAAGTATCATTAAGAAGCTGAGTAGATGTGCAGATGCTATTATATCCCTTCCTTAATGCTGCAATATTGGAGCTTACTAATAAAACATTACTTACATATACTTTCTGCATTATGTAGGTATGAACTGCCTGATTCACACCCACTTTTAGAAGGGGTAAGATATGCCTGAACTTAATACATATATTTTCTACTATTTCTCCTATTAGAACGCCACTCGATGGTAATGGTTTACAAACATTTTTAGTGGGAAAGACGAGAACCTGATGATCCATGCCCATACCTTCTTGCTATTTGGACACCAGGCAAGTGCTCAATGATACAATAAACAAATCTTATGCTTGTTGGTATTCCGTGCTAATTATGAAGGAATACAGGGGAAACTGCACAATCAACTGGGCCACCTGATATAACGTGCAGTTCCAGAGAGAATGGTGACCTATGTGACAAGAAGACATGTTTTGCTTGTAACAGCATACGAGAAGCACAGTCTCAGAAAGTCAGAGGGACACTTTTGGTAGCCTCCAACATTCTTAGACAATACCAGAATGCTTCCTTTAGCAGTTTAACCTAGTGGGTGCATATTCCTTTTTAAGTAACTGACCAAATTTTGCACATCTCATAACTAGATACCATGCCGCACAGCAATGAGAGGGAGCTTCCCCCTAAATGGCACATATTTCCAAGTTAATGAGGTTAGCATAAATTTACACGTGAAGTGGTTGACGATGTATTGCTTAGGATAACACATTCCGGACTCAACAAAATTTAAATTTAATTATTTTGTGTCCATTGATCTAATAATAATTCTCCTCGTTTTACAGCTATTTGCAGATCACTTTTCAAGCATTAACCCTATTGAGGTCCCACGAGAGTGGATATGGAATCTTCCTCGACGTACAGTATATTTTGGAACATCTGTACCCTCAATTTTCAAAGGTAATAGCAGTCCCAGATATGATAAATTAACTTGAAATAGCCATTATATACTGACTCATACTACTAAATAAATATGTTTTCAGGCCTAGGAACTGACCCTATACAAATGTGCTTTTGGAAAGGTATGAAACCGTGGCAAGATTATTGTGTCAGCAAACAACAAAATGTCTATATGTTTATCTGTTTATAATCTTATTCAAATATTGTTGAGTAAATATTTCAGATATCTTCTATTGATTACTGGAAAACAGAGTACCCAATTGCACCTATTTATCCATTCTTATCGTGCACTACTTCCTTTTTTTGCAAATAAATATCATAAAGAGAACTATTTTTATCAGTTTGTTTTC
The DNA here is from genome assembly GCA_037367405.1 of Ottelia alismoides. Lineage (NCBI taxonomy): Eukaryota > Viridiplantae > Streptophyta > Magnoliopsida > Alismatales > Hydrocharitaceae > Ottelia > Ottelia alismoides. The sequence goes on from JAZKJV010001482.1 coordinate 1,397,795, forward strand.
ATATTGTTTCATTTGCTTTAACACGTGTTTATATGTTTCTATGAGTGAAATCTTTAGCTTTTCCAACAATTTTCTATATATTGACTTATTGAGAAGGCTTTCAATAAGAGTAAATCTTTTCTCAACATGATATCAGGGTTGGGTGAAGCCTCAAGTTTTTCACTGTGCCTCGCACTTTTTTCCCTTTAGTCTTCATTATATCTTCATAAACTCATCCAGTGGCTCCGTGACTTCCACTTTTTGTTTCCATTGTCTGCACTATTGTCTGTTGTGGCATTGCGTTGTGTCATTATGGTCCATAGTGTGATGTATTCATTGAGTGAGTTCATGTCTTCTTTTGTTTGTCCAAGCTGAGCATTGCATGCTCCAGCTTGGGGGAACGATTGGAGTTTGACCTAGAGATAGTCCCACGTCATATATTTATGGGAACCTGGAGAGTCAGTGGAAGGTATGAAAATGGTCAGATACGGATACGAATAAAGGTATAATCATATCCTTATCCATTTTAAAATACGAATATGAACGCGAATACAAATATTGACGAATGTGAAAAATATATTACCATATCCTTAAAAATGAATACGAATATAAAACGAATACGAACATGATACGAATAATAACAGAAATATTTTATAGATTAACTAAATATACATGTTTAGGATGGTTTACACATAAAATAGATATACTAAATAAATTCATCTCATAACAATTATATTAACAATGGTGAATGCAATCATAAAACTTTTTTACACAGTTGTAAATATATCCATGATTGTATTTATGTACTAATATGTACATACAAATGTGAGTATTTACAAATGTCAAATTGATATCCATATTCGCATCCACTTTAAAATGAATATGAATATGAATATCGAAATCTATATAAAATGAATATGATAACGAATCAAATATTAATATAATCGTATTCGTTTTCATCCCTAGTCAGCGAGGCTATATAAAGAGTCCTACACCATTGTATTTCTTGAGAGAATGAAATAGAATAATCTTCCCTTTGAGGAATGAAATAGAAAAATCCGCCTTTGAGGCCTTCTCCCATGGTTTCATCCCGCTCCTCACGGAGTAGGGTTCTACATAAAATATATGTATTCTTCATTATTATTGTTCTTGATCTATTTTTGCTTCCGTATTATATTTTCCCACAACTATATCTCTGTTGAGGGAAAAAGAATTCATATGATTATGAGAGGCCCTAGGGTTCTCTTATATAGGAGAGGAACCTATTAGACAAATTACAATAAGAAGGAAAAAGAAATAGTAAATAAGAAAATAATAATAAAGATAATTAATATCTCAACACTCCATCTCAAGCTGGAGCGTAGATATCAATCGGATTCAACGTGGAACAACATCTCTGATAAGGTCCTCTCGCCATGGCCTTTGTAAGAACATTTGTTGTCTGGTCTCCAAAGCTGACATGCGTAGTAGAGACAAGACCCTTCTGTATTATGTCACGAGTGTAGTGACAGTCCACCTCTATGTGCTTCGTCCTCTCAAGAAAGGCTGGGTTATTGGCAATGAAAAGAGCAACCTAATTATCACATTGGAGATGCATGGAAGAGACACCTCTATAGTCAGGTCAGTAAGAATAGATCTGACCCATATCATCTCTGTGCTAGCCTGCATCATGGTCCTGTATTTCGACTCAACACTTGATATGACAACCACAGTCTGCTTCTTACTCTTCCATGAAACAAGAGAATTCCCTATGAACACAACAAAGCCTAATGTAGACTTTTTATCCTTTGGACACATAGCATAATCTGCATCTGCACACACTGTAACTGAGAGAGATGTGCCTCTACTGAAAAGAAGTCCAGTACCAAGTGAAGCCTTCAGGTATCTCAGAATCATTTGGACTGCATCCATATGTATCCGTCTGGACTGCTAAATAAATTGTCTCACTTTGGTCACGGCAAAGAATATGTCGGGCCTGGTAATAGTCACATATAGTAGCTTACCAACAAGCTCTATATACCTCCTCTTGTCGACCTCCTCAGTATCATTATCATAGAGCTTCATGCTCGAGTCAAGAGGAGTAGTAGTGGTCTGCAATCTACCATACCTGTCTCTGAAAGAAGATCTGTAACGTACTTCCTCTGGGTCATCAGAAGACCTCGCTGGTTCCTGGCAAATTTTAGTCCAAGGAAGTAACGTAAATGTCCAAGGTCCTTGGTCACAAACTGCTAACGTAGGAAGTCATTGGAACCTTGAATGCCCAGCTCGTTATCCCATGTAACAACAATATCATCAACGTAAACAAGAATAACAATAGTACCTCTAGGAGTCCTTTGCACAAACAGGGAGTGATCGGCAGTTGATCTCACAAACCCATGCTGCTCTATTAAGTTCGGGAGCTTTTGGAACCACGCTCCTGGACTTTTCTTAAGGCCATACATAGTTTGTGTAGCCTATAAACCTTTTGACACTCCCCCTTAGCAGCAAACCCAGGTGACTGCTAAATGTAGACCTCTTGCAGATCACCATAGAGGAAAGGCATGCTTCACGTCAAGCTGATAAAGGGGCCAATCTCGTGTCACACCATCAGAAAGTAGAATATGCAGAGTAGAAAGTCTGGCAACTGGTGAGAAAGTATATTGATAGTCCACTCCATATGTCTGGGTGAACCCACGTGCCAAAAGTCTCGCCTTATAGCGATCCACGCTGCCATCCGCATGGTGTTTCATATTGAATACACATTTGCATCCCACAACAGATGCATCAACTGGATTTGAAACAAGCCTCTACGTATCACGTAATTGTAACGCAACCATCTCCTAGTCCATGGCCAATCTCTATTGACTGTCCTGAACAACCTCCTGATATGTCTGTGGTATCTCCACGACTGATAGTGCCAAGGTAAATCTCTTGAAATCCTCTGACAGTTTGCTCAAGGAAACCTGGGCTGCAAGAGCATAAGTAGCAGACCTACATTTCAGCTTACGCAGAGCGATCGATACATCAAGATCATATGCCAAATTTATGACATGTGAGTTCCCCTCTTGAGAGGGCACTTGCTCATCCTGTATGGTATCCTGTTGCACAGACAACTCAGTAGTGCTATCAGTCAAAACAATGTGCTTATTACATACCTGAGACGTGTTGGATGACGAGCAAGACCTGTGAGAAGAGGGAACTGAACGAGACCTGTGAGTAAAAACATATGGCAAAAACTCAGCCGGAGTAGAAGGTGGAGCCACGAGAGCAAGTGTAACGGCAGTAGTAGGTGTAAGTGGTGGTGGTGGCGGCTGGGGAGGTGGTGGTAGAATAGGAGGTGGAGGAACGATGGTAGGAGGTGGAGGCATGTAGATGTCGCCATCAGAGTTAGATGAGGCAACTCGGTCACATGTAGAAGAAAAATACGTAATAGACTCAAAGAAAGTAACGTCAACGCTGACAAAGTACTTACGCCTAGCGAATTAAAGCAACGATACCCTTCTGGGTATGAGAGTAGCCAACAAACACACTTGACAGCTCTAGGAGAGAGCTTCTCACGACCTGGAGTGACATCATGAACAAAGGCAACGGTTCCAAACGCAAGAGGTGTAATAGAGAAAAGATCCTTCTCAGGAAACCCAATCGAGAAAGGGATCTTCTCTCCCAATACAGACGAGGGCATGCGGTTCACCAACTAGCATGCAATAAGGCAACATCACCTCAGTAAGAGTGAGCAACACGACTCTATATCGACAAGGTTCTGGTCACATCAAGTAAGTGACGATATTTGCACTCAACAACACCATTATGTTGGGAAGTATATGCACATGAGGTCTAGTGAACAATGCCAAGAAATCTTCGAAACTCAGAAAGTTGTAAGGTGCATAACTCTAAGGCATAATTAGTGCGAAGATATTTGACATTAGCAGAAAAATATTCTTTATTTCATTAATAAAATATTTTATCACAGATCTAACCTCAGACTTGTTCTTCAAAAGAAAGACCCACTTGTTCTTCAAAAGAAAGACCCATGAAAGTCTAGAAAAATCGTTAACAATAACAAGATAAAAACGGTGTCCCTGATGATCAGGAACACGACTCGGACCTCGGATATCTAAATAAAGGAGCTCAAACAACTAAGAACTGCTCCAACTCTGATGGGATGGAAAGGAGGAACGATGATGCTTCCCAACCTGACATGCCTCACATTGAAAAGAGGATCTCGTGGAAATCTGAGGGAGAACATGACATAGCTTCTGCAGAGGAAGGTGGCCAAAATGAAGGTGCCACATATATGGAGAGACTGGTCCAGTAGGTATAGTAGAAACACCAACAAGAGGAGGTTGGACCAATCTGTAGAGGCCCCCGCTGCTCACGGCAACATTCAATCACCCTACCCGTGAGTATGTCTTGAAACACAAGATACGATGAGTAAAAGATGGCACGACAATGCAGATCCTTAGTAATATAACTAATGGAAAGTGAATTCATCTGGAAGTCAGGAGCATATAGAACATTCCGAAGATGCATGGATGGCGTCAAATGCACCTCCCCCTGTCCTATAATTGGTAGGTGGTCGTCATTAGCAATGACAACCCATTTACCATGTGATATGGTCCTGTAGGACCTCAACTATGCTCTGTCTCCACAAAGATGATGAGAAGCACCAGAGTCCATAATCCACTCTTATCACATCTGCACCATTACTACCGGTGAGAGCATAAGCGATACCTGAGGAGCTTGAAGAGCCTCTGGCTGCAGAAACTGTCTGTAGCGATGGTTCCTGCAGAAGGAGTCATAATCTCTCGAATATGAGAGATTATATCATCCAGGCGAGGATCTGCCTGGGAAGCAAGAGTATTTGAAGGCTCAATTTGTTCAGTGATAATATTCATGCTTCCGATAGCATGCAAGCTTGTAAAAGTCGACCGACTAATCGAGTCAGGAGGGTGGCCAACTCGGCTAAGCTTAGTCGGCCATTAGTCGGTCCGTCGGACTAATCGGGCCGACTAGTTGGCCTAGTCGGCTGACTAATCAACCGACTTTTACATCAAGATTTTATATTTTTTAGTTTTTCTCCTTTTATTAAAAGCAAACTCATTCTAATATGCTTCATGTTATATTTAAAGTCAATTATTTCTTATTATGAATGTATAGAAAATGTACAAATCTATGTTGACATATAAGCAAACTTATTCAAGTATGCAGTAATGTTATATTTAAAGTCAACTTCTTCTTTTGTTTCATTATGAAAGTATAGAAAATATACAAATCTATGTATAAAAATGATTTATATATTTAAAATAGTTAAAAAATACAAAACCGACTAATGGCTGTTATGAGGAGTGCATCTTCTAGACTGAGTCGCCACTCCTCGTCCACGAGAAACGACCATAGCCGACGAGGGTTGAGGAGTGACTTTAGGAGGCATGATAATCTGGTCGAGTCGGCTATAGGTCTCCTCCATGGGAGGTATGGTAGCTCTAGTGAGAAGCTGAGTACGTGTTGCATCATACTCTGTATCAAAGCTGACCATGAAAACTCCGACCATCGTGGAGTTCCTATATGGCTTCTGTTGCTTAAGGGATGTCGTAATAGACATATAGCTATGTAGCTTCTCAAACATGCCTCAGAGTGAATTGTAGTACACATACAGAGAACGACCATTCTGCTCAGTGTTTAGAAAGGCGACCAAGGCGGTCGCATATACGGAGGCGGTCCCTCTACCATACCGTGTATGCTATATTCACTCAATATGCAAATTATGGGGTATACTCGGTCGAGTAATCCGCATATGCGGCCGCATATGTAATAGAGGTAACTCTACTCCTCCGCCACCTTTTTGACTTCCACATGAGTTGCTCCTCCATCTTTTTCTCCCCTGCCAAGGTTTGTTGATTGCTCTATTTACCCTAAATCTCTCTAGTTTTAAATTCAGCGGCAATGACTCTATTTTTTTATATTCTCCAACAACAACTCTATTTTTTACATTATCTTATAATTACATGAATATAGAATAAATTATATGTGTTTATCTAAGATCTTTTACGTGATAAAATGAATATGGATGTCGGATTTGCATGGAATTTTATAACTGCAGAGAACAAATAACATACATTTAATTTAAATGTTTGATTTTTTTTAATATTTGACTTTGAATAGACAAATACACCATTTACTAAAGTACGGAGATTCATGGTTGTGTTTACTAACTAGGTTACACTTCCAAAAAAACGTTACCTTCCAATTTGGACAAGGATATCTGCCATTTTTTCTATCTTCAATCAATTTACAACATTTTTTACTCTCTCCACCGTTGACTTAATATCTTTATCTTTTGAAAATAAATGACTTTTGGAAATGCTTTGGTTGATATCACATTGTACAAAAAGTCTTCACTTCATATTTCTTCCATGTTATATTTTTTATAAATATCTAATGTTTGAAATTCTTACTATATTTTTAATTATGTTTTAATTAAAATAATAGGAACTGCATAATCCACATGTACTTCCACCTCCCGCTTACTCGTTTCAGGTCGACGGACCGAACGAATACTGTATACTGACTTTCTGAACATTGATTCTGCTTGGCCTTGTAGATGTCAAACTGTAGCTGAAGAATCTTGGCCTCATTTTTCGCTTAAGCATAGGTGGAAGCCAAAGTGTCCCACGTCGCCTAGGCGGTATGCTGGTTAAGAATATCATTGGCTATCTCCGTGATGAGTGTCCCACATAGCCAAACACGTGTATATGCATCATCTTGCTTCCAAAAAGCATTTGCGCCAGTCTTATCCGTTGGATCTGGATCTGTCAATATGTGCTCCTTGTTGTTGCACTGCATGAGGGTGAGAAACTGAATGTACCACAACTCACAGTTGGTCCCATCCATCTTAGCGATGGGAGCCGGACTCTTGAAGGCTCCATACGAAAAAATGTCACCCTTGTTTTCTGATATAATGATAGCCTAATAACAGAACTCGACTGGGGAGTAGACTGATTGAAACAAGTCTACGTGATCATGCGGAGGAGTGGTTATACATGTAGACTCATATAACCATCCTCACCAATCTTCTCTGCTTGCTAGGGTCGGAAAACCTGATTTATAGGTCTGAAAACATGGTTTCCAGTCAAAATCAGACCACAGAACGACGTGCAGAGAAGCGTAGAGGCACACGGGATGGCCTACAACAACCTAGGCGGTTAAAAGGGGGGTTGAGGCGACGACCTGGGGGCCGTGCGGCGACACCGGGGGTTGGCGTGGAAGCCCTGGGGCCTGGATTGCAATTACTGAGGTCAGGTGACGGCCTTGGGGACTAGCCTGGAGGCCTGAACTGTAGCTCCCGAGGTCGAGTGACGACCGTGGAGGCCGTGTGGTGCTGGGCGGCGGCTCTGGGGTTCCGCCAGATCGGCCAGAAGGAGGAGCGACGAAGGAGAGAGGGGGGGGCGTGCGTGTAGGGTTAGGGATTGGTGAGGTAGGAGAACTCCGGTCTAGGACCATCGTTTTGATACCATGTTGAGGGAAAACGAATTCATATGATTATGAGAGACCCTAGGGTTCTCTTATATAGGAGAGGAACCTATTGGGCAAATTACAATAAGAAGGAAAAAGAAATAGTAAATAAGAAAACAATAATAAAGATAACTAATATCTCAAAAATATATGTTGATGTCACTTTCTTTAAACAGACTAGCTACTTTGCTTCGTTTGCTAGTAACATCCCCTTAGAGTTATCGCCCGCCCATTGTCTACCAACAGAAGCACAGTATTTCTTGTGATCACGTATCGTTGAATGTTACTTTTTTTGTAGGATGATGTGCCCTCTTCGAGTGTCCCGCCACTGCAGCCCCAAATGATTCACCAGATCTTCCAATAGCTCTACGACGAACAAAAAGGAAATGTACTATACATGCCATGTTACATTTTACTTCTGCTGAAAGTCTATCCAGTTGTGAGAGACGGTTTATAAATGCTATGGTGGCTATGTTTATTCCTCAAGATCTAATGCATTGCAAGAACCATGGTTGGAAACAACCCATGGACAAAGAGATGAATGCCCTTACCTCAAGGGGCACGTTGGACCTTGTACCATGCCCACCTGGTGTAAGGCTTGTTTCCTGCCGATGAGTCTTCACGATCAACCAATCACCTTATAGGTCTATTGACAGATTAAAGGTCAGGCTTGTAGCCAAGGATTTCACTCAGACTTATGACATAGATTTTTTTTGACATTCTCTCTAGTAGTCAGGATGGGGTGTATTAGGAACTATTCTCTTTGTTATTGCTAACCAGAATGAGCCCATCTTTCAGTTAGATGTAAAGAATGCTTTCCTTTATGACGACCTCATGGAGGAGGTCTACATGGTGCAGCCACTAGGTTATTCTATCAAGGGTGAGTATGTATACCGACTTTGTAAGGCCATTTATGGCCTAACGTAGAGTCCACGAGCTTGGTTTTGCAGACTTACTACGAAGATCAACTCCCTTGGCTTCCACAAGATGACATTTGATTACTCTGTCTTTTTCAGACGATGGTCTACCGTCACCGTTATTTAGGCTGTCTAAGTTGATGATATGGTGGTTAGTGGTGATGATTAAGCATGCATTCTCTAAAAGGTATTTTGTCACTAAGGACCTTGGTTAACTTCGTACTTTTTTGGCATTGACGTGATACACACTACAAAGGGACTACACTACACCTATCACAGAGGAAGTAATGCTTAGATATTCTTACAGAGGTCGGTTTACTTGATGCAAACCAAATGGTATCCCAAGCTCCCAGCAGAACTGCGGAAACATTCTACATCCATTAATCTTGGGTTTGAGGATATTGCACGATATAGAAGCGTAGTGAGCAAACTGCTCAACCTCATTGTCACTAGGCAAGATATATCATATGTTGTGAGCAGAGCTATCCAGCACATGGAGAAACCTTTCTATAACCATTAACGGGATGTTCTTTTGATCCTTCAATATTTGAAGGAATCTAGGACAAGTCCTCTTCTATAGGGTCAATGTCTATACTGATGTCACTGCTTATGCAGATGCGGATTATGCCAGTTCACTTAGGGCCTGTTTGGTTGCAGGGTTGGGCAGGGTTGGGTTGGGCTGGGTTGGGCTGGGTGAATAGTAATCTGTGAGGAGGAAGTACCCTTGTGAATAGTAACCAGGGTTGGGCCAACCCTGCCCAACCCTGCAACCAAACAGGCCCTTAAGGATCAACAATCCACTATAGGCTATGCCATGTTTGTTGGTGGCAACCTAGTTACATGGTGGAGCAAGAAGCAGGCAATGGTTTCTAGATCAAGTGCAGAGGCATAATACATGGAGATGGCCCAAGTTACTTGTGAGATTACTTGGATTGTCTCTTTTATATAAGAGTTCCGACTTCCTACTACTACCCGTATCTTTCTATTGTAACAATAAGTTTGCTAGATACATTGTTACCAATCCAGTATTCCATGAGTGGACTAAGCATATTGAAGTCGATTGTCACTTTATTCGAGATACAATACAAGGATGGAAGATCACTACTCCTCATATCTCCACATATATTCAACATGTGCATATATTCACGAAGGCACTACCAAAGAAACTCCTCATAGATGACTTCCAAGTTGAGCCATGATTAATAGAAATGTTCCAACTTGAAGGGGAGTGTTAAGAGTTATTTTACTATTGAGCTATTTCTCTTCTTTTTATTGAGTCATGTACCCCCTTTGGAGCCTTTATGCAACTTACTCATTTGGTGCTTTAAGGTTTCACACTAGCAATTCCATTCTCAAATCTCTCCACAACTACCACCTTCAATTCTTAGTTAGTACGTAGCCTCTTTGTACTTGCCAATCTCATCCCTGGGGGGAATTCTTGACTTCATAAGCGAAGTCCTACACATATACACTTTGATGATCATAATTGTCATGCTTTTAGTATCTAAGCCAATACTTCGAGTGATAGTGTCTTGCCCATGACGATATGTAGAGGATGCAAACACATTTTATGCATCATATTCCCAATTTTGTCTGTTGAGCATCCGAGGCATGGAAGGACATATCGATATCGGTATCAGTACCATGTCGATACCGATATATCGCCGATATATCGACTATATATCGACCCATATCGCCGACATCGGATCGAGATTGTGCATTTTTGGCCTGTCGATACCCGATATCGACCATATCGGCGATATATCGGTGACCTGTCGATACCGATATATCGTCGATATATCGCCGATATATCGCAATATGGCCGTCCATGATCCGAGGTGATAAAAACATAAATTTCACACTAGCACTTCTGAACTCTATGTGGCATTTGAGATGGATACGGGATGCATGTACTCTAGGATTGTGGCACTTGAGAATTTTTTTTTTTGAAATCTCAAAAAAGGGGGAGACACGCGATGGTGTTCACCCCAGTATATGTGGCACTTGAGAACTTGTGCATCCACCTACTTAACATCAATAGCTGGTTGTAAAAGAGGGTCCACTTGATAAGAAATGTAAAGATACAACTTGTCGCAAACAGCCATACTTAAAGATATATGCTGATTACTTCCGTAGACTTTTACAATAGCTAGAATAAGCACTACACGTATCCTTTTTTTTCCATTCATCATAATTGGCCTTTGCTGCACTTAATGTTAATAAAGCGCTTCCAATTGGGGACTGGAATGAAGAGGTCTGCATACAGAAGGCTAAAGGGTAGATTTCAAGTTATAGATCGTAGAAGGTCTGAGGTGCACTGATTTGTTGGGCCTCTTTGAGTCTGACCATTTAAAGTTTACAAGGAACACCTTTAGTCGTTATCGTGTATGCATATACTATCATATAAGCATGCCCTGGTTTACAAGGATCCTAGAAAAAAAGTAGTACTTGCAAGAAAAGTTTGAAACAAAAGGAGACTTAGGGTAAAACTTCTTGGTATTGAGGTTGCATAAGCAAGAAGGGTGGGGTCTTCTCTCAATGGAAGTATACGAAAGTTAATTTATTGTCTTCTTTTTATTTTATTTATTGAACTGTGTAACCCTTCAGGGTCTCTAATGTAATTCTCTCCGGTTAGGCTATAAGGTTTCATGCTATATAAGAAACCCCAAACCTTTTGAATAAATCATTTCAATTATTCTCAAGCTCTCTCCACATGGTATCATAGCGGCGGACCTAAACCAGGGTTCATACCCAATGTACCCACCACCACCACCAACCCTACTTTCACCACATCCGAGTTCGCGCGAGCATTCTACCACCTCTCATGAAAAATCTCTATTGCTACCATGCCCTACGTGGCATCTTCTTCACCGCCAAAGGCCTAGGCGGCACCCTATGGTGCAACTGCTCTTGCTAAGAGGCAAATCTTGAGCTTGCAGCAACTCCATTGCTATCTTAAGGTCTGTGTGACAACTTCTTTGATGGGAGGTCTGCGCGCGCCTCCACTTCCACCGTGCAAGACCCTCCGAGTCTATGCACCTTCATACATGGCTCGAACCCTACAACCATTGTTGCTAGTTTATCGCAGGGAGGCCAGAACTCGACCCTACCATGTGTAACACCATCGCCCTGTTCAAGGTCATCACAGCCAAGGTTTTGGAGGACTTTGGAACCCATTAACAGCTCCGCAACAACATCCTGAAGTCAATGTTGCCTCTAGGCCATCTCCAGCAACTTTTGAGGCCTGATTAGATCATCATTCATCTCCACGACTCCATTGTGGGAAAGATAGGGAATCTACCAAACCCTTTTTTGATTCTCTCTACCCCTTATCACTATGGACATGACTCCCACCGGGACAACAAAATCCACATTTTCTACATCATGTGTAATGATGCATGGTACTTCTATCAAACTCAATCGCATAAAGAATTATGTGCTATGGTCTCAGGTTTTCAAGGTGTTCATCGTTGCTCCGATGAAGATATCGATCTTGACAAAGGAACCTCTACAGAAGACAGGCAAGGACTATAAATCTTTGTTTGGGGACAACCATCAAGTCATGATATGGATAACCAGTATTGTTGAGTCCACATTGCACCGAACTTCTTGTACAAGGACACCATGAAGGACATGTGTGACAAACTGACACATACGTACTATCAGCACACTACCAAATCTCGTCTGACCAACATGTACATGCGGATTTGGTCTGCTTCTTAGGGAGAGTCCACCCTTATGGAGCATTATCAGAATCTCAATGGTCTCTATGAGGAACTTTCCATCTTCCAGCTAGCATGTTGTCCCAAATAGGTGATTGAGAGACTTAAGTGGCAAGTGTACAATTTTCTTGTCGATCTCCATCCTCTATATCAGGCCGTGAAGGATCAATTTCTCTCAAACTTTACTGTCCATCAATGTCTTTTTGGCTTTCTACAACAGACTGCAACTTTTATTGGTTACACTCCTTCTCCACATGCTATGAAGAACTTTGCCTTTCTTACTTTGTCCGAACAAGGAAGCCGCTTTAGCAACCGAAGAGGTCGAGGTCGTGACTTTGGTCGTGGTTGTGACTGCATGTCATGTATTCACTGCCAGAAAACCAATCATCCAACTGAGAGGTGTTGAGCGAAGTTTAGTATGCGTCTCCACATACCAATGTTGCATCTGACTATGATGCAATTGTGATAGAGATAGCTTCTAATAAGATAATCAAACTCTTCGTCACATATTTCTCACATTGATAGACAATCCGACTCTCCATTACAGATTACTTACACATGATGCAAATGTTACATAACTCAATTCCCAGTGAGACTACTCCTTCTACACACCTGGCTACTACCTTAGGTACGATAATCAACTCTGATTTTGCCACGGCATCAAAATAGATTCTTGATTGTGGTGCGTCTACTCACTTGATGGGAGAAGGTAGTTTGTTGACCTCCTCTCAACCCTCGTCCATTATGAAGTCGATTTGGCTAGACAACAATGCTCATTCTCCTATTACAACCATTAGGACTATGGAGTTTTCCTTCAAACTCAGGCTCTCTAGATTTTATTGTGCTCCTAACTTTTCTTTGAACTAATTATATGATCATAAGATGTGTTGAGTTGAATTGTCGAGTGATTTTGGCAAGTTCTATTATTATTTTAAGGACATCCGGATGATGCAGATTTTTAGCAGGGAACATGAGAAGAACGACCTCTACCATCTTGATATACATGCTGATTCTACTTTTGTTGGTGTTGTTTATGTTTTTGTTGACCCATTCCTGTGACATTTGCTACTAGATCATCCATATGCTAGAGTCATTTTCGAGATGTTTCTCGAACTGTCTTCACTAAAGCCATTTGAGTATGAAGCACGCCAGTTCGGAAAGCATCATCAAACCTCCTTTCTACCTAGGGCTGAGCCACATCGATCTTCACTTTTTCTTTACTCCATAGTGACACTTGGGGACCTTGTCTGGCCCATACTCTAGACGTTCATAGATATTTTGTTGTCTTTGTGGATGATCATAACAAATCTTCTTAAGTCTATTTATACGGTCAAATATTGATAAAATTGTCAAGTCCTTTCAGTTAATTGAAACATCTTTCTCTACATGTATTCATACTATCAGGACTGATAATGCCATTAAGTTCACTCAACAAGACTTGGTACCTTTCTTTGCCAATCAAGGAACCCTTTGCCAGACCTCATGTCAGTATACCTCTCAACACAATGGGGTAGCGGAAAGGAAATTGCATCACCTTCTAGACATTGCACGTACCTTGCTTACCCATATGAAAGTTCACAAGACCTACTGATGGATGCCATTCTCACTTTTGCATACATCATTAATAAGGTCCCTTCTTTGGTTCTGAATGGGGTGAATCCTTTCTCGCTTTTATATGCTGATAAGGAACCATTTCCTCTTCCATTGAGAATCTTTGGTTACAATGCCTATGCTCATAACTTTTAGGGTACAGATAAATTATCTCCCATACAAATAAGTGTATGTTCCTTGGTTACTCTCGGACCCAAAAGGGGTATAGGTATTAGGACCCTTCTAGTCATTGCTACTATGTTTATGCAGACCCTCTACTTTACTCAGTCTGTCAGTGACATACCCTTGGAGCTTGCATCACCTCCCATTATCTATAAAAGGAGACACATTGTTCATTCTAACTCTGTACCATTACCCGTTCCTTACTTGCAAAAGGATGTGCCCTCTTTGAGTTTCCCTGTCACTGCAGCCCTTCCTATAACAGTGCAGAGGACAAAAAACAATCTACTATACATCCCTTGTCATGTTTTCCTTTCATTAATACTTTATCTAATTGTGACAGGCAGACTACAAAAGCTCTTATGGTTGTTACCACTCTTTGTGTTTATCAGCAGAGTACTTCAAGACCATAGTTGGAAACAGTTCATGGATGAGGAAATGGATGCGCTTACCTCTAGGGACATGTAGGATCTTGTGTCTTGTCCTCCTAGCATCAAGCCAATTGCATGCAAATGGATCTTTACGATCAACAATCTCATGATGGCTCCATTGACAGATTGAAGGCATGATTCATGACAAAGGGATTTACGTAAACCTATGACGTGGACTACTTCAAGACTTTCTCTCCAATTGCTAGAATGAGGTCAATCCCTACTATTCTCTTTATTGTTGTCAATAGTAATTGGCTCATCTAGCTCCATGTGAAGAATGCTTTCTCTATGATGATCTCTAAGAGGAGGTCTATATGATGCAACCACCGAGTTACTCCATCGAGGATTATCGTGTATGTCGTAAGATCATTTATGGCCTAAAGCAGACTCCATAAGCTTTGTTTGACATGCTTACTACCGAGATCAGTCCACTTGGCTTCTAGACATCATCTAATTACTTTGTGTTCGTCATATAGAGGACTTCTAGCATCATTATGTTGGATGTTTATGTTGTTGATATGGCAATTACCGGTGATGAAGCAAGTATTCTAGAGACCAAGGCCTTCCTCCAGAAGGTGTTTGTTACACAGTACCTTGGTCAGCTCAGATCAAAGTTCAGAAAGTCAGTTTGCGGTATTCGTTCGGTCAGACGGTTTGGAGCGAGTAAGCAGGTATGCGGAAGTATATGCAGAAGTATATGTGGATTATGCAGTTTCTATTATTTTAATTAAAAATAATAAAAATATAATAGTAATTTAGAACATTAGATATTTATGTTTAAAAAATATAACATGGAAGAAATATGAAGGAAAAACTTTTTTGTACAATGTGATATCAACCAAAGTATTACCAAAAGTCACTCATTTTCAAAAGATAAAGATGCTAAGTTAACGGTGGAGAGAGTAAAAATGTTGTAAATTGATTGAAGATAAAAAATGGTAGATATCATTGTCCAAACTAGAAGGTAACCTTTTTTTGGAAGTGTAACCTAGTTAGTAAACAGAACCATGAACCTTCGTACTTTAGTAAATGGTGTATTTGTCTACTACAAGTCAAATATTAAAAAGGTCAATCATTTAAATTAAATAATGTAAACTGTTATGTGCATTTATAAAATTCCACGCAAATCCGACATATATATATATATATATTCATTTTATCTTTAAAAAGATTTAAGATAAACACGTGTAATTTATTCTATATTCATGTAGTTATTAGATAATGTAAAAAATAGAGTTGTTTCTGGAGAATCTAAAAAATAGAGAGTCGTTGCTATTGAATCTAAAAAATAGAGAGATTTAGGGCTAAATAGAGTAATCAGCAAACCGTGGCATGGGAGAAAAAAGATGGCGGAGGAGCAACCCATGTGGAAGTCAAGAAGGTGGCGGAGGAGCAGGGAGTTACTTTTATTACATATGTGGCCGCATATTGATGTAGCATGATAATAACTTTTGTGACCAATTATTTTGTTTATGTTATTTATCATTTGTTTTTGTTTATTTTATTTATTTATTTCCCATGTAAAAGGCTCATTATAAAAGGCCTTTTATCCTTTCCTTTTGTTTCCTTCTTTCCCTAATTTTAGGGATTTGTTGCTTGTTTTGAGGGGGAATGGCCTCTATAAAGGGCCCCCTTTGTATTAGGGTTAAAGTAAGTTGAATTGAGTATTTTTTTCCAACCCTAATCCTCCCTCTCTCGGATCTCTCTCTCTCTCTCTCTCTCTCTCTCTTCCCAACCCCGCCGCCTTCTCACCCTCTCCCTCTCTCGAAATCCCCTTTCTCCCTCCCATGTTCCCTCCCGACCTTAGCCATCTCTCCTCACCGCCGCCTCTCCCCATCTCGCCCCGCCTTCCCCCCCCCCCCCCCCCCGACTGCCACAGCGCCGCCAACCCGCGCATCCACCAGCAGCTCCGCAACTCCACCTCCCCGCACTCAGATCGCCCCCCCAACGCCTTCGCCTCTCCTCTCTACCCTTTCGCCACGCCGCCCTAGGCCCGACCACCTGCCGCCTGCCCTTCCCCAGCGCCATCTTCCCACCCCACGGGCCCTGTAGCGCCCAGCGCCTTCTCCTCTCCATCCTGAACCTCATCTCTACATCGCGCCGCCCCTCACCGCCTCCACGATCTCCTGCTACTCCCTCCCCACAGCAACCGCTAGTCCCCGCATGCTCGAAGCCTCCGCCTCGTGAATTCCGGAGTTTCTGTGCCACCGAATCCTCCCCAACCTCTGTTTCCGTCAAGGATCAGATCTGAAGCACGACGAAAATTCCCTTGCCGGTTGTGGTATGAGCGTCTGTTTATCATATTCTACCGCATAAATATTAGTTTGTGGATTGAGGTATTGCTGATTTGGTTTGGTGAATCGTTGAGACCCTTATTCGCTGCAACATTGTGGTAACTTTTTCTAAGAACTTTTAACTCATCAGTTCGCCCTAAAATTGTGGAAAACTTGTGCTCGTATTTGCATAGTTGCCGTCATTTGTTGCTGATTTCCAGCACATCGTATATCTTTTTAATTGTTTTGTCAACAAGTCTTTAGTTTCCATTGTTAGAAAGGCCATTTAGTTCGTTAGTCACTCAGGTTGCATCAATTTGGTATCAGAGCGGTTATGGAGTCGTTCTTACGATTCCACGATCCTGTCACATATTGGTGTGTGCAATTTAATTCGAGTTGCCTATCTCCGGATTCGTGTACACGCGCACGACAACACAAGTTCAAGCGACGTCTTGTCTCAAGCATTAAAGTCCAAGAATGGCTGCATGCGCAAGCCGAAGAAGATTCGTTCATCGACAACGAAAGTCAGTTCGTAGAGTCCGCTGTGCAACCTGATTTCAGCCCCGAAAACGAAGAAAATAAAGACTTCGGGCCCGTATTTGACGAAGAAACAGGGGACATCATCGGTCGGCCGGCTATTCCGACACCACCTCAGCCGCTACAGGTATCCCCTCCCGCTGCCCCCTCACCTCCGCAACCCCTTCCCGAAAACCCAACCCCTGTGGCCCAGGCCCCCGCCACCCCCTTACCCATCATCCTCCCACCCCCGCCAGCCGCCCCCTGCCCCGACAACCACCACCCCCTCGGCCCCTTTCCCACTGCACAACCGCCGCCCCCACCGCTACTGTTGTCGCCCCCACCTGCAACCCCATTCCCCCCTTCCTCTCCCGCACCGCCACCCAGGCCCCGCGCGCCTGCACATCCCGTCGCGCAACCCAGCACCCATCCCGCCGCGCAACCCAGCAGCGCGCCGCCGAACATCGGTCGCCCCGCGCGCCACCCGCATCCCCGCGTGCCCCCACGAGCGCCGCGCTCCCTCCGCCCAGGCCGAACCACTGCAATCGCGCCGCCCTTGCGGTCGCGAGATCACCGACCCCGCGCGCGTATAACGCGAGAGAGACCCCGTGCCCTAACAAATCGCCCGAGATGGAGGGGAATCAAATCCCTGGAAGAAGGGAATTGGAAGATTAGTTGGGAAAATTGCAAAGAAAAATTCCCTAAAATCCATATTTGCAGAAAGGTCCATGGCAATAGAAATGTGAGGAAAATTGAAGGGGTACGAAAATTGCAGGGACGTCCCCCAATTGAAAAGAACTACAAACGTAATGTTGAAAGATCTAATTGCAGGTTACAATCTCAAAGACGACTTCTCCAACGATGCACCTACATCAAGCAATTCGTCAGGAGACGAATTTTTAAAGCGGAGGAGAGTTGATGCAGCGTGATCTCAAATTATAGGGCCGAATGTATTTAATTAATTAGTCGTCAATTTTATCTACATTTTTAAGTGGTCGTAATTATCTAATTAAATAATTGAGATCGCCTGTGATCTCAACGTTTATTTCGTAGATTTTAATTTGAAAGTGGGTCAATTAATTAGTTAGAGTCAGTTTAGGCAAGTCGGTTGTCAATTTTAATTAGTTTACTATTTTTGTGAACCCATCTCTCCTATATAAAGAGATGGTAGTCCAATGTTTTTAGACAGTAAAATGATAATTAAAGTTGAGATTTTTATCTCTCTCCTTCCTCCTCTCCTTCTCTCTCCACGCGATCTCCGCGGTTCTCCTCCTTCAACCCCTCGTATTCCCGGCGAGTTCTCTTCTCAACCCTTCTACTTCTTCTACAAAAAAATCCACCACAGAAAATATATTATTTGGAAGCCGCGAAAATCCAATCCGCATCACATATGTAGATTACTCAATTGAGTATACCCAATAACCCGTATATTGAGCGAGTATAGCATACTCGGTGCAGTAGGGGGCCGACTCTGCATATGCAGCCACCTGGGCTGACTTTACGAACATTGGCTCAGATACTTCCTTGGCATCGCGACAATACATACTATAGAGGGGCTACACCTATCATAGCGGAAGTATTGCTTGACATTCTTACCGAGGATGGCCTACTTGGATGCAAACCATCTAGCATCCCGACGGAGTTGCGGAAAAATGTTACATCTACAGATTTTTTGTTGAGGATACTAGATTGTATAGAAGCTTAGTAGGCAATCTAGTCTACCTTACTGCCAGATATATTGTATGTTGTGAGCAGAGTCATCCAACACAAGGAGAGACCTTACTACAATCATTGGTTGGATATTCTCTTGATTCTTCGGTACCTGAAGGGATCTCCAAGAATAGTTTTCCTGAGGACAAATGATCTACCACATGGTATGCCATGTTTTGGTAGGAACTTTATTACATGACGAATCAAGAAGCACACCATTGTTTACAGATCGAGTGCATAGATCGAATATAGGGCAATGTCACATGCCACTTGTGAGATTACATGGTTAATCTCCTTTCTACAGAAGCTTGGATTGCTTGCTACTACTCCGTTTGTGACAACAAATCCGCTACATGCATTACCACCAATCATGTATTTCATGAGCGAACTAAGTACATTGAAGTTGATTGCCAAATCATTCTAGATGTAGTACGCGAAGAGATCACTACTTCGCATATCTCCATGGACCTTCGGCTTGCAGATATATTCACAAAGGTCCTACCGAAGAAACGCGTATCATGGTTGAATTCCAAGTTGGGCATGATCGATAGATATGCTCCAACTTGAGGGGGGTGATGAAGTTGTTTCATTATTTTCCTTTTATTTTATTTATTGAGTCTTGTAACCCTTCTGGTCTCTTACGTAATTATCTCCAAATAGACTCTAAGGTTTTATGTTATATAAGAAAACTCATACCCCTTGGATAAATCATCTCATTTGTTCTCAATCTCCTTCCATAGCTACAATCTTGGTACACAAGATACATATCCTCAGGCTTAATCAACACATGTTTTTTATGCAACTCAAAGAACACTTGTACGAGGAAGTACTTGGTGCCAAGTAATATCATTGTTTAATGGGAACATTATCTGTCTCAGTTACAATGGTCAGTGGAGAAACCCACAGTTTATTGGGACATAGCAATGATAACCTTTAAGTATTTGCGGTCTTGTTTTGGAAAAGAGCTTCAATATACCACAGATGCATATTGTATAGGTTGTTTGCCCCAATAAGGTGTCTGCATCTTGTCTCGTATTTATGTAATGGAAGTCTGGGTATCTAGAAAAACAAAGGCGGATTACCCACTTCCAGTAGGGAATACAATATGAAAATGTGGCACAGAATCAACTGCATATGGGTAAGATCCAATTGTGACCTACTTACGAAAATTGGAGATTTTGTAAAAAAAACAATGCAACTCTTTTAATAGCGAAGGATTTTACATGTCATGAGCATAAGAAACATATGGAGCCATTATACATGACATGATTTACCGCAGTCGCATTAAAAGTCAAGTTTGCAGTCATGGTCACCAAACACTTGTACCATCTGTAAGTTGATTGATTCTTATCAAAGTTGAGAATACTTGACATTGTTGGTGTATTTGTTTATGCTAAAGCTCATGTTATTAGATGATAATCCATCCCTCATACTATACATCTTCATTTTCCGTAATCGGAGCATGTTCAGAATTCTTGTACTTGAATTGTTAGCAAACAGAAGCTGCAAAGGCGTATTTGTGAACAGAGAAACTTCTAATAGACACATCTATGAGGGGCATATTACGACATAGAGCAACTTCTAATGGCGTCTGTGTAAAAATAAAAAATGTTGAACGATAGTTCTAATATTGGATATTTATAAGGCATCTATGTAAAACCCCTTTAGGTGGCTAATCTTCTATGCCACAGGGTCGAACCTTTCATCACCTTTGTTGTTAAACATTTTAACGTCTCCAAGCAAGGGCCTAAAGATAGCTATAAATAACATCTTAAGGGATTGAAGCCATAAAAAACATCTGAAGCGAGTGAGAGCGAGGAAGGAATGTGGATATTTGTTGTGGGAGAGAAAAGGCTCTTGCATATGAGGGCATTTGGGACATTATATGCTTCCAGTGTATGCGTTAGGGCCATGTTATGTGATCATATTGAAACCTGATGGTGCATGTCTTTCGCTAGGATATGGGACACATAAGCTTCGACTGTCCACAGAGGCAACAGGATAGAGGTGTCAATGGAGGCCTCTGGACGAGGTTGAGTGATAGAGGAGGGTGATGTTATTCTTGATGTCAATGTGCCATGGGGGGTGAGGGTCTCTTCTTATGCATGGTGGCTAGGGTATGGGATGAATATGGCGGGCCATCTACCTTTGCAGCCATGTGCTTGGCAATTGCAGCTAATTTAGTATATCACAGTTTTGTTTAGGGTCTCTACTACCAGCACTTTCTTGTCATACATGGATTGCAAGGGGAAGAAAATAGGTCACCATTACAGCAGTCTAATGACAAGAAGTTTATGATATAACTTCGAATTCGAAAGGAAGAAAACATGTCACCTAGAGTAGAGTGACTTCGAATTCTAGAGGCTCATGCAGTCAAGTGCCATGGTAAATCAGGGCGGGCTCAAGGTGGGCCTTGACGATCATGGGCAACACATTGCAATCGTGGGTAGGCGGGTCGAGATATGCCTTGATGTAGTGATGACAATAACAATGAAGTTGTGGTGGCTAAATCGCAAATTCCACCACATCAAATATTTAGGAGATTGTTGTGCAGGGGGATTTAAGCGGTCATGAAAATTTTGAGGAAGTGGAATACTTATTAGCAGGGTCTTTGAGGGAGACCTGATGATTGCCTATTAAATACAACTAGTTGAATGCACGTGCTTTGCTGCGCACAAGATGGGTTCACGTACTTGTGAGCTCATCCAACAGCTTGGAGATGCTTCTCCTATGCTTCAATCATATACATAGTTTATAAAAATTCCCGATTAGCGATCAATATAGTAAATTTATTAGTGAATATTCATGGATCAATTTTTTTTCATTTTTTTAAAGATATAGTTATGATGAAGTATATTCTATAAATAAGATATCAGAAGTCTCTCTTGATGGGATTATGCAATAGTAAATATTTCCCGTCATTCATAAATGAATATGTACTACGTAATGCTAGCAATTAAAATTCTTTAGTTCTAAATTTGAAAAAAATCAACATAAAGGGAGTATAGGTATAATTAAATATTGAATGATAATTTAGAAAATTACAAGCAAAAAATGTCGACAGCAAGAATGAAATATTCAATATTGCTATATGGTCCATACATAAATCCCACAGTTACATGAAGAGATATCCCCCGCATCTATTCTCAATTTGAGATTTTTATAGGAATATAAATGTGCTTAATATCATCAATATATGACACGTTAAGATTGTTTATTTACTACAATAAATAGTTGGAATACAATTCATATGTTTATCATATATCTTTTATTTATACTTTAATGCTTAGATGTAGATGTGCAAGTCTAGATACAATTAGAGGGTTTACTATCTTTATATTTGGAATGTCTTGGCTTTCTGTTTGCGCGCAATCCATTCTCGGTCTTAGTTCATTTGAGGTGACCTTTGTGTCAACATTTATTATCTTAATCTTTTATTGTGTTTTTTAAATCCAACATTACATGTAGATTAACAATTAAACTTTAACTATTTTAATTAAATGTTTACAATAATTATATATAAATCAATTTTCATGAATTTTATAACCGTCATTAATTTATTGTAATAATTACATTCGTATTATTATTTATTGCAAAAATATTTAAATTAATGTGTCATTATGTAGATTAATGGAATATATGGATTTATAATAACAAAAGTGAGAAAAGGGGAATAATGCAAAATTTGTTTAAGGCAAGAATTGCGTAATTGTTGTGATGAAATTTAACATGTGTATCAAATGCAGAGAGAGAGAGAGAGAGATGGGGTTTGGGATTGAGAGAGTTGTTGTGAGAGAGAGAAGAAGTGGAGAATGGGGAAGATGATTAAGGAGAGAGAATGGGTGGGAGAGTTGCATGAGAAAGCAACTTATAAAATAGGAGAATGTGACCTTGATAGAGAATGTAACGTGGCAATTGCAGAGGTGTGAGATGGGAAGGGGGGAAATAATTGGTGAAAGAAGAACGTGGTGGGGGCGGGGAGAAATTGGGGGGAGGGAGAGAGCGGGAGAGGAGAGGAAGTGGAGAGAGGAAGGGCAGATTGCATGGTAATGGCCCGTCCACATGCCTTAAAGATGGTTGAAAACCCAACTTTAATATATGCATATAGATATAGATTATACAATGATGACATGGATTGGAACTAAAGAAAGTCCTATAAAAGTTGTCTTTTATGTGGGTTGGTGGGTGGGGGATTGGTTGAAGGGTTGCTTCCAACAAATATGGTTTTGGATGCCTTTACAAAGGTGGGGCGCAAAGAAGGGGGTAATGTACTATAGGGTTGTTTGGATCATGTTCACATGTTCCCCGTGGTTTTATATATCCCAAAAGGAACGCAATCATCCAATGGATCATACAAAGCCCTGTCTAGTGTCACCACCTCACAACTACATCCTTATTTAATAATGAAAATAAGTTTGTACGTAAATACGAAAAATATAATTTATATCAGAAAATTCAGTTGAAAAAGAGAAATATGAGCAAATGTATTGCATAAGATGGGTCACAGAGAAAAGATTGAACTAAATTTAGTCCAACTAAAAATTTAGAGATTCTGCAAGATGATAAACATTGGATAAGGTAACTCAAGGATGACATTTTTGAAATGATTGATAATAGTTCTATCCATGATCCTTGAACACAAATCAACGGGTAGACGTTACATACTACATATCCAATTCCATTTACATCTCAACAAGAAATAATCATGTATTTAAATCACTAAGAAATACACAACAAAAGCAAAGAAAGCTTGTTTATCTAACCTTGGGCATCAAGGAAAGAAACATATGTGACTATACCCCCCCCCCCCCCCCCATATATAACAACGCTTTCTGCCAACTACATGTTAATGAGTGGATACTTGGGACAACTGTCGAGCAGAACACCAAGCTTCCCCAGATTATCCCTAGACAGTATTCCTCTTCCACCAAGCATGGTCATGTATTGTTTTTGTGGCATATTGCATTGTAAGTTATTTTTCTCCAATAGGTCTTTTTGTTATTGCATTGTAAGTTATTTTTCTCCAATAGGTCTTTAGGTAGTCGACGGCCAGCGTAAAAAATAGTCGAATCTTTCAACATGGACTTGAGCAAGAATCCATGTAGCCGACCCTACTTATAGTGGGAGAAGGCTTAGTACATTTTTTTACCGGCTACTCTACACAAGGCTCCTAAGGTTCATAACACCTTCGGGTACTTAGCTTTATACATAGTCCACATGCTTTTATATTTTTACCATTATCCATTACTGCGTTAGATCGTCAAAAGAACCCAAAGTTCCCACACGCTATGACTTTGGACTAAATACCCAACAGCTTTTGTTGGGAGAAATGAGCAAGTTGTTTATTCCATGAACCCTAGGCTCTCTTATATAGGAGAGTAGCCTATGGGTAAATTACATAAAGCATACTAAGAGGAAAAACAAAATAACAGAAAGTACAGATACATGTATACGTTAACACTCCCCCTCAAGATGGAGCATAGATATCAATCATGCTCAGCTTGGAAGCACACTTCTGAAATGGACCTCGTAGCAATGCCTTGGTGAATATGTCTGCAGTCTGATTCTCTGAAGTAACATGAGATGTAGCAATGAATCCTTTCTGAATCATATCACGTATGAAGTGACAATCCACCTCAATATGCTTGGTCCGCTCATGGAATGCAGGATTGTTTGCAATAAACAAAGCAGCCTGATTATCACATTCCAAGTTCATAGGAAGTGGTACATCTAAACATAGATCTGTCAGCACCGCTTTCACCCACATCATCTCTGTAGTAGCCTGGGCCATAGCCCTATATTCGGATTCAGCACTAGATCTAGCTACCACAGTTTGTTTCTTGCTCCTCCATGAGACTAGGGCATCTCCAACGTAGACGGCATACCCTGAGGTGGACTTCCTATCCTTGGGACATCCTGCATAGTCTGCATCTGCGCATGCTGAGATAGAAATCCCCTTTCCTTTCTTGAATAGCAGACCTGCACCTGGAGAAGATTTGAGATATCTAAGTATCATGTGTATTGCATCCATATGCACCTGGCGTGGTTGCTCCATGAACTGGCTCACACGGCTCACTGCAAACAATATATCTGGCCTAGTGATCGTGACATATAACAGTTTGCCTACCAGTTCTCTATATCTTCTCCTATCCACCTCCTCTGTGTTATCTTCATAAAGCTTCATGCTGGGGTCCATTGGTGTCGTAGCAGGTCGACACTCGAGCATACATGTTTCACTCAACAGATCAGTAACATATTTCCTTTGTGACATGACTAGCCCATAGGAATTTCTGGCAAATTCAAGCCCCAGAAAGTATCTAAGGACCCCAAGATCCTTAGTGACAAACTCACTACCCAGCATTTCTTTCGCCTGCCTTATGCCCTGCTCATCATCTCCTGTAATCAAGATGTCATCAACATAAACCATAATGACAATGATGCCTCTCACTGTTTTCTGTACAAACAAGGAATGATCAGCATTGGAGCGTTTGTATCCTTGTTTCTCGAAGAGATCCGAAATCTTTTGAAACCATGCTCTGGGACCCTGCTTAAGGCCATATATAGCCTTATGCAACCTGCATACCTTGGAGCACTCCCCCTCAACAGCAAAACCAGGTGGTTGTTGCATATATACTTCCTCCTGCAAATCTCCGTATAGAAATGCATTCTTCACGTCCAACTGATGGAGCGGCCAGTCTCGAGCAACTGCAACTGACAACAAGATCCTTAGGGTGGAATGACGTGCCACTGGCGAGAAGGTGTCAAGATAATCCACCCCATATGTTTGTGTGAAGCCATGTGCCACCAGACGTGCCTTGTACCTGTCAATGGATCCATCTGCATTTTGCTTCACTGTGAACACCCACTTGCAGCTCACTGGATTCGCATCTGGAGGTATAGGAACCAAAGTTCAAGTTTCTCTGGACTGAAGTGCGGCCATTTCTTCTTCCATTGCAAGCCGCCATCTACTATCCTGCAGAGCCTCATGATGATTCCGTGGAATATCTATGGCTGAAAGTGCCATAGCAAACGATCTGAAATCTCCAGATAGCCGCTCAAAGGACACAAAGGCTGATAATGGATATTTGGCGCAACTCCTCGTCGACTTCCTTAAAGCAATGGGTACATCCAAATCAGCTGTAGGCTCATCTGGCTCCTGCACCACATCCTGCTCAGAAATGTCGTCAGATCCATCAACATTAATATTCTCATTACATACCATAGGCGAGCTAGTAGACGAGTCATGACCATGAGCTGATGGAGGAGGCCTGCGGGTATAATGGAACGGGAATGGTGAGATGGGTTGTTGTGGTAGCGGTGGTGGTGGTGGAGGTTTGGATGACGGCATCTGAGGTGGTAGTGGTGTCATGTATATGGCATCATGTGGTGTAGGTGGAAGTTGATTGTCTCCAGATGCTGAAAAATACATACTAGATTCAAAAAATGTAACATCTGCACTAATCATATACCGCCGACGCAAAGGATCAAAGCACTTGTACCCCTTTTGAGTTCTGGAGTACCCGACAAAGACACACTTGACATCCCTAGGAGAGAGCTTGTCAGTACCCGGTGACAACTGATGGACAAACGCAACCGACCCAAACACATGAGGAGTGAGAATAAACAGATCCTTGTCAGGATAAATGAGTGAGAACGGAATCTGTTCATTCAAGACAGACGAAGGCATCCGATTGATTAGGTAACATGCAGTAAGAACTGCATCACCCCAGTAGGAATATGGAACATGACTCTGTATAAGTAGAGATCTAGTGACATCAAGTAGGTGACGGTGTTTTCTTTCAGCAATCCCATTCTGTTGAGATATATGGGCACAAGATGTTTGGTGAACAATTCCTTTTGATGAGTAGTAATTAGCAAGAAAATTAGTGCACAACTCTAAAGCATTGTCACTTCTTATACTTTTCACAGACGTAGAAAAAACATTTTGGATTTCATTCAGAAAGTGAATAATTATATTTCCGGCTTCAGATTTATTTTTCATCAGAAACACCCACGACACTCTAGAAAAATCATCCACAAATACAATATAATATCTGTGTCCCTGATGATCAGGTACACGACTCGGACCCCAGACATCAACATGAAATAACTCAAACTTGGAGGTACTACTCCGACCAGGACGACTAGGAAAGGACGACATGTGATGCTTTCCCAACTGACATGCCTCACACTGAACAGATGTGTGAGGAAGACTATAAGGCACTACTCGACGTAACTTTTGAAGCGGTAAATGACCTAAACGCAGATGCCACGGTAAAGGGGATACTTGGCCAGAAGAAGATGATGTGGTTCCAGCAAATGGGATCTGATTCAGGCGGTAAAGGCCTCCTTGCTCATAGCCACGACCAATCACGTTGCCCGTATGGATGTCCTGAAAAATCAAAGAAGATGATTCAAAAATTGCCCGACAATGAAGATCCTTCGTAATCTGACTAATTGACAATAGGTTCATTGAGAAATCAGGTGCATGTAGCACATTCTTGAGCTGCATAGACGGTGTCAATCTAATCTCCCCCTGAACAGTGATGGGGGAATGTGTGCCATTTGCAATGACAACTGTCCGTCCCAGAGGAATCTGGGTATAACATGTAAGTAGACTCTGGTCGCCACATAGGTGATGTGTAGCGCCTGAGTCCATAATCCATGGCAGTGTATCAGGACTACTACTATGAAGTGCAAGTATACTACCTGAAGCACTGGTAGAAGTGGAGGCAGAGGCAGCTGCATCAGAATGACTCTCTGTAGTCGGTGTTGGACCCGATGGTGGGATAATGCCCCTCAGACGGGCAACTAGATCTTCAAATCGCTGATCCAAGGTAGCAGCAGATGGGGGCTCTATCTGCTCAGCGGCTCGTGCAGATGCAGGAAATCCATGCTTTGAATAGCATGTATCTTCATTATGTCCGACGCGGTGGCAATAGGTACATGTTGGCCTAGTGCGGCCACTCCTCCCACGAGGTCCACGTCCACGGCCCTGGTAATGAGAGCCACGACCTCTGGTTGCTGCCATGGCTGAAGAATTCTGACTTGCAGCTGTTGAGGGAACTGTAATCCGACTCAATCTATGGAAGGCTTCCTCCATTGGAGGAATTGTAGAGTCGGCCAAAATCTGTGATCGTGCTGCCTCGTACTCAGGATCAAGTGCAACTAGGAACACTCCCACCATAGTGGCGTTCCTATATGTCTTCTGCTGTTCTGGCGTGGCTGTCAAGGGCATGAAGCTATATAGCTTCTCGAACATCCCTCTCAGTGATGTATAGAGAGAATGTAGAGGGCGACCATTCTGCTTGATGGTGAAGATATCATGCTGGAGTTGCAGAAT
Source organism: Ottelia alismoides (assembly GCA_037367405.1). Taxonomy (NCBI): domain Eukaryota; kingdom Viridiplantae; phylum Streptophyta; class Magnoliopsida; order Alismatales; family Hydrocharitaceae; genus Ottelia; species Ottelia alismoides. The sequence continues at coordinate 1,425,947 of JAZKJV010001482.1, forward strand.
CTTTGTCTCGTTCTTTGCCCGGGAATATGTAGCCGCCAGAATGTCCCACATATCCTTCGCTGTGGGTTGATGGAGAATGTCATTGGCAATCTCAATTGCCAACGTACCAGATAGCCAAACTTTGGCGTATGCGTCATCAGCCTCCCAGGAGGCATAGGTTCCAGTCTTCTCAGCAGGCTCTGGTTCGGTAAGAATATGCTTCTTACCAGTAGACTTCATCATGCTCATGAACTGCATTGCCCACAGTTCATAGTTGGTACCGTCCATCTTGACAATAGGCGCTGGACCACGGAATGCGCCAATAGATGGGATATCTGCCTTGCTCTCTGACATATTGAAAATGAAGACTGGAACGATTGACAAATACTGTGATTTGTCTACAACGACATAAATGGGTTTAGTTGCACGTGTAGACCTCACGCAACTAAACCCATGATGATGTTCTGGGTCTTAGGGCTGGAAACCGTGCACCCGCACAGGAGCTACAGGACTCGGAGCACTTGATGCGCACTGGATGCGCAGTAGATCGCGTGTGTTGTGCACTTAGTGCGTTGGACTCGCGCACTGGATGCGCTGGGCACGCGCTGTGAATGCGCGTATGGCTCACGCACGTTGTAAGGTGCTGTGGATGCGCTGTGGATGCGCTGTGGATGCTCGGTCAGGCGCTGGGAATGCGCAGATCATGCGCGATATCGCGCACTGGATGTGCGCGCGTAGGTGATGCGCAGATCACGCGGTGGCGCGTGCCGTAGATGCGCCTGAGGTGCGTCGAGATGCGGCTGGGATGCGCCGCAGATGCGCTGGAGAGGCACCGATCGGAGGAGAAGCACCCGAGGAGAAGGGCGGCGCCGATCTGCTGAGAAGAGAGAAAGAGGGCCGGCGGGTGGGGTAGGATTAGGGTTAGGGTTTCAAGAACTCCGGTCTAGGATCGTCGCTCTGATACCATGTTGGGAGAAATGAGCAAGTTGTTTATTCCATGAACCCTAGGCTCTCTTATATAGGAGAGTAGCCTCTGGGTAAATTACATAAAGCATACTAAGAGGAAAAACAAAATAACAGAAAGTACAGATACATGTATACGTTAACAGCTTTACAAACCGGCGAATCAATGTGACTAGATACTCAACTCGACTTTGCAAACTTTCTATGCCTCTTATGGCTTAAATAGGAATTTAGTTGTCATTTGAAGGTTTTCTTGTGGTTTATATACTCGAACCACACATTATGGCTTCGAAGTATCATGTATATCTAGATTAAGTGGCCTCCTTGGACATGCACCTCCGAAGAATGCAATGTATAGTAAGTTTCACAATACTCTCAGTTGAAGACAAGACAAAGCTAAAGTATAAAAATGTAACATGTAAATTTAAAAGGTTAGGTGGCTAAAACTCTAAGATTTCATATCATATGCACAAGACATGATACACAATTCAGTTTTAGGAGAATTTCTTGCATCATTTCATGTAAGCACAAAAAGCACATGGACTCAATTCTAAATTTATTGTTGATTAAGCACCGTCCATAGTCCAGTCATGCATCAATTCTCTTTAACATTCGATGAAGCATCTCATCCACATCAAGCTACTTATTTCATGAACTGCGAATGTTTAGCTACGTTATTATCCTCATCTTGGCATCCCATCAGTGTATAATTAAACTATATTAGAAATAGCATTATCTAAGGTGAAACACAAGCACAGAATCTAATTACATCATTCAAAAGTACTCATTCAGTGATGCTTATAATTCATGTTGTACACGTAGTCTAGATGATTACCACTACATGATCGTTAATTAAAACATTAATTCATAGATGCGTTTTCATACCGGTGCATAATAGATCTGTCTCAGTATTTCTCACTACAACGTAAGCAGTTCCGGTAATCATATATTCCTAATAGTATGTCTTGCTCCAGATCATGTAATACTTATACAATTCAATTAGTGAAGACAAAATAATGACTTGTTTACGAGGGCCATCGAGCGAATCATGTTTAACATATACAATTCAATCCGTGGAGAGAAAATATAACATGTTTATTAGGAGTGCCATAGGGCTCTCTTATATTGAGAGGAGAAACACTAGAGGGTAAATTACATAATAGAGATGAAGTAAATAAGAAAAAACAAAATAACTTTCAACACTCCCCTCAAGATGGAACATAGATGGGAATCATGGTCAGCTTGGAACAACACTTTTGGGACAGCCCCTTGGGCAAGGACCTTGGTGAACACATCTGATGTCTGTTCCTCTTAGCTGGCGGGGAAATAGAGATAAAGCCTTTTGGTATCATATCTCGTGTGTAGTGGTAATCTACCTCAATGTGTTTTGTCCTTTTATGAAAACAAGATTGTTGGTCATGAAAAGAGCAACCTTGTTGTCACAAAGTAACTGCATGGAAAAAGGCATGTCCACAGTAGTTTGTCAGAATGGATCTGAACCACATCATCTCAGTGTTTCCCTGAATCATAGCTTCGTATTCTGACTCCACACTAGACCTAGAAACCACAATCCGCTTCTTGCTTTTCCATGAGACCAAAGAACTCCCTATGAAAACTGCGAAATCATAGGTAGACTTCTTTCGCTTAGGTAATACTGCATAATAGGCACATGCACATGTCGTGATGGCAAGAGAAGTCCATGTGATAAAGAACAATCTTGAGCTTGGAGGAGACTTCAGATACCTTAGGATCAAGTGAACGTCTATGTGAGCCTGTCATGGCTGCTCCATAAAATGTCTGACTTTGCTCACTACAAAAGAGATATATGGCCTTGTGATAGTCATCTAAAAGAGTTTCCCAACAAGTTCCATGTATCTCCTCTTGTCCATCTCATTTGTATCATCATTGCAGAGCTTCATGGTAAGGTCTATTGGAAAAGTGGCAAATTTGCAGTCATTACCAGACCCGTTGGTTCCTGTCAAACTCAAGTTGAAGAAAGTATTGTAGTTTATTAAGGTCTTTGGTGACAAATTGATGTCCAAGGAACACCTTGGTCTCACTGATGCTCTGTAAGTCATCTCATGTAACAACGACGTCATCAACATAAACTATTATGACAACAAACTTCTTTGTATCCTTCATACAAAGAGAAAGTAATATATTGTCGATCTCGTGAAGCCTTGTTGCTCTATCAACTCTAAAAGCTTCTAGAACTATGCTCCGGGATTTTGCTCAAAGCCATAAATCTCCTTATGAAATTTGCATATCTTTTGACACTCCTCCATAGCAAACCCAAGTGGTTGTAGCATACAGGCCCCCTCATACATGTCTTCACACAAGAACACATTCTTGACATCAAGTTGCGGAAGTGTCCAATCCCACTGCAACCACTATTGTAAAAGTGGCCGACTAGTCGAGTTTGGAGATAGCCGACTCGACTAGGCCTATTCGGCCATTAGTCGGTCAAACCGACTAAGCGATCTGTCTAGTCGGCCGATTACTCAACCGACTTTTACATAGAGGTTTTTTATTTTTAATTTTATTTTACTTTTTTAAAAGCAAACTTATTCTAATATGCTTAATGTTATATTTAAAGTCAACTACTTCTTTGTTTCATTATGATAGTATAGAAAATGTACAAATCTATGCAAATATATAAGAATATACAACAATAACAACAACAAAGCCTTTTCCCACAATTAAGTAGGGTCGGCTACATGGATTCTTCGCCTCCATTCAGATCTATCTTGGGCCAATCCCGGGCTTACATCCACAAAATTAAGATTGTCACGACCCTCCCCGCTAGCCGAGAAAAGCGTGACAAGTATCATCATATCATTCCTTATCTTAATTAAAATATCCATAAAAATTTCGGCGGCAATTCCTCTATAACTTGGAGTTCTCCCAAAAACGCTAACCTGTACTGAAATGATATATTACATAAATCCAATAATATCAACACCGAAATTCAAATCACATCCATACCAATCCTTTCCAAACCTCAAAATTTCAACACAAAAATACTTAGTGCTTCACAACGTCACTTGTTCCCATATACAAAGTCGATAGTTACATGTATCAAAAGATTCGTCTTTCACGTCTACAAAAAAAATCCCATTTCTGTCTTATCATTCACACATTTACCTGAATGATTCCAAAATGCGACTTCAAAAGTCAAGATGCTAAGTTGACTGCAACTTCTAGCTAAGTCATTGACAAACCCAGGTACCTTAAGTTTCCTGTTCCGTTGAATCTGTAAATATATATAAACAATAGAGTGGTGAGTCTAAACCCGAATAAAGAGTTTAAACTCAGTGAATGGTCCAAACCTTAAAACAAAATTATCATATCTCAACATACATAAAGAAACAATTATCATTTTAACATGAAGTATTACGGGGTAAACATAGCAATATCCTAACCATAAGTTTACTGATTTTTTTTTCTAAAGAGACAATAACATGCTTGCGTAATAGAAAATAATAAATAAAAGCATTTAAAAAGAACAAATGAGTTTTCACTTTACATGAACATAAATATGCACCACTATCTCCATCTAATCTTACTTAGCCTATGAACCATACTGCCAGGGAGGTTTTATCCAACCCTTAGCCTTACATACTGCCTAGGAGAGCGAACTCCACCTAGGACCTTATCTTACTGTCATACGCGTAGACGACCCCAAAGGTCAAAAACATCCCGCATACGGCCCAAAGCCTATATGTATACGGAATGCGGGCCCAAAGCCCTCTTACTTGTTCATGACTGTTCTTTTAGGTGGATCTAGTGTGCATACTTTTCAAACATACCCATCATACTTTTCATATATACCACTTGAAACCATAAATCAAATAATCTTGCAAATAGACATAAAAATTTTGCATCATATGACAAATGCTAACTTTGCAATACTAATAGTAGCACAATAAACCATGAAACAGAACATAACATAAAACATATTTTAAACTTGACAACGTAAATAGAAGCTTGGAACCACTCACCTGTCGTTGATTTTGACTATAGTCAGCTATCTCTTAGACACTCTTTTAGTCATAATCTACTTAACAACACGTTGTCCCCTAGAAAACCAACAGATCTGTAAACACCTATTCTAATGCAAGTTATAATAGACTTATGCCTACACGTAATGGTGTTATTCTCATATTATTCTGTCTTAATTAAATCGAGGGATGATTTATATTTACCATGAAATTTGTTAATAAAATCTTAAACATGTACTCAGAAGAAAAATCATCATCCGACATATTCTCCTTTGGGAATATTCAAACTTCTTGGCCAATCTTATTTCTTTAATGTAATTATCCATCAATATAAAAAGTTAACCGTAGTCATATCCAAAATATGACCATTATCTTTATCTCTTCCATTAAAAATCCTAAGCAACTAGCAAATAAAAGTATATTTTCCATTAAAAACATGAAAACCCCATATCTCTTAGACCAGACGTGAATACTGCAACAATTAATATGATTGCTTTTCTTATGCTAAAAAAAATTTAAATTACCTATCACCCACCAGCCCATATAATTTATAACTAAGATCATATCTATTATAAGAAAACAATTTAATTAGGTTATGTGCTTGGGAAAAATATAAAGGGGTTTTGATTGTTATGAAACTTTTGTGACCCTTCTCGGTTGGATATAATCCTACGCCCATCTTTCCCCCTTTCCATGTTCGGATTCGGAGTGAAAGGATGAAAATCAAGAAGTAGAGTTACCTGACAATCCTGACCTCTTCTATCCCTGCGAGCTGTCCTCCTCTTTTGTCATATGAAGCAAAGAGGGTATAGCCGAGCCTTCTTAATTTCAAATAAATACCCACATGATACTTCCTAGTCGGTCATTTCCCCATGCATACCCCCACGTGCACCCCCACCTGTTATCTACGTGAGTGCATATCCATGAAATTTTATGGAAATTTCCCTTCTATTTATTAATATTGCGATGCTGAAATATTACTCTGTACTCCCTGTTAAAAATTTAAGTATGATAACTTATTCTTTGATATCTTGAGGCTTATTCCTTCGTGTGATTAGAAAAAAAAACCCATGAAGTCTATACACATTTGTTCAAAATGATAATTACTCTCTCTCTCTCTTACTCTTTTATTTTTATCATAACATTATATTGTTTTATTATTATTGTTATTATTATATAAAAAAAATCTGAATAAGGGATCTCGGGTATTACAATACTTCCCTACTTAAAATAAATTTCGTCCTCGAAATTTACGTACCTATATTTATAAAGAGATACGGATATTGAGATCTCATTTCATCCTCTCTTTCCCAAGTTGCCTCCTCTATAGCATGACTCCTCCATAATACTTTGACCAATCGAATCTCTTTGTTTCGCAGTTCTTGAACCTTATGGCCTAATATTTGCACAGGCTTTTCTTCATATGAGAGGTCTTCTTTCAGTTCTATTTGTTGGGGCTCTATAACATGTGATGGATCTGGAATATATTTTCTTAGTGTAGAGACATGGAAAACATTATGAATCCGAGCTAATTCTGGTGGAAGTAATAAGCGATATGCCACTTGCCCGATTCTTTGAATGATTTCATAAGGTCCGATGTATCTTGGAGTAAGCTTTCCTTTCTTGCCAAATCTTAGAAGACCCTTCCAAGGAGAAACTCTTAAAAATACTAAATCACCAATTTCAAATTCTAGATCTCGCCTTCGCTTATCTGCGTAGCTTTTCTGTCGACTTTGTGCTTCTTTTAAATGTCTTTTGATCTCTTCTGTTTTCTCAGTGGTAGTTTGGATCAATTCAGGACCGAGTAGCTTTCGCACTCCAACTTCAGTCCAACACGAAGGCGTTCTACACATTTTACCATACAAAGCTTCATATGGGGCCATGTTGATACTAGAATGGTAGCTATTATTATATGCAAATTCCATAAGTGATAAGTGCTCATCCCAACTGCTTTTGAAACTCAAAGCACATGCACGGAGCATGTCTTCCAATGTTTGAATAGTCCGCTCTGATTGACCGTCTGTTTGCGGGTGAAATGCAGTGCTAAAGTTTAACTTCGTACCCAGAGCTTTCTGTAAACTTGGCCAAAATTTAGAGGTGAATCTGGGATCTCTGTCAGAGGTAATAGTAATAGGTGCTCCATGCAAACGGACTATCTCATCCACAAATAGTTTGCCTAACTTTTCAAGAGTATACTTCATATTAACTGCAATAAAATGTGCAGACTTGGTTAATCTATCAATAATGACCCATATTGTATCGTGGTTTCTTGAGCTGCGAGGAAGTCCCGTGACGAAATCCATTGTAATGTGCTCCCATTTCCATTCGGGAATCGGGAGAGGTTGCAACAGACCTGGAGGTCTTAGTCGTTCCGGTTTAACCTGCTGACATACTATACATTTAGTAACATAGTCAGCTATTTGCCTTCTCATTCCGGGCCACCAATAAACACTCTTCAGGGTTTTGTACATTTTAGTGCTTCCTGGGTGCATGGCATATAAGGAATTATGTGCTTCCTCTAAAATTTTTCCTTTTATTTCTAAAGAATCCGGAACACAAAGCCTTTGTCTAAAACGCAAGACCCCTTGCTCATCCAAACTATATTCTGGGTTGTCTTCGATCTTGACTTTTTCTATCATCTCAAAAATTTTAGTGTCGTGTAGCTGGGCTGCTTGAATTTCATTATAGAGTGTCGGCATTATTTGCAAGTTTGCTAAAAGTGCTCCACAATCATCGATTGCCAACTTTGTCCTTAATAACTGCAATTGTTTCAAAGTACTTTCATTCCTCATATAGTTCAAACTTCCTCTGGACTTTCGACTTAATGCATCTGCAACTACATTTGCTTTTCCGGGGTGATAATCAATTATACAATCATAATCTTTGATTAGTTCTAACCACCTTCTCTGTCTGAGGTTTAATTCTTTTTGTGTAAAAATATACTTTAAACTCTTGTGATCCGTAAAAATCTGGCAAGTTTCACCATATAAATAATATCTCCAAATCTTAAGAGCAAACACAATTGCCGCTAGTTCGAGATCATGTGTGGGATAGTTCACTTCATGTCTTTTAAGCTGCCTAGAAGCATAGGCAATAACTTTGCCACATTGCATAAGGACACATCCTAACCCTTGATGTGACGCATCACTATATATCACATATCCTCCATTTCCATATGGTAGGCTGAGAATTGGGGCTGAAGTCAAACGACTTTTGAGTTCTTGAAAACTCTTTTCGCAGTCATCATTCCATGTAAACTTCATGTCTTTGCGGGTTAATTTTGTTAACGGAGCTGCAATAATTGAAAAATTCTCGACGAACCTTCGATAATATCCTTCAAGTCCAAGAAAACTCCGAATTTCTGTAACACTTGTTGGACGCTCCCAATTTAATACAGCTTCAACTTTAGCAGGATCCACTGAGATACCATCCCCAGAAATAACATGCCCGAGAAAGTTCACTTTATGTAGCCAGAACTCACATTTACTTAATTTGGCATATAGTTTGTTTTCCTTCAAGGTATTCAACACAATCCTTAAGTGCTCTTTATGATCCTCTTCATTTTTGGAGTATACTAGGATATCATCAATGAATACAATCACAAATCGGTCTAAATAAGGGTGAAGGACACGATTCATCAAGTCCATAAAAGCAGCTGGCGCATTGGTCAATCCAAATGGCATTACTAAGAATTCATAGTGTCCATAACGTGTACGGAATGCAGTTTTAGGAATATCTGTCTCCTTGATTTTCAATTGGTGATATCCTGATCTCAAATCAATCTTTGAGAATATAGAAGACCCTTGTAGCTGATCAAATAAATCATCTATACGAGGCAAAGGATAATTATTTCGGACAGTCACCTTGTTTAGCCTCCGGTAATCAATACAAAGCCTGAGGGTTCCATCTTTTTTCTTAACAAAAAGAACAGGTGCCCCCCATGGAGATATACTAGCTCGAATAAATCTCTTATCTAATAGTTCTTGTAATTGAACTTTAAGCTCTTTCAATTCAGCTGGAGCCATACGGTATGGTGAAAGGGCTATAGGTGTTGTATTAGGAACCAGATCTATTGTAAACTCGATTTCCCTATCAGGGGGTAGTCCCGGAAGTTCATCTGGGAAAACTTCTGGAAAATCTCTCACTACGGGAATATTTTCTAGTGAGATAACTTGAACTTCCATATTATAAATAACAGCAACAAAGGCTAAGCAGCCTTTTCTGATTAACTTCCTAGCCAATATAGCAGAAATCACACAAGGAGTATATAACCTTCTCTCACCATAAAAAGTGAATTCCTTTTCTCCTGGCTTTCGGAAAGTGACTTCTTTCTTGTGACACTCTAGCACTGCATGATGTGAACTTAAACAGTCCATTCCTATAATAAGGTCAAATTCTCTCAATTCCATAGGAATTAGATTCACATGAATCTCATGTTCATTGATCCATAAAGAGCAATCTCGGAAGACATATCGTACAATTTCAGAATCTCCCTTGGGCATGGATATTAACAAAGTATGTTCTAATGAACCCACTTGTTTATCAGCATGTTTTGAAAATGTGTGAGAAATAAAAGAATGGCTGGCTCCAGAATCAATAAGAGTATGCGCATCTTTATTAAAAATTCTAGTAATACCTGAAACTACATCTTCTCCAGAAATAGCCTCTTGTAGTGTCATGTTAAAGGCTTTTCCCTGAACATGTGTCTTGTTAGCTTTGCCATCCTTTATGTTACCTCCTTTATTTTCAACTGGATATTTTATGGCTGCGTGTTTTCCTTGCTGGAATGGTTCCTTGGTTTTGCTGATGTTCTGAACTAAATCAGGACAATTATATCTCAAATGACCAGTCTTTCCACAATTATAACATATCCTTGAACCCTTCAGACATTCTCCAGAATGACGCTTTCCACATGTATTGCACGTGGGATACGTTTGATAAGGACCACTGGATTTTCCTTCAGCTTGGTTTTGTTGGTTTCCCCTCCAACCTTGTGCAGGTCTTTGAAATTTGTTTGAGTTCTCTGATGCTCTAAACATTTTATTTCCTTGGCCTCTCCAGTTCGACCCTTCTCCTCCTCTTTTCCGTGAATTGTCATTATTTCTTCTCCTTTCTTGCACCAACCGTTCTGCTCTCGTGGCTGCTTCTACCAGCTTCGCATAGACAGTGTATCCTTTAGTAGATATCATGGATCTAATATCAAGATGCAACCCATCTTCAAAACGCCGGCACTTGTCTTCTTCTTTAGCCACCAATTCAGGACAAAATTGGGATAACTCTAAAAATCTCTTTTCATATTCTGCAACTGATAATCCTCCTTCAGTCAAAAATAAAAACTCACGTCTACGCTCTTCTTGATAAACCCTTGGATAGAAATGATCATTAAATTCAGTCTGAAATATTTGCCATGTGCGAGTAACAGGGTCTGGATATTTATTCATGACAGACTTCCACCAATCATAGGCACTTTCTTTAAGAAGGAATACTGCATACTTCAGCTTTTGATCATCTGTGTAATCCATCAAAGTGAATACCCTTTCTGTCTGCTCAAACCAATTTCTGGCTTCCTTTGGATCTACTGTCCCTTTGAAATGTTGTGCACCGAGTTTAAGGAGATGTTCGTATGGTAACTGATGCTCGTATGCATGCGACCGAATAGATTGTGCAGCCATTGAGCCCAATGTTTGAGCGATCAGTTCTAGTGTATCTTGTAAGCCATTGTTCGATGACTCGCTCCTATTGTGAGGACCTGGTGCATTCCTAGAAGGTTCTGCAGCCATCACTTCCTAAAACAAGGAATACATCATTTAGAAATCCTATAATTTCTCCAAATAAAGTCTTGAGCACTAAAATATTATAGCCTCAATAACATAGATCATAACTCCAACTCTTTTCCTTCGACTCTCATCAAAATCTAATACATCAATCAATCATTCTTCAACATATCAGTAGATCAAAATTCCAAATTCACGATTAAATCAACCTCCAAAATCATTGGCTCTGATACCAAAAGTTGTCACGACCCTCCCCGCTAGCCGAGAAAAGCGTGACAAGTATCATCATATCATTCCTTATCTTAATTAAAATATCCATAAAAATTTCGGCGGCAATTCCTCTATAACTTGGAGTTCTCCCAAAAACGCTAACCTGTACTGAAATGATATATTACATAAATCCAATAATATCAACACCGAAATTCAAATCACATCCATACCAATCCTTTCCAAACCTCAAAATTTCAACACAAAAATACTTAGTGCTTCACAACGTCACTTGTTCCCATATACAAAGTCGATAGTTACATGTATCAAAAGATTCGTCTTTCACGTCTACAAAAAAAATCCCATTTCTGTCTTATCATTCACACATTTACCTGAATGATTCCAAAATGCGACTTCAAAAGTCAAGATGCTAAGTTGACTGCAACTTCTAGCTAAGTCATTGACAAACCCAGGTACCTTAAGTTTCCTGTTCCGTTAAATCTGTAAATATATATAAACAATAGAGTGGTGAGTCTAAACCCGAATAAAGAGTTTAAACTCAGTGAATGGTCCAAACCTTAAAACAAAATTATCATATCTCAACATACATAAAGAAACAATTATCATTTTAACATGAAGTATTACGGGGTAAACATAGCAATATCCTAACCATAAGTTTACTGATTTTTTTTTCTAAAGAGACAATAACATGCTTGCGTAATAGAAAATAATAAATAAAAGCATTTAAAAAGAACAAATGAGTTTTCACTTTACATGAACATAAATATGCACCACTATCTCCATCTAATCTTACTTAGCCTATGAACCATACTGCCAGGGAGGTTTTATCCAACCCTTAGCCTTACATACTGCCTAGGAGAGCGAACTCCACCTAGGACCTTATCTTACTGTCATACGCGTAGACGACCCCAAAGGTCAAAAACATCCCGCATACGGCCCAAAGCCTATATGTATACGGAATGCGGGCCCAAAGCCCTCTTACTTGTTCATGACTGTTCTTTTAGGTGGATCTAGTGTGCATACTTTTCAAACATACCCATCATACTTTTCATATATACCACTTGAAACCATAAATCAAATAATCTTGCAAATAGACATAAAAATTTTGCATCATATGACAAATGCTAACTTTGCAATACTAATAGTAGCACCATAAACCATGAAACAGAACATAACATAAAACATATTTTAAACTTGACAACGTAAATAGAAGCTTGGAACCACTCACCTGTCGTTGATTTTGACTATAGTCAGCTATCTCTTAGACACTCTTTTAGTCATAATCTACTTAACAACACGTTGTCCCCTAGAAAACCAACAGATCTGTAAACACCTATTCTAATGCAAGTTATAATAGACTTATGCCTACACGTAATGGTGTTATTCTCATATTATTCTGTCTTAATTAAATCGAGGGATGATTTATATTTACCATGAAATTTGTTAATAAAATCTTAAACATGTACTCAGAAGAAAAATCATCATCCGACATATTCTCCTTTGGGAATATTCAAACTTCTTGGCCAATCTTATTTCTTTAATGTAATTATCCATCAATATAAAAAGTTAACCGTAGTCATATCCAAAATATGACCATTATCTTTATCTCTTCCATTAAAAATCCTAAGCAACTAGCAAATAAAAGTATATTTTCCATTAAAAACATGAAAACCCCAGATCTCTTAGACCAGACGTGAATACTGCAACAATTAATATGATTGCTTTTCTTATGCTAAAAAAAATTTAAATTACCTATCACCCACCAGCCCATATAATTTATAACTAAGATCATATCTATTATAAGAAAACAATTTAATTAGGTTATGTGCTTGGGAAAAATATAAAGGGGTTTTGATTGTTATGAAACTTTTGTGACCCTTCTCGGTTGGATATAATCCTACGCCCATCTTTCCCCCTTTCCATGTTCGGATTCGGAGTGAAAGGATGAAAATCAAGAAGTAGAGTTACCTGACAATCCTGACCTCTTCTATCCCTGCGAGCTGTCCTCTTCTTTTGTCATATGAAGCAAAGAGGGTATAGCCGAGCCTTCTTAATTTCAAATAAATACCCACATGATACTTCCTAGTCGGTCATTTCCCCATGCATACCCCCACGTGCACCCCCACCTGTTATCTACGTGAGTGCATATCCATGAAATTTTATGGAAATTTCCCTTCTATTTATTAATATTGCGATGCTGAAATATTACTCTGTACTCCCTGTTAAAAATTTAAGTATGATAACTTATTCTTTGATATCTTGAGGCTTATTCCTTCGTGTGATTAGAAAAAAAAACCCATGAAGTCTATACACATTTGTTCAAAATGATAATTACTCTCTCTCTCTCTTACTCTTTTATTTTTATCATAACATTATATTGTTTTATTATTATTGTTATTATTATATAAAAAAAATCTGAATAAGGGATCTCGGGTATTACAAAGATCCCTTCGTATGGTCTCTTTCCAACACTTCTTGGGCCGTCCTCGCCCTTTCTTAGCCGGCTCAACATCCCAACACTCGCATCTCCTAACTGGTGCATCAACTGATCTTCTTTGCAAATGTCCAAACCATCTTAAGTGGTTTTCTCGCATCTTATCCTCGATCGAAGCTACGCCAACTTTCTTTCTGATTGCATCATTCCGAATCCGATCCTTACGTGTGTGTCCACACATCCACCTTAGCATTTTCATTTCTGCTACATTCATTCTCTGCACATGTCTATGGTTCACATGCCAACATTAAGATCCATAAAGCATAGCAGGTCTCACCGCTGCATTGTAAAACTTTCCTTTAATCTTTAAAGGAATTTTCTTATCACAGAGAATAGCAGAGGTTCCTCTCCACTTTAGCCAGCCTGCGTTTATTCTATCAGTAATATCTCCATTAATTTCCACATCATGTTGCAGAATAGATCCCAGATATCTAAAGGAATCTCTCTTCTGAATGTTATCGTCACCAATCTTCACATCGATTCCTTCACCATTGCTTCCATCAAAGGTGCACTCCATATATTCCGTCTTAGCCCTACTTATACGAAATCTTTTAGTCTCCAACTCATGTCTCCAGACCTCAAGCTTCTCATTTACTCCGTCTCTAGTCTCGTCAATTAACACATATCATCAGCAAATGACATACACCAAGGTAACTCATCCTGAATGTGACTGGTCAACTCGTCCATAATCAAAGTAAAAAGAAATGGACTCAAAGCAGAACCTTGATGTAAACCAATGTTGATGTCAAAATATCCAGTCTTCCCAGATGGGGTCCTTACACAAGATAAAGACCTATCATACATGTCCTTTATGAGGTTAATGTATAGGACAGGTATTTGTCTCTTCTCCAACACTCTCCGCAATATCTCTCGTGGGACAGAATCATAAGTCTTCTCTAAATCAATAAAGGTCATGTGGAGGTTCTTCGTTTTAGCTCTATAAATCTCCATTGTTCTCCTCAGCAAATGGATGGCTTCAGTCGTTGAGCGACCTGGCATGAATCCGAATTGATTTTCTTTTACATTGGAAAATTGCCTCAACCTTCTTTCAATCACATGTTCCCAAATTTTCATAGTGTGACACATCAACTTGATACCTCTATAATTTGAACAAGTTTGAATGTCTCCTTTATTCTTATAACGATGCACTACGATACCCCTCCTCCAATCTTCAGGCATTTTCTTGCTTCGCCAAATAACATTGAATAGATTCGTGAGCCAAGTCAAACCACGCTCACCTAAAACTCTCCGTACTTCTACAGAGATGTCATCCGGTCCTACACCTTTTCCATGTCTCATAACCTTCAAAGCCTCCTCTACTTCCTTTCTTTGTATCCGTCTATAGCATGCACGATTCAAGTAACTTTCACTACAAGCTAGATCACCCAAAGTGATGTCTCTATTTCCTTCCCCAATGAAAAGTTTATGGAAGTACTGCTCTCATCTAGTCTTTATATCCTTCTGAGTAACAAGCACATAACCTTCCTCGTCCTTAATGCATCTCACTTGAGAAAGGTCTTTGGTTTTTCTTTCTCTTGCTTTGGCCAACCTGAATATATGCTTTTGTCCCTCCTTAGAGTCGAGATTTTTATACAAAACTTCATAAGCTTTTGACTTAGCTTCGCTTACGGCCTTCTTTGCTTCCTTCTTCGCTATTTTGTAGTTTGTGACAGTTTCCTCTGTTCTATCCTTAGACATAGCTTTAAAGCAAGCTCTTTTTATTTTTAGCTTCTCTTGCACCCCTTCACTCCACCACCAAGCCTCCTTTTGACATGGAGCTCCTCCCTTTAACTCGCCTAGCATCTCTTTAGCTACCTTTCGGATACAAGATGCTACTGCCTCCCACATCTCGTTTGCACTACCGCTACAATCCCAAGATAAGAATATATGTATAAAAAATTATTTATATATTTAAAATAATAAAAAAAATTTCAAAATCGACTAATGATTGACTAAATCCGATTAATCATCCGACTGTCGATTAATCCTTAGTCAGTGATCCCATCGACTGAGTATCGACTATCGATTTATGCAACCTTGACTGCAACAGAAAGGGGAATCATGAGTGTAGAATGATGAGCCACGAATGAAAAGATGTCTTGATAGTCCACCCCATATCCTTGGTGAACTCGCGTGCCACAAGTCTAGCTTTGTAGCGATCAACACTGTCATCCGCTCTCTACTTCCCTCCAAAAACCTATTTGCACAAAAGCCCCTTTTGAGCTCGCAACTAAACTCCATGTGCCATGTAACCGGAGTTCAACCATCTCCTCCTCCATAGCAAAATGCTAATGACTGTCTCGTATAGCCTTCTGATATGTGTATGTGATTTCTATGGCTGACAGTCCCACCACAAACCTTCTAAAATCCTCCGAGAGATACTCCAAAGAAACATGGGTAATAATAGGATGCGTAGCACATGTATGCTTTCGCATTCGAAGAGCAACGTGTTAATCAAGATCCTCCGGACTATATGTGTCTTGTAAAGTAGTCTCCTTAGGTGTTGCATTCTCAACTTGTAAAGTCTCACGCTGTACAGACAAATCATCAGTGTTATAGATAGAAACCAATTGCTTAAAATTTACCTAGGACGTGTTGGATGATGGGGAAAGTGCATGAGTAAGGGGTACAATAGGCAATTTGTGAGGGTACAATCTAAGCAAAATCTGAGCCATAGGAGGAAGTGGTAGAGGACCCACAGGAGCGGGAACCACTGGAAGAGGAGGAGGTGGTGGTGGAGGAACCACAAGTGGAGGTGGAAGTGCTAGTGCTGGTTGCAAAGGAGGTGGAATGTAAACTTCCTCACCAAACTCATATGAGATCATCCAATCACATGTAGGAGAGAAGTGCATGACAAACTTAAAGAAAGTGATGCCGACACTAATATAGGACCTCCGTTTAGCAGGATCAAAGCACTGATACCCGTTCTTCATCCAACAATAGCCCATAGGAATGCACTTGACAACTTTGTGGGAGAGCTTGTCACGACCATGAGCCAGGTGATGAGTAAAAGCCACAAAGCCAAAGACACGAGGGCTATTTTTACCCATGAGAATTAGGGTTCTTTTAGGAACCCTAGCTTTTTTGAGAACTTGGTGATGGTTGAAATTCAGAACTCAAGTGTATGCACCAAACAATCCTTGGAACAAAATTTTCTGAACTTGAACAATATGAGTAATAAATCTTTTAAGAACAAAACCCTAAAAATGAACTTGTATATAATTAGGGTTTAAGAAGATTGGCGTTGAAGATCATGTGCGTTTTAGATCAGAAGATAGTATGAATTGAATTTGAGAATTGAAGAGTAGCTCCACCATTATCCCTCTCCTCCAATTTTTAGGCTTTCTCCTCTCATCCCATTCCTCCCACATCCCGCAAGGCATATCATGCATCTTCCTCTCCTCTCTCCCCTTCAAAATTCCGACTGTATCAATTGGAATTAGAGCATGAAATGGAATCGTTTTACGATTCGACAATCTTGTTGGATATTGGCTGACATAATTTAATTTGAGCCGCATCGGTCATGGCTCGTGTTTATGAAAAAAGAAATTCAAATGTTGTCTCCTAGTGAGTTCCAAAGTTCAATGGTGGATGGACACACTAATCGCGTTGTGATCGGAGTGATACAACATTGATACATGTATTCAACACGAATATACTAATTTATGAGGACAATTCTATCGTTACAACTTTATTAAATAAGAAAAAGAAGAAAAGATCCCATCTACGATGACATGCCTATCGATAAAGAATAGATGCCCTAGATCTATTTTCATCCGAAGTCACTATCAAGGAGGCTCTCGCGTCACTGGCACCTTCACTATCGGCCCTAGCATTGCCACCACAATCCCCATCGGTGCACAGCATGCCACTCCCACGCTCTCACCAACCACGAAGCCGGTATCACCACCACACACACCGCCAAACCCAACATCGGCCCGACCCTCATTGTCTTCACCCGAATCTGAATGAGTCTACTCATCGGAGAATGGGTGCATCGTACTGCATATAGTCACCTGAACTGGAATGGGTCTCCTCATCGGAGAACTTGTGTTATGCATCTGTTAGTCACTAAAATTGGAATGAGTCTCTCGTCAAAGAACTTGTGCTTCGCATCTGTCAGAATCACTGAAACTAGAATGAGTCTCCTCATAAGAGAACTTTGAGAAATTATCACTCGAACATGGAGTGCCTCGAACTGTTAGGCTCTAAGCAAACTGAATGGTAGAGCACGAAATCGGAACTGTAAAACTATAAACAATACTCTCACTTTCTCTCATACTTGTCGGAAATATGGTGCTCGACCAAGTTGGGAGAATAACTGAATCGGGAAAAAATAAACATATAATTTCATCATTTTTTTTAATAAGACATTCTCTCTTTTTCTAACTTTTCTCCCTTTTTTAATTTTTTGTAGGTTTTTTATACAATAACCTTTTTTTTCATCTCAATAAAAAAATTCTCTCCTTTTTTTTGAAAGCACTATGGCCAAAATTGGGCCTAAAAATCATGCTACTCCTCTTCCTCTCTTTTTTTCGCAACCCCCCCTTTTTGGATCAGCAAAATTTGGCTTATACTTGCCCCTTTTCTTTTTTCTGTAGTAGCCCATATTTGGGCTTGGAAGATTAAAAACCATTTTTTTGTAAACACGACCTAACTCTTCACATGGGCCTAGACTATGATGGTCCTACTCCTCACGACTTCCCTTTTTCTAACCATGACCCATTTGGACCCAAAATAATGGAACTAAAAGATATAAGGCCCACATGAGCCGAAGTCACACTTGGGCATTATCTTCCTTTTGAACATAGGGTTCTCAACGAAGGAACCAATCATGGAGTAACTCTTGAGATTGCCTCTGTTGCCTCTGATGGGTCTTTTCTTCTTGTGAGATCACCACCACCTGCAGCGCGGATGAAGACAATGATGCTAGGTATGGATGTGATTTATCGCATGTGCTTGGGTGGGTTCTTTGTGTGGTGAGTTGATGCTCGGAGGAGGCTATGGCACCATTGCTTCTTTCTTCTTCTACTTAGAGTTGGGGTTGAGAGGAGGTGCACTCTAAAGAGGCTCCTTCATTGCCTCCATTAGGAGGTAAAAGTTGTTGTCGATCTGGAGGGCTGGCAGTGGTGCCGCCAACGTAAGAGATATATGGGGTTCCAACCCCTTGAGTTGCATGTGAGATTAAGGGGTGTTGGCATCGTGAGGGCCAACGCCTGCTACCTCTTGTTTTCAATTAATTCCAGGGTATCAAGCCTTTCTCCGTGGTTGGGGCTTTCCTGAAGCCTTTCGGGACATCTCAATTTGATTCCGATCACGTTGATGAAGCTTTTCCAAGTTCTGTATCGCACTTTAGATTCGAAGATTGCGTGCAGATGCACCCTAGAGATCTAGGGTTCCAGGAACCCATGTGCATGGAGATGTCACTGCCATGAATATCTTTCTAGATTCGCTCCGATAATCGAACCTGCAAAATTAGGATTTCGGAATCCCTAGAATTCTTCTCTAACTTGAATAGATCAATGGAAGTAATAATAATCTTTAAAAACAAATCTCAAACATGAGCATTATCAAGATAATCTTCAAGAACAAAACCCTGACATCAAATCCACTCTGATACTATGGAAAAATATAATACGAAAGCGATAGTAGATCAAAAGCGATAAAGAATGAAGAACACGTAAGATTTTTATGCGGAACTCTACTCCATAAGGAGCATGATGAAACTGAAGGAGAACCGCCTCACAAGGTATCAGGCTTCTTATAGAGCTCCATCATATTAACTAAGTTCCACTAATAGATGATGTGGGATCGATATAAGTGCATGTTGTAGAGACTTATTTATGTTGTGCACTGTTTCACATTTTCTATTTATCTATTGTACGTCTCTGTAATTTACCCAAGGGTTCTCTCCCTATATAAGAGACCCGAGGGCTCTATGGAATAATCATCAGAGTATCGTTTTACTCTAACATGGTATCAGAGCCCTAACCCTAACCTAGGGTTCTCTCCACCGCCGCCCCCCCTTCCGCCGCCGCCTCTCCGGCTTCTTCCGCCGCCGCCCGCAGGACCTCCAAGGTCCCGCCGCCCCTTCACCGGGCCTCCACTCGTCGCCGCCCAGCCCCCCCCGGCGCCGCCCAGCCCCCCTGCCGTAGCCGGGACCCACCCAGCACCCCCGGCCTCCAGCTTGCCGCCGGGACTTCACCAGCCGTCGTTTCTCCGTGGTAGAGGCCTTCAGAGCCTCTACTCGTCACCGGGGTGCCGCTTCTTCACTCGGTCTCGGATAGATGTTGGATTCAAGTGCATAACGTCTACATATGCACTTGAATCCTAAAAGGTCTTGGTAGACAACATTTTCTTGGTCTATCAGTGGTTGTTCTTCTCCGGCATTATGTCAGAACACAAGCTTGATATGCCCGCCATAGGTGCTTTCAAGGTTCGGCACCAATCGTCAAAATGGACAGGACAAACTACGAACTGTAGGCGATGCAGTTCCTTAGTCTCATGAAGTCGTGTGGTAAGAAGCATATTCTTACCGAGGATGAACCGCCGGAGAAGACAGGGATCTATGCCTCCTGGGAGGCTGATGATGCGTACGCCAAGGTTTGGCTCTTAGGTACGCTCACGTCGGAGATAGCGAATGATGTTTTGGCCATGACGTACTCTCAGGTACGCAACGAGACGAAGATACTCCAGTTGCAGCACGATATATTTACCACGAAGCAAAATGGGAAGCCTCTTCATTCCCTGTACACGTCGCTTCGTGGAATGTTCGAGAAGCTCTACAGCACCATTCCGCTCATAGCTATGCCGGAACAGCAGAAGACGTTCCGTAACGCCATTATGGTTGGCGTATTACTCGCTGCCCTTGACCCGGAGTACGAGGCAGCACGATCTCAGATCCTAGCAGATGCCACCATCCCGCCGATAGAAGAGGTATACAGGAGGCTCAGTCGAGTCCCTGTTCCATCCAGTACAGCGAATACATCTCCATCAGCAATGGCAGTTTCCAGGGGACGTGGTGGTTCGTCCTCTTTTCGTGGCAGAGGAAGTGGTGGACGTGGCCGTGGAGGTCGCATTCGTTCTACGTGCTCTTTCTGTCGCCGTACGGGTCATTCGGAGGATACATGCTATTCTAAGCATGGCTTCCCTCCTTCTGCACGTGTAGCTGATCATACTCAGGGTCCATCTGCATCTACTCCAGATCACAGGTTCGAAGAGTTGGTGGCACGACTTCGTGATATCATGCCACAATCGTCGTCAGAGGGTGCTGAGGTTTCTGATGTTGCGGCTTCAGCTTCAGCTAGTTCATCTGCCTCAGCCAGTGCCTCAGGTAGTTCTTCAGTCTCATTTACTAGTCATGATCTCACAGGATGGATTGTCAACTCCGGAGCTACCCATCATCTATGCCGTGAGAGAGATATTCTGTAGTCCTACAGAGCTGTTCAGCCTGGTCGCTCTGTACTCATTGCTGATGGCACTCATTCCCCTATCATTGGTCAGGGGGAGACGGCTTTGCTTCCCTCTATGCACTTACAGAATGTGCTACATGCTCCAGAATTCTCTATGAATCTCTTGTCGATTAGCCAGATTACACGTGATTTGCACTGTCGTGCTATTTTTGATCCATCGTCTGTTATTTTTCAGGATATACTAACGGGCAGGGTGATTGGCTGTGGCTCTGAGCACAATGGCCTCTATCGTCTCGTCCGTACCTCTTACGCTGGCGTCTCACTGCATTCCCAAGGCTCCGTATCTCCGTACACCTGGCATCTTCGGTTCGGTCATCTACCGCTGCAGAAAATGCGTCATCTCCTGCCTCAGATCTCTCCGAGTTCCTCTTTTCGTTGTGAAGCATGTCAGTTAGGGAAGCATTATAGGTTTAGCTTCCCCAGTCGTCAGAGTCGGAGCAGTAGCTCCCCGTTTGAATTATTTCATATAGATATTTGGGGTCCAAGTCGTGTCCCGGACCATCAGGGGCACAGGTTCTATTTGGTTGTGGTTGATGATTTTTCTAGAGTTTCCTGGACTTTTCTTCTGAAAAATAAATCTGAAGCAGGAAATGTTCTCCAAAATCTTATTAATGAAGTCCATAATGTTTTTTCATCTACTGTTAAGTATGTGCGTACTGACAATGCCTTAGAATTCTGCACTCGCTCTCTTGCTAGCTTTCTTTCTTCTAAAGGCATCATTCACCAAACAACATGTGCTTACACCTCTCAACAAAATGGGGTTGCTGAACGAAAGCATCGACATTTTCTTGATATTGCTCGTACATTACTTATTCAGAGTTGTGCTCCATTATCATTTTGGGGAGATGCCATACTTACAGCATGCTATCTGGTCAACCGCATGCCTACAACTGTTCTTGGGGAAAAGTCCCCGATCTCTGTTCTTTTTCCCGACAGAGACTTGTTTAACCTTACACCTCGGGTCTTCGACACTGTTGCGTTTGTCCACCGCTTATCTCCGGGAATTGATAAGCTCTCTCCTAGGGCTATCAAATGTGTTTTTGTGGGTTACTCCAGGACACAAAAAGGATACCGTTGCTATGACCCTGTCCATGACAAGTACTATGTGAGCGCAGATGTTACATTTTTCGAACCTGTCATGTACTTCTCCCCTGCAGGTGACAGATTGGTCTCCTCCACATCACCAGATTCCAGTGTCTATGTTCCTCCACCTCCAAGTCTGGGTCAATCCTCTACTCCACCGACACCACCACCACCACCACCACCACCACCCCTGCCACCACCTCCAGTTGTCCCTTTCCCTAAGTTCTATTCGAGGCGGACAGGCCCTGCTCGAGCTACATGTCAACCATCCAACACGCCTCAGGTATGTTCTGATGTTAACACTAATGATGGGTTAGATAATGCACCTGTGCAGGAGCCTTTACTACAGGAGGAAGATCAACCAGTCAGCACGGTCCTGGATGATTTGGACCGCCCCATTGCTCACAGGAAGCAGCGGAGACAGTGTGCCTCCTATCCCCTTGCCTCTCACGTCTCCTTTCATCGTCTCACTGGGGATTTCCAGAGGTTTGCAGCTGCCGTATCGTCAGTAGAGATTCCACGGACATATCAGGATGCCATGAAGACGGAATGCTGGCGTTTAGCAATGGAAGAGGAGATGTGTGCCTTGCGATCTAGAGGGACATGGTCTCTTGTCCCCATTCCTCTAGGTGCCTCCGTGGTGAGTTGCAAATGGGTATTTACGGTAAAATATCATGCGGATGGTCGTCTAGACAGATACAAGGCAAGGCTCGTGGCACGAGGATTTACTCAGACATATGGGGTTGATTATTTGGATACTTTCTCACCGGTGGCGAGACACTCTACTCTACGCATCCTTCTGTCCGTTGCTGTGGTACGTAACTGGCCTATTTTCCAGCTTGATGTCAAGAATGCTTTCTTGTATGGTGACCTACAGGAGGAAGTCTACATGCAGCAGCCACCCGGGTTTGCTGCTGAGGGGGAGACTCAGATGGTGTGCAGACTTCATAAGGCTATCTATGGCCTTAAACAGAGTCCTCGGGCATGGTTCCAGAAGCTCTCCCAGCTTATGGAACAACAGGGGTTCAGAAGATCAAATGCGGACCACTCACTGTTCGTCCTGAAGACCCCTAGAGGTACCATTGTCGTTATGATATATGTTGATGACATATTGGTCACAGGAGATGATGCTCAGGGGATTGAGAGAACCAAGTCCATGTTGGGGAGCCAGTTCATTACAAAGGATCTAGGCACAATACGATATTTTCTGGGGATAGAGTTTGCAAGAAATGCACAAGGAATGGTGATGACTCAAAGAAAATATGTCACAGATTTGCTAGTTGAAACAGGAATGACTGGATGCAGACCTTCAAGTACACCTATGGACCCGAGCATGAAGCTGTACGATGAGGATACCAAGGAGGTGGACAAGAGAAGGTACAGAGAAATGGTGGGTAAGCTCTTATACATTACTATAACTCGACCGGATATTGCCTTTGCAGTAAACCGGGTGAGTCAATTCATGGAGCAGCCGAGGCAAGTTCATATGGATGCCGTGTATATGATATTGAAATATCTGAAGTCTTCCCCAGGCACAGGGTTGCTATTTAAGAAAGATACAGATCTGTCTATTTCAGCCTGTGCAGATGCAGATTATGCAGGATGTCCAAGGGATCGTAAGTCTACTTCTGGATTTGCTATCTTCATAGGAAGCTCTTTAGTCTCTTGGAAAAGCAAGAAGCAGACTGTTGTGGCGAGATCCAGTGCCGAATCCGAGTACAGAGCCATGGCACAGGAGACCACAGAGATGATGTGGGTTAAAGCAGTCTTAGAAGATCTGAATGTTGATGTCCCCTTGCCTATGAACCTTCAATGTGATAATCAGGCAGCATTATTTATTGCCAACAATCCAGCCTTCCATGAGAGAACAAAGCACATCGAGGTGGATTGTAATTATACTAGGGACATGATTCAGAAGGGCTTCATTTCCACGTCTCATGTCAGTTCAGAGGACCAGACTGCTGACATATTCACTAAGCCATTGCTCAGAGGACCTTTCCAGAGATGTTCGTCCAAGCTGAGCATGATAGATATCTATGCTCCATCTTGAGGGGGAGTGTAGAGACTTATTTATGTTGTGTACTGTTTCACATTTTCTATTTATCTATTGTACGTCTCTGTAATTTACCCAACGGTTCTCTCCCTATATAAGAGACCCGAGGGCTCTATGGAATAATCATCAGAGTATCGTTTTACTCTAACACATGTGGTAATTGGACCCTGAAGGAAGACAATTACCCACCTATGGACACATACTCTAATAGGCTCAAATTGGGAAGATCTAACCAATGATTTCAGACGGAATTCTCCAATGGCAGACTAAAGATCAATCAATTCATCAGGAGATAATTTTTTTTTCAAATAGTAGACAATTAATGCAATCAAACCCAATTTGAGGGGTCAATTCATAATTTAAAGAAGCATAAGGGTGGTCATACAATCAAGAAATTAGGATTTTCGTCCTTTGTAATTAAATTAGTTGGTTGGTTATTTTAATTAGTTGATCATCAATGATCCATTTAGTCATCCCACTCCACTCAATCTTGCGAGGCGCGCCAACATCTTCTCTTCTCTCCTCCCCTTCAATTTTCCTACTGCATCATAATATTATAACAATGAACTATAACCTCGCAAGTTAACATCATGACAAGTAATAACACAAAAAATTGCAACAAAGCATTAACACAGATTTAGAAAATGTACTAAAGATAAAAAATAAGTAATAACTGGAATAAAAAAAAAGAGAAAGAGAGTGAGAAAGAGAGCAGAGGAAAAGATGTGGAGAGCAAGAATGCGGAGAAGCAATGGTAAAGAACATATATAATAGCTGGAAGGATATTGGTGCTTTAGGGAGGCAAAAAACACTACAAATAGAGCAGCTCTATTTGTGAAGATTTAGGCCACTTTTATTAAATTAATACAACTGATCAACCATATTATAAATTCATATGCACTAGTGCTCCTAGACTCCTAGCGCTGACCTCCAGCTTGTAGCACCTCACAATGCACACATGGGCGACGATTGAGGCATGGCGATAAACTGGGGCATCACCTAGTCTTGGAGACTAAGATGGCACTTTTAATAACATCGGATGCATTGATGTAACTCTACCCATGTCCACGCCTTGCCCCATGCTAGCATTGCCCAATGAACTCCTATCCATGCTCTTACTTCGTTAATGCCACATTAGACCTCTCTCCAGACTCCTACAGCTCCAGTCCGACCCATGCTCTTACCCTGTTAATGCCACATAAGACCTCTCTCCACACTCCTACAGTTCCAGCCCACATAGTTTAGTTACATGTTTCAAGAACAGCCTGTATTCTTCATCAAAATCACCTTTCTTTTCTCTTTGGGATGTATATAGGTGGGATCCACAGAGTTAGATACCACCAGTTCAAATCCGCAACGCATTCTGTGCAGAAGCAAATTCATCAAATTTTCATATGTATAGTTTTTCGACCTTCATCTTTTCTCTCAATTCATTATTTCTTGTAAAGAAAATGAATCCAGTCTGTAAAGGGACTATTGTTGGCAAATGATTTGCTATCGTATTCCTTTTAAAATGCTTCTTTCTTCGAGCAAAGCTCTACCTTTGATGTGTCATTCAGTTCTTTCGTAAAGGAGATTCCTTGCTATCTATATCTACTGCTATATCATGCGATCTAGGGCTCATGGTAAGGTGTTTTCAACAGGTTATATTTGTGTCAGAGGATTTGATCGGAAAACAAGGTTTCCCCGTCCGCTCTTGGCACGACTGCACTTACCTATAAGCAAGGCAATGCAGAACAAAAGAATGCCAAGCAAGGAAGATGAATAGATCATACAGCACCAGAGATAACCCAATCAAGATACATTTTTCAGTTAGAGATAGACAGCTGACAACCCGTTAGTGTAAATTTATTGTCACTAACATGAAGAACAAATAGAATGTCGCAGTGCCGCTCATTTTAGAAGTGCTCTGGTCAACGATTCAGTTGTCTCATCAAGCGAGTGGGATTTGTAGAACTGTACATTATCCTCGGCGGTAATTTAATTGTATGCTCAGAATCGAGCCGCTCTTCCAAAAGCCAGAGTTCAAAGTTTGACAGAGCACAATTCTTCCCGCCCAGACGCATTCTTTTAGCCGTGACAAACTGGTGGAAGGGCTATTGATGATTTCGCATGTACTGGTATAGACAGCAGATCCGTAGCCAGATTCCAATAAGCTGAAGGTATAACATTGTTCTTTGCGCATCATGAGCTGACAAGATAAGATGCTATTTGTTTCGACAAACTATAGAGTTAATTCTTTTTTCGAATAAAAATCATTATTTGCATTATTGTAACATTATTACATGCAATTTTACTCTGTGATCAAACAATGTACTGTTTAAAGATGCCCTATATATTAGAGGTTTACAATAACTAGTAGTTTATGATATCCCATTTATTTTCTGTATCCACATCACCCTGCTCAGGTAACATGTTAAATCCTCACTCTGCAAGGTGGAGTTTGAAGTTTGTAGTTGCATCTGAGGCTTGATACTCTATTATGGTATCTCTTTAGTTTAAGAAATCATGCCACATAAAACACCCCGAAACCACCCCATATTTGATATGGGAATCCCCATTGCTGGGATTTGTGCCATGAAATCTATAACTAACTATGGAGAGAGCGACCTAGATTTTCGTAGGCGCACGTCTAGTGACGGCTCACAGTTACCAGTAACCTTGAACTATCCTTCCAAGGGCAGGCTTCACGACCGCCTTGATGAATCTCTATTTAAACTTTGGTTGTAGAATGTTGACTCTCGCGACTTGTTGTATACCTACTTTCAGTTCCACAAGTTTAACCCTGCAGATTGTACTGCAGGCTTCCCCTGAACTTCTTAATTCATGTATTTGTGAATCTTAATGTATCTAAATTCTCCTCAAGTTCTAATTATTTTTCTGTACTCATGTTGGCGCACATAAGACAAGTAGTCACGTCATAATTACATTATCTATTACATCGCAGTTTCGGTATTTATCCCTTTCTTATCCCCGGAATCAACCGAACCGAACAAGAATGAGAGATAAACCTCATTTACTCCATATCCCACCTTATTATTTATCCATCATCTGAATGCTCGTTTGAGTCCATGAACTGCTTTATCTGATAGTTATGCCAAAGGCGGTTGCTGGGTTATTAAAAAAACATAGTAGAAAGACCCTATATGACAACATACTTCTTTATTGCGAAGAGAGACGAACAAAGCAACCACTAAGCTCAACAGCAGATCCTATGTACAACAAGGAATTGAGGAACACAACAATGGATCGAGGAAAGTTCGCCTGGGCGGTATCCGTGGAAACTTATTCTACGGAATCCTCAGGTGAACTTATAATTTGTTAAGTACTCCAATGAAGCCGTCACTTCAACTCACGGCTTCCATTGGGGTTTGTTTACATGTCATTTATTTACATTGAAGTCGCCTCTTGAAGATGCGCTTCGGTTTTGGCCAAAGCCCTCTTGCCGCCTCTTCAAGAGGCGGCTTCCACGCGTTTTTTTTCCATGTAAATAAACCCCAATGGAAGCCGTGACTTGAAGTGACGGCTTCCTTGAGGTACTTAACAAAATATAAGTTCGTCTGGAGGTTCCGTGGAATAAGTTTCCACGGATACCGCCGAGACGAATTTACCTCGCAATGGATCCTAGAAAACCCTAACCCAGTTCTCCAGGCAAATAAAATTGACGAGAAACCACTGGCAGTCGAAAGTAAGAGATTTTCATGTGGTCGATCAACAGAGAAACAAAACAAACATGAAGAACATGTTGATAGATGGTGCTGCTTACAGTGATTCAAATAGACATGCTCTGGAATTGAACACACATCACAGGCGGAACTGGAAATGTCGATCACTGTAAGTAATCTCTCCTTACGTACCCCATCTCTCTATCTCTCTCTCTCTCTCTCTGCACGATACGTATTTGGGATGGGAGCTTGTGAATCTCGGAACGGCGTTGAGACGAACAAGGGATTTGAATTTTGATTTCTGGTACTCCCCGAAAATCAAGGGGAAGTAAAAATCAGAAATCGGATAGTAAAGGAAATGTTCGTTCCATGCGCATATTCCTGACTCCTTTTGCAGTTATACCCCTTTTAAACTTCTGACTTTTGCACGAACTACCCTTTTCATGGGATGTTATGTGACGAGCTAACAGGGGCATTTGTGTAAATATCAAAATATCCGCCCGCTTGCAAAAGATGTTGCATATGTGAAATATTCCTAGCAAGAGATTAACAATGAACTCTATTACATATGTGTGCGTTGACAAAGACATACTTTTCATTTAAGTATCATTTAAGTAAGCTCCACTGCTACTGCCATTGGATGGAGCTCGTACGTTTGTGTGCTTGATTGATGGGTCCTACCTAGACTAGTTTAGCATTTGCCGGAGGAAAACTATTATAGTTAAGGGATTGGGCCTCACCATCACGAATCTATGGGACAGATCGAGAGGCTTAGGCTCTAGGTTTGAGCCCGGGCAGAAAGAGCAAATCTTTCAAAGTCGGCGAACTAGGAAACCTTTTCCCCTCTTCTCATGAACATTTATTTGGATGCTTTGGACAAGAAAATGGAAGAGACACTCTCTCGTTGGAGCTGGCTTCGATACAAGAGACGATATACTCTAGATTCTAGTCAGTTAGCCCTCGACTATGCTTTAGTATTATTATATTAGCAATTATTTTATATAGTTTTGTATTAGCGCCCTGAAGCAAACAACTGGCTCAGCTTCCTTCTCCATCCACTACGTAAACTGATTTGACTATGTCAAACTTCCGGTTAGTAAGTCACCTCCCTCTTCCTATTGCCTCCCTAGGATTGCTCCTTCTTCGGGAGAGTGGTCATCCTATACCTTCCATTTGTAGAATCATTTATTGTATATGTGAGATAAGTATCCCTTCCTTGAACACGCTCAAGAAAGAATGTCTCCTCGATAGGAGGGAACCCACACATCGGGTACCTATAATGCGGCTTAATTAAATTCTGTCTCAGGCTGAAGTATTGAATTGGCTTCTACGAAATGCAGAGTATATAGCGCAGAAATCAAGCTCGAGTGTAGATAGAATGTCAATATGTGCTTCAAGTTAGGGTTTAACCACACAAAAGATTAGAGCTTGAAAGCCTGATAGAGTGATGTTTTTCAAGTATTTTCAAATGTGCAAAGAATAGATTGGATTAGATCATGTTTCAGTTTAATACATGTCCGATCTAACCTTAAGGTATTATTATTTTCTCAATCCAATCTAGTCTAATCCATTATGTATTTAAATCCAATATAGTCCAGTTTATCAAATAAGATTGGATTGGCTAGGATTGGATTTCTAACACTTACATATTCTCTTCCTCATGGTCTATTCTCGTATTAGTAGCACCTGACATGTATATTATATTTCTGATAATTTGAATAGATTCAAAAAAGAATGATTATTGCAATTGATCATGTTCAATAATTTAATTACAATAATTATAAATACTTTATAAAAAAATAATAGAAATTATCACTTTATTAAATTTCAATGGAAAAAATGTGCAAAAAATGGAGGCTATACTCCCTTTAATCCTTTATAGTGAACGGAATATTGAAGTTGGTCGACTATAGATGCTTCCTTTTGGTTAAGGGTCACGAGTATAAATTAAGTGTAATGCTTGCATTTTAATAAATGCACAAAACTCAATGTCGATCGATCGGAAAAATATATCAATCGATTGGTTTGCAGTTAATCGACTAGATGTAAGTGAGTACTCAACAACAATAATCAATATTCACTAATTGCACGCAATGCTCAACGTTCATCAACTTCCCACAACTGTCCACAGTTAGTCGTGTAGAATTAAGATTAGTTGACTAAAATGGAATTTAACCTCGACGGTAGGATTTGTCAAATTCTTGACTTCATCGACCAAAGGTCGAGTTGATTTTAATATAGACTCTTTTTATATGATTTTATATCAAAATAAAATGCGACAAAGTAGTCTTCTAAGTATCATCGTCTTGTAGACTTACCTTGATTCATTTGTCAGCCTCATGGGGTGTATCGACAATATCTATTTTCCAGCTTGAGATATCTTGTAAAATTTCCGCATTGTATAGACATAAATTTTTGTATCAATGTGTAATACATATTCCACTCATGTATGATGATTACATATGTACAATATATTTACATAAAAATGAAAGGCCGCAGAAAAATAACACTGATATGGTAATATACTTTAGTAGACGTATCTTAATAATGATAAAATCTACAACAGAAAATAAGTCTCCAATCACAACATCCAATTAGTACTTACAAAAATAATATGTATCCAATTAAAATAAGAACAAAATTTGACAATTTGATCCATTCTTGCTCTTTTATTTCCATCTTTTCCCCAACTCTACGAATCAGTTAATGGACTGGTAATCCATTTAATTAAAAAGTTTTTTTCCTTGGACTTTGAGAACCTTTTTCATATAACCAAATAAATAGGTTCCCTCCACTAGAATTTATAGTAGTGTACTAGGAAAATATTACACGTGCTTTGTCGCAAGCAAAGAATGTATTCCTATATACTTTTGCTAATACGGATATTTGATAGGGTCAAAAAGAGGTTATTTTATGTTGATTTTGAGCTACAAAGTCCAACATAATCCCACATCTAAACTAACAAAGTGCGAGAGTGAGTTATAAGTGGTGGGATTACTACTTTACAACTTGAACTTACGCATTTTGGTGGTTGTCAACGGATTCAATTGGACTTGGACCCAACAAGTTGTCTCCAACTTAACTCCATACGTCTCGTCGCCCGAAACCTTATTCCAACTCCAAGTCGGTGACACATCTGCAACAACCCTCAACGTCCCCTCAGGCCACCTCTCGCTCTATCTCTTCACTGTAACTGCCATCGCCCTATCTGATCGATCTCTTCCTCCTATAAAATACATCACCGACCTCCTGATGAGGATAATCTACCATCAATGGAGGTTAAAGCTCGAGTCCTTAAATGAAAGGCGACGACGATCGAATCCATTCCAGGCAAGATCCAAGGAGAATTCATCGACCTTGCTGTAGTTCTTCTTTGAGGAGCAGCCCTCCTTCTACCTCTCGCAGTCTCTCATCACCTCGCTCCATCCGCCACCGCACGGAGCACCCTCCGCCTCACTTTCTTCTCTTTACTCTCACCCATCTCTCGTCCCAGATCGACATCAACTCATCACCAGAGCACATGCTCCTTCGCCCCCCTGACTTTTCACCAGCCACCTACTGATCCCCTTGGTCATGTCGCCAACATAACGTGCATGCCTTTACTTGTAGCGATCCAAAATGTATTTTTATGGCATGTAGGATAGGATGGAACCTATGCATAGTATGTCAGCGGACTTGGTCGAAGATACACACTACCACGAATCTAAAAAAATCGAATCGACAGGTTGGATCAAAGAAAGCGCACACTCATACTCACAAAATGGGCAAGCTTCATGGATAGTTTGTTCCCAGCTCAGGACATGGATTCTTAGCTAGGAAATCAAGGGAACTCAGGAGTAGGTCTGATCAATCAAATTCGATCAATCCATCCAGTTTTAACAATTCAACTAAGAAGAAAACGAACAACAGTTGGACCGATTGAAATGGGCCGATTCAATCGAACAATACAATTAAAGTTGGAAAACGAAAAGTTTCATGCATTCTTCTTCTTCCTCCTCCCCATCCAACCCAATCGAGGGCCTTTACCGTCCCCTCCCACCTCCATAGTCGGCCCAATCGGTTAGCAAGTTGATGATGGCGCGGCGTGTATTACTCATTTCTCTCGGTTAGCAAACTTCTAATTAGATCTTGACATGGAGAGTCTTGACGACTTTATATGTGTTATTAATCACGGTGTTTGCATTAATCCAAACACACACTAAGATTTAATGGCATTCTAAGATGGGAAGACCTAAGGGGATGAAGTTAATTGAATGCCACATCAACTTCTGCCTAAAGAAAAAAAAAGATAGTTAGGAGCCTGGGACCTTAGTTTTTGTTATTTATTTATTTCAACATTTTGCTTATATTGCATATCTTTTGAGGCATGCCAAAGATAATTAGGGAGGCTTAATAGGAATGGATGCTCAATAATCCCTAAATAAAATATGTGCCACATATGATATTATTAAACAGTAAAATTGCAAACTCACCCTCACAATTATTTACATGTACACCGCACCGGGTACTAATTGTGAGAATAACCCTGGATAAGGCGGAAACCTTCAACGAGGCCCCTCCATCAGAAGGCCTTCAGCTTGAAGGCGCAGGATCGGGACAACACCTTCGAGCCGGGCGCCAGCCGATCCACCGCCACGTTGCAGTTTGCCTTCGCCGTCATCCTCCACAGCCTCACCGCCCCTAACCTCACCCTCACCGGCACCCTCACGTTCACCACGATCCCCACCTTCCCCTGCCTCTCCTCCTCCCTCATGGCGCCCTGCACCGGCCCGGAGAGCCGAATCCCCTCCCCGACGAGCACCACGTTCACAAGCGTCTCGTTCCTCCTCCTATGGTAGAACACCGGCCACTTCCCCCCGCAGAGGCGCACGCCGGAGTAATACACGTCGATGGAGGAGCCGTCTCTGTAGTACAATCCAATCTTTTTGTTGGGGTTGCGTGCGAGGATGGCGAGGTCGAATTCCGGGGAGAATGGTCGATCGGCGATGGTGGTCGTGTTCAAGTCCAGACCTTTGATGGAGAGAGACTCGACGGAGTAGGAGGGGAGCTTGGGGCGGAAGGCGAGGTAGAGGGCAGCAGCGGCCACTGCGAGGGAGAGGAGGAGGAGGAGGATGGTGCAGCAGAGACAGCAGCAGCAGCCGCAGCGTCGGCGGCTGGCGCGGCGGGTGAAGCGGTTGAACTTGCGCTGGTTCTCGGGTGGGGGCACGCGGTAGATTTGATCCTTGGGCACCTGGACGATGAAGCTCCTCGGGGGCGGCGCAGGCGGGCCGTTCTGGTTGGGGTCAGCATGAGAGGATGGGTCTCCGATGGGGTGCACCTTGTCTGCCATGGCCGAGGCGCGGGAGAAGAGAAATGGTTGTGATCCACTTGTTGTTGTGAGGAAGACGAGGGTGGTTGTACTTGTAAATAGAGGTGAGGGAGGAGAAGAAGAGGTCTGCGTGGGCTGAGATATGGACCACGAGGGGACCGAATGGGTTTTTTTAACAAAGAGTTGGAGGGGTCCACGCGAAATTTTGCGGGAGCCGCGGGACCCACACGCGTTGGGAGCGCTTCAGCTATTCCCCATGTGGGTACGTGAGGTGTGTCACCTTGCCTTTCACATGTAAATAATTATTAAAATTTAAAATCCGTGGAAGGATTCTTTGCTGTAATGGCTATTACAGCAGACGTGATGTAATCTTAATTTTTTTGCAATTTGAATTTTGAAAATCTAACCTTATGGATTATATCTTCTATTAATGTTTTGCTATTTTATCTCAATAGTCAAAGATTCTATTCTTTCTTAAATGAGATTTGAATTGCTTAAATATCGTCGGGATCTTTGATTATTAAGATAAAATAACAAATAACTTTAGATTTATATGAAATTTGGAAAATATGTGGAACATTAATAGAAAATATAATCTATAAGGTTGGATTTTCAAAATCCAAATCGCAAAAATGCACCACCCTCGGGAACTTTTTATTAATGTTGAATTCTGTCATCATTATTTATGCATCGAGACTTTGTTTGAAGGTGGTTCTGCTATCAAAGATCTCCGATGCGATACTAAAAAACGGGCACTGCTGGTGCCTAAACGCGTCTGGAGTTCGATTCGATCATGCTCATGCTCGAGCGTGATCGAGCGGTTTGTGGTGCGGTACATAACCACAGCAGAGAACCCGCTCCCGTGCCTGGACTGACGTGAGGGTTGGAAATCTGAAGCCTCCATCTTGTGGTGCGGCAGCGGCACAGGACTCTACTTTGAGGGGAGCGGATTGTCTGCTGCACAGCAGACTCTGCTGCAGTGTCCGAGCCGCTCGATCAAGATCGAGCGATTCGCATGAATTCGCACAGTCGTGCCCACAAAAAAGTGTGAATTTATGCGAACCGCTCGATCTTGATCGAACAACTCCGGACTCTGCAGCAGAGTATGACCAGCAGACATCCACGCTCCTGCTTTGAGAGGGAGAGGGAGTTGGTGAGTTAGCGTTGTTAGAGACCGCTACTATTGCATAATTTACGAACGTGTATTGCACCCCGTTTTTTCCCCACTCCCCCTCGCGTTTCACACGTCGGAGAATGTTGCAATCTGCACCTTGATGCAAATGCAAGGCTTTTTTATACTTGTACCTCTTTGAGTTTCAACGATTACAGTTACTCTTTTACATTTTTCACAAATAGCACGATTTTTATACTCGTGCCCCCTCGTTATTACTTATTCACGGTACTACCCCTTTGTTTGTTAAGGTAAAAATGGGCATAAAGGTAAAGATAAAAATACAGAATTGTGAATTTTGTAAAAAGACAGGTGTTATTGCAAAAAAGATGCACGCATAAAGTGTATTTGCATATTCTCTTATAGACAAAGGTGTAAAAAGGCCTAGATATAAAAGGTGAAATATCAAACAAGTGTAAAAAGCCCTAGATAAAAAGGTGAAATACCTAAATCCTAGTAAAATACATATATATTATGGGATTTTGCACAATGTAAATACCCTATCGACCATGTAAATTACTTCAAGAAACCTCACGGGCTTCAAACATATCACCCGAAGGGTTCATGGGGTAAGAGTTGGCAAGTTTACGGGGTCAAGGGGGAAATTAGGTTGTTTCAAAGGTCGTGGAGGTAATTGACAAAGTTTACAGGGTCTATCGGGTAAAAATCCCATACATTATAAACTATTATTTTAAGTTGGTAAGATTTTCTTTGTAGGTATCGCATTGTTAAGTCGTTTACCACTACTTCAATTTGTAGGAATAAATATAAAAGGTTTTTATCAGTTTTGTTTTCCTTAGGTATTGTAATATCAATTATGTCCATCTCTTTTTTGGAATATCAGTTACATCTCTGACTTCTTATCTGTTATCACTTATGCCCTTCTATTGGTTTGATCGTCAATGAGCTGAACTAAATCATGATTTAATCAAACCATGGTATGGTTAAGAGAGGCATAATTATCCAAAAAAATCAGCCCTCCTCCCTAAACCCCTCAACCCGAACTCAAACGAGACCTCCCCTAGCTCAGCCCTGCCACGACCTCCTCCTCCTCCACCCATACGAGGCCCTCCCCGACCTCCTCTGCCAAGCCCATCCCTACCCTGACCTTCTCCTCCTTCGCCTAGCTCCACCCCGAGTTCTTCAGCCCCCTCCTTCTTCATCCCCCCACCCCTCGACATCATGTACATTACTTTTCCCCAACCTCTCTGACCCCAACCTCTTTGTTCAATCTCTGATGGTGCATGATGAGTAGATCCGGTGCCCCGAGTTTTTTGACCCCCTTCCCTCCCCTCCTCCCTCGGACTCTTCGCACAACCCATGCACCCCTCCCTTTGCTAAAAATGGGGGATCTCAGTCGAAGAACCGATGCTTGACATGTAACTCAATGGTTTAGACATTGCTTTGTAGGAGGTCGAGGCTAAGGAGGAGGGAGCTGCACGAGGGGTTAAAGGGGGGAGATGGTTGTTGTTGTTGGAAGAAGGGCTTTGAAGGGGAAGGATCAAAGGAGGAGGAATGGCTAGAGGGGAAGGAGGTGGAAGGAAGAGGGGAAGGGAGAAGAAGAAAAGGAGAAGAAAAATACATCTCTACCCTGAATGGCGACTAATCTGAATGGCACTAGTGATCATAAAGTTAGCATATATTTTGGGAAGGAGATGAATGGCGACTAATCTGAATGGCACTAGTGATCATAATGTGTAAGAAGTCGGGGGCGCAACTGATATTAAAAAAAAGAGGGAGACAACTAATATAACAACATCTAAAAAGAACACAACTAATAAAAGTCCAAAATAAAATCATTCATGTGTCATCGGATTTCATCGACGTTACTTGGTATCTGGTAGTTTATTTGTTTGGAAATTGCTTTTTTGAACGAAATCTGTTCTAATAAAGATGTGAAAATTGAAATATATATTATGTAAAATCTGAATTAGAACAAAGACCAAATCAAATTTTAAAAAGTTAAAGCGAAAAAAAAGAGAGTAAAAAACCCACAACCCATCGACTAGAAACTAGTTAGTTGTGCGATTCGTATTTAATGTCTATCGTTCGAGTGGTATATACAAATTTGAATGAACCGAAAGGGTTGGGTGCAATTTTATAAAGCACGTAATCAATGAAAATGATAGGATCGTTCTGACGGTACCAGATTCAACATAATATATAATATTGCAGTAATTTTTCAGATTGATATGAATCAACGTAAATGCATTACATATTAATAAAAGAGGAAAGGAAGCTACTTTGTTTGTGAAGTAGGTAAACTTACCTACTTCAAATCCAATTTTTGCAAATTTTTTATTTTTTGAAAAATGCCACCGTGGATTTTCATAATTATATCACTCTAATATGTCATTTAAATTTCATCAGAATCGGAGACTCCTACGACCTTCATCCAGAACATGTAAAATACAACAGATTTGTGACCGTTAAAAAGTGATTGTCTGGATGGAGGCCATAAGAGTCTCTGTTTCTGACGAAATTTCAATGACATATTAGATGGATATAATTATGAAAACTCGAGGTGGCATTTTTGAAAAAAAATAAAAAATTTTGCAAAAAATGAAATGTGAAATAGGTAAGTTACCTACTTCACAAAGTAGGCTCCCTTTCCTCTTAATAAAATAACAATTATGTATTTTCGATTCATACTCCAATTATAACATGAACGGGAGTGGATTAAAAGATTGATACAACATATTAGGGCGAGATCCAATAAAGGTAAATCAATAAACAAATTACGGCAAACAAAATAGTAAAAGGATTAGATCATAGATCATCGAAGCGTTCTTATAATGGACTGTCCTTAGAGAAGATATTGCCCCTACAATAACGATGCATATGGTACTGACGATCCACAAGAAGGATATGATGGCACACGATCGCCATCCGCGCATACCGACAAGTTCGTACTAAAAAGTATCTAAGAGAATTGCGACTGATAGAAGAGAAGAACGGACGCCGCCTCACGGTGGAAGAACATAGGCCGCGAGAGAGGGACAAAGTTTTCTTGTATATGAAGAAAAAGAGTGTTTGTGGATGGGTTTAAGAAGACCTAATGCGAGCATGACCTTTCGTTTTCGAGAATGCTCCTCAATGAGCATCCTTCCGGATTCTGAAATGGTGCTAAGTAGGGGCATAAATGGATTGAACCTGAGCGAACATGGATTTTTTAGATTTGGTTTGTTTATTTAACCGAGCCTAAACTTGTGCTGAGGTTCGGTTCATTTATTTTCAAACTGA
The DNA here is from genome assembly GCA_037367405.1 of Ottelia alismoides. Taxonomy (NCBI): domain Eukaryota; kingdom Viridiplantae; phylum Streptophyta; class Magnoliopsida; order Alismatales; family Hydrocharitaceae; genus Ottelia; species Ottelia alismoides. The sequence goes on from JAZKJV010001482.1 coordinate 1,463,381, forward strand.
GTTTGAATCGAACCTCTTTTTAATCGAATCAAGCCTAAGCGAATATCGAACATGAGTCTCTAATAAGAGTGACTGAAAATAAAAGAAATGGAAATATATATATGTGTGTCTGTAATTTTTTTAAACTTTAATTCAGTTTTTTATCTAACTCATCTTTTGAAATAATTAAATTTATAAGGATTCGTCTCTTTGAAAAAAGTATAATTATAATAGATTTTTATATCCGTCTAGATGAGGATAAGGAATAATATGGGGATATGCGATAAGTAAGATTTAAACTTGTTCTTTTGATTTGAGGATAAAGTACATAAAAGTATTAGACACGTAGATGATGGATGATGTAACCACGATGTGACTATTTATTTTGAGATAGTTTATACCGAGATAAAATCCATTTATCTCGTAAATATTCACTTATCTCTAGAAAAAGTTCAGTTATCATGAAAAAATCCACCTATCTCAAATATGGCCCACTTATGCGGATAAGGATGTATAAATACGTATATATGTGTGTTTATCGAGCTTTTAACGAATCGAACTTGAGCAAACCTATGATTTTTAGTTTCGATTCATTTATGTAATAAAGCCTAAACTTGTGTTTGTGTTCGGTCCATTTATTTCCGAGTCGAATCTGAATCGAACTTTCAGCGAGCCAAACCTGAGCGAATATTAAACTTGAGATTTTTTTGACATCCGTAACGCTAAGTCGAAGTTGTTACGAGAAGTCTAATTCTCGCATTGTGTAATCATAATTAATCCATAGGATTAATTTATTCGAATTGCTAATAAAACTTGCAGCAACAATATTGAGATCCGAGATGACTCTTCCGAGTTCGAGCAGAGCGCACATGCGCATGCGGTCCTCTATTCCTTCTCTCTAATATTGTTACAAGAATTTGAGATGTGAACTCCTATATAATCAAAGTTTTGGAACTACTAGTTGTGGCACTAAAAACTCCAACAAAACTCTGATTATTTCAAATTTCGGAATTTCCTTTCCTCCACCACAATTTTTTTCTTAATGTAATTATACATATTTACCAAGTTAAAATCTGATTACATTAATTTTAGATATACCGCATATCTAAGCTTTCTAAAGATGATAAAGGAAAAATAAGCAACGCATACTCCTGTTCAAATTTATAAAATTGTACAAGTCAATGATGAAGATGAAATTCAATCTTTCTCAATACAAAATACGAAATTTCTCATTTAAAAGCCAAAGCAAAAACAATGAATTAATATAAGTAGTGAAAAGAAAGTATCCAAACTCAAATATTTCATGGATTGTATCTAGGTGCCATCCACGGACGAAGCCAGAATGTTGTTGAGAATGGGGGCACAGATTTAAAATATATACATACATATATGGGTAAAATGAGGCTGTCCCCTGAGGGGGAGCTAACTTGACTCCCTTCAGCCGTCCCATTTCCCTCATTTTTTTATTTTTTTTGAAAATTTCTTCCATGGATTTTCATCAATATATCCCTATATTATGGTATTAAAATTTTGTGCGAAACAGAGACTCCTACGGCCTCCATTCAGACGACTGTCTGGATGGAGGTTGTAGGAGTCTCTGTTTCGCACGAAATTTTAATAGCATAATATAGGGATATAGTGATGAAATTCCACGGAAGAAATTTTCAAAAAAAATAAAAAAATGGGAAAAATGGGTGGGGGGAATCAAGTTAGCTCCCCCTTAGGGGCAACCACATTAAACCCTATATATATATAGAGAGAGAGAGGGAGAGAGAGAGAGAGAGTAACGATCCTATGAGAGAAAAAAATGTGAGAACATGAGAGCATGCATTCTGGACCACATGAATCTATTTTCTCTCTTCTACTCTTCTTTCTCCTGGTTGGATCATGTGATTCAGAGTGCATGCTCTCACATGTTTTGGCTCTCATAGAATCACTCCCCTCTCTCTCTCTATATATATATAGGAGTGATCCTATGAGAGCAAAAAGTTGTGAGAGCATGAGAGGGATGAGCCTGGACCACATGATTCACCCAGGAGAGAGAAGAGAATGAGAGAGAAAACAGAATCATGTGGTCCAGAATCATTCCTCTCATGCTCTCACAATTTTTTGCTCTCATAGGATCACTCCTATATATATAGGAGAAACTTCAAATGAGATTGGATCTCACCAATATTGCGGTGAGCCTTCAATCTCGTCCTTTTATTTTTAATCGTGCGGATGCAATTAATGACTCATTAATCATATTTTTTAAACTCGTGAAAACCTATTTTAATCTTTTGTCACATTCTAAATATAGAATGTGACAACCCATATTTATCTCCATCAATTACCTTCCATATTTTCATAATCTAATTCAATTTCGTTCCTTCTCATCATGCGTTCTTCACAGTAAAGAGGCCAAACAGGGGGCCGCCGCCGCCAATCGGTGGAGGACGCTGGGTGCGGCGCGCGTGGACGTCAGAGGCGACGCTCGGGGGCTCCGCTCGCAACGGAGGGGAGGCGGTGAAGGAGGGGCAGCAGCGGGCCGGCTCTGGGAGGTTCTGGATCGACCGCTAGGCGGCGCGGTGGGCCTGGAGGAGGGCATCGGGGCTGCGCTAGGCGAGGAGGATGCCTCGCAGGCTCAGGCGTCGGATGGGAGGAGCGTGCACGGCGTGCGCAGCGGCGCACGCGCGGGGGTGTGGCTGGCCTGGAGGAGGGCGTCGGGGCTGCGCTGGGTGATGAGGACACGCGGGCGGCCGCTCCGCCTTGAGGTGTTGCGGGCTCGGAGCGGCTGGAGCGGATTCGGCGGCTGGATGGCGCACGCGGATGATGGTGGCTCCCCTCGGCCCCGTTCTCCGTCAGGCCGTGCTCCGCCTGCGTTTCCTCCAACGCGGCACCTCGCCGTCGACTCGGAAGCGTCGAGATGTGCGCGGAGGAGGGCCCTTAGCTTTTTTTACAAATCGTGGTTTTTTTACAAAGTTGGGAATGATTTATGCAAAAATTGATTTTTTTACAATATCATGTCAATTTTTTACATGTTTTTAATACATAACACTGTACTTATTTGTCGCGGAACTCTACAGAAATATTACAAAGTGATCAGATCATCTTACAAAAGAGCGCCTAAATTCTACAAAGTGATCAGATACTCTTACAAAGGAGGTAGATTCAGTTACATTATCGTATAACAATTTTATTTAACTGATATTCAGATTTACATATTTATGTACCTTTTTTACAAATCTCAATGTTTTTTCTCTATTTTGCAGGACTCGAAAACATGTATGACAATTGAACTTTAACGCAAATGGAAAACATGCGTGAATTTTACAAAGGAGGGAGATTCAGTTACAAAGATTTACAGATTTTTTACAAAACAAACATACACAATTACAAAAAAGTTGAAGTTTACAAAGAGGAAAAATACTCTTAAAAAAACTCGCTGGAATTACAAAATGAATGTACACATTTACAATAATAAAATGAAATCATTAATGAAATTTTACAAAGAGTAAACTATAATTTACAAAAACTCGTTGTAATTTACAAAGCTGTGGTTGATTTCAAATCGTTTGAAACAAAATTAGAAATTAACCAATAAAGGCATTTTTGAAAATACCAAATCGAGAAAAGTTTAGAATGGCAATTTGAAACCAATAAATGAAACTCGAAATTAATGAAATCACTTTGACGAAAATGCCCTTTTGGATGAGTTTTTTGATGCAACCGTCAGATTGAGATCTGACGAATCTGCTCGATGGCTCACCACAATATTGGTGAGACCCCACCTCATTTGAAGTGCCCCCTATATATATATATATATATATATATATATATATATGGGTCATATGTGGCTGCCCCCTAGGGGCAGCCAACATGGCTGCCCCCGCTTTATTTGGGCAAAATTTTTTATTTTTTTTGAAAAATAACACCATTTACATTCATCCATATATCCCTCCTATATACCATTCGAATTTCGTCAAAAACAGAGACTCCTACGGCCTCCATCCGGACAGTAATTTTTTAACGGTAACAGGATTTTTTTAAATCGATACCATCGAGATGGAGGCCGTAGGAGTCTCTGTTTCTGACGAAATTCGAATGGCATGTAGGAGGGATATATGGATGAATATACATGGTTTTATTTTTCAAAAAAAATAAAAAAAACGCCGAAAAATGGGGCGGGGGCAGCCATGTTGGATGCCCCCAGGGGGCAGCCCCATTTTTTCCTATATATATATATGAGGTAAATGGGGCTACCCCCAGGGAGTAGCCAACTTGGCTACTCCCACCCCTATTTTTCTCTCATTTTTTTATTTTTTTGGAAAATAAAAAATTGTATATTCATTCATCATTATATCCCTCTCGCATTCTATTAAAATTTCGTCAGAAACAGAGACTCCTACGGCCTCCATCCAAACATGGTCGATTTAAAAAATCCTGCGACCGTTAAAAAAAATGACGTCCGGATGGAGGGCTTAGGAGTCTCTGTTTCTGACGAAATTTTAATAGAATGTGAGAGGGATATAATGATGAATATACAAATTTTTATTTTCCAAAAAAATAAAAAAATGAGAGAAAAATAGGGGTGGGAGTAGCCAAGTTGGTTACTCCCTTGGGGCAGCCCCATTTTACCCTATATATATATATGGGAAAATGGGGCTGCTCCCTAGGGGGAGCTAACTTAGCTCCCCTCGCCCCATTTTCCTTAGTTTTTTATTTTTTTTAAATTTCTTCCGTGAATATTCATCATTGTATCCCTCTATTATGCCATACAAATTTCGTGCGAAACAGAGACTCCTACGACCTCCATCTAAACCGTCATTTTTTAACGGTCGCAGAATTTTTTAAATCGACCATGTCTGGATGGAGGCCGTAGGAGTCTCCGTTTCTCACAAAATTTGATTATTTTTCAAACAAATAAAATAATATGAGGAAAATGGTGCGGGAGGAGCTAATTTAGCTATCCCTTGAGGGCAGCCCTATTTTACCATATATGTGTGTCTATATATACATATATGTGTGTGTATATGTACATATGTATGTATCTATTAAATTAAGGAGTATACCTGCGCTTCGTGATGGGAGGTAAAGCAAAATACTGTAAATCTAGGAAGATGTCTAAAATTAAAGATATGCATTTCATGAAAATAAAATTGACAATGATTCAATATTATATGTTAAAAAAGCTGGAAAGTTAGAAAGGCATCTACTTCACCATTTTGAAATTACTTTATTACTTAAATAATACAATTTTAATTAGAAACAATTTTTTTAAAGAAGGTTCTATTAGACTATGACACATAAACGTATTAATTAAAAAACGAAGAAAAATTGCAGCCAACACATGGTAACTATTTTACTAACATTTAACCTTAAAAAGTAAACAGTTTTGTTTGCGGATACCTCCAATCTTGATACTAATACAGTACTTAAATATTACAATTTTAATTGGGAATAACTTTTTTAAAAGAAATTTTTATTAAAGACCATAACACATAAAAGTACTAATTATAGGAAGTGAAGAAAAATAACAAATCAACGCTGACAACTGTTTTTACTAACCTTTTACATTAAATTTTACCAAGTGATAAAATAGCAAAGTTTTGAGGGGCACAACTGATATTACCAAAAAGATAGGGGCATAACTGATATTGCAACATCTCGAAGGGGCACAAGTGATAAAATCCCAAAAAAGTATGCATTCTTGTAAAAAGTAACTTCTTACATTAAAAAAAGATGGTGGTGGTACTTTCTTTTTTGGACGGAATGTCAACTATCTCATAACAGAATATAAAATGGATTTAATCAACAAATGTCCAACATATTTAAAATAGAAAATAAAATTTAAAAAGTAAATAGATGCTAACGTGGTCATTAATTAATCAGAAGTTTGAACCACATGAACTATCAGAATGCGATGTTGTAATATGTAGTTCACTCCTAAATAAGAGAAGAACCAAAATTAATATACTTGGGTATTATGGTTTTTTATAGCTATAGTTATTTTTTACAGAGAAAAAACATTACCGTTGAATCTTTTTCTTAAATAAATTTCTTTAGTATTAACACATAATCGAACATTAAGATACTTTTATAAGTAATAAAATCTCACTTAAGGAGAAATTAAAACTTACCCATGAATGCAAAACTTATAAACTTGCACAAATTTAGAATTTCCAGATAAAAAGTTATTTAAAAAGGGTAAATTACAAAAAAGGACTAAGCTTTACATGGATTCCTAAATTAGGGATGATCTTTAGTTTGTAACAAATAGAGGATCAAAATTTAACTTAACATTATAGTCCCCAATGGCGTCAACAGATGGATCAATCCGGAATTTTAGAGATTCTGCTTGTGGAAGGGGAGGAAGATGGTAGCGACGCACATGGTAGCGTCGCACTTCTTTTGCACGCTCCTCGCACCTTGTTCTCCTCCACGATCACCTCACACGATAGCATCATCGGAGTTCGCATCGAATCGTATTGTCACATCATCACCACCTACGTTGTTATCGAGAAAACTAATGAGGCCAAGTAGCTTCCCACCCGGGCCCATCTCCAGACAGTCTGTCACGTCGGCCGGTGCTGGGGATGATGTGGTGGGACCCACCAATATGAGGTTGAACTTCCGACCCATGTCCTTAATGGCAGCTATGATCTCCTTCTTGTCGGCGACCACCTTCTCCTCGTACACTAACGACAACTTCGCCGACTCCTCTTTAATCCTCCCGATCGTCACGTACATCGAAGAACAGGACAACAACTGCGGACGAGACCTCGCTGGTAAAGAGTTGCACGGTCCCATCGAGCCCCCGGTCGATAAGTATGCCGACGCTGCACAACGTTCATGTGTCAAATGTTCCCTTAGTTGGTGCATGTTCCATCTATAATGTTGAAGTTACTCGTTCAATCCCCTTCTTGTCTCGATCTTATGAGGCATGGTAAAATATGTCAGAGGAAACCACATAAAGGGATTCTTTCTTTTCTTTTCTATTCAAAAGAGTTATGCTAGACCTTCCCCTTTTCATTTAAGAAAGTAAAAATAATTTTTTTGTCAAGTTCATTGATCTCCTCTCTAAGAGGAAAATCAATTTTTAATTTCAAAAGTTACTTTTCAAGAAAATTATTTTTTAGTAGCTAAATCCTTTTTATAAATGTTCAACAAGTGACAGATTAAAGCTATCGATTAGTTAAAAAGTCGTGAACTGATTGAAACAAAAATCTCTCAATTGGAAACTCATCTAATCACTTAAATAGTCTAATGTATTGATGAGATGAGATGATATGTATGTAGGGATGAAAACGAATGTGAATATATATGTATCTGATCGTCTATCATATTGGTTATATATATAGAGGAGTGATCCTATGAGAGCAAAAAGTTTTGAGAGCATGAGAGGGGTGATTCTGGACCACATGATTCACTTAGGAGAGAGAAGACCAAGAGAGAGAAAACAGAATCATGTGGTCCAGAATCAATCTTCTCATGCTCTCACAACTTTTTGCTCTAATAGGATAACTCCTCTATATATATATATAGAGAGAGAGAGAGAGAGAGGAAAGGGATGCTACTTCACGCCGCAGGCAATCTCTCTGCGGCATGAATTAGGACCGTCGATCACAGGAGGAAACCATCGAATCCCAAGAAATGTCTCCATTGTTATACAAAAAAATTTAAGTAATACAAATAGGTGGTAACGAGACGATGCCTTAAAAAATTATACAAAAGATTAAACGTTGGAGTACATAAAGTCTTTTACAATAACTGTTGATGCCTTCTTTCACAAGTAAGTCTGTTATGACCATGCTCCTTACAACGGCTACACCTAACTTGCACTTTACCCATCTCATCCATGCTTCCGCGTAGACGTCTCCTCCGAGGTCGGCCAGGATTTGAAACTACATTAGGATGGAGCAATGGTGAGGCTTTCAGGGCCGGCCAGAAACGACGATTGGGAATCGGGACGAACGCATTTGCGTATGTGGACCGGAACGACATTGCTGTATAAAAATCAGAGCACAATTTCAGGTGTTCCGTACTGACATTGACATTGTCGCAAACCGCAATTATGTGCGGGCATATTATCCGCATCGCCTGCATATAACCACAAGTGCATACGGACTGTTGACCATTCATATTAACCTTGTAGTTACCTTCGGGGGCCCGGACTTCAAACTCCGTGATGCTCTACCATCAGACCACGTGTTGATTGTACATGACCATCTGTCAGCTTCTCATATTGGGGCATTAAGTGGCCGGTTATCCTCTCACCAAACTTCCGGCGTTCGACGAAGTAAGTGTTTAGACGGTAGAATACTGCTAAAACAAGCGTTAATACAGGAAAGCCCCGTATCCCACTGAGAACACTGTTAAAACTTTTAGAGAGGTTTGTAGTGGTTAGTCCCCATCGACGCCCCTCGTCGAAGGCGCAAGCCCAATAACGTCGATGCCCCCCTTTCTGTCTTACTATCCAGTCATACGCATCTGAGTCGGTTGTTCATATTTGGTTCATAATACGCTCATGATCATACTTACTCGTCACTGCTCCAGCGCTGTAAAATTTCTTTTGTATGTTCGCCTGCATGTGACGGAGGCAAGAACAATGACAGTGACCTCTCTCCACTGGAAAGTATCGAGGGAGCAAGTTTTTTAGGTTGGAAAATCTATCACTAATGAAACAAATAGCATCGCGATTAATGATGCCAGACAATTTATATAAGAAGAAACCCCATGATTCTAACCGTTCACTTTCAACTACAGCAAAGGCAATAGGGAAGAGGTGACCATTAGCATCAGCAACAGTAGCAGCAAGCATATGCCCCTTATATTTGCCCCACAGGTGGGTAGCGTCAATGCTCAAGACGGGACGACAATGCTGAAAACCAGCGATTAAGGGAGCAAAAGCCCAAAATAGACGGAAAAAGGCAGCCCGTCCTTCTATAAGTGCGTCGGTTTTAGGGTCAATCGTTGGTTGATGTTTGAACTCATAAAAAAACCCGGAATTGCAGTGTCTCATCAGCTACATGAATCGTCGAATATCTGCATATGAGCCAACAACATTTCCGAATATCCTCTCCAAAGCTCTTCGTTTGACATTCCATGCTTTCTTATAAGAAATTCTGACCTTATACTTCTCCTCAACGAGTGATTGGATAACACTTGGAGTAAGGGTTAAATTTGATCTCAGAGTGGCAAGAATAAATCTTCCAACAAATTTGGAAGTACAAACACGATTATCGACAAGAAGTATTGCATTACGGCAAGTGTGTTCTGGCCGGTAACTGCTTACTTGCCAACTATCGCGATGATTGTTGTATGCTGCATGTAATCTCCAGTGACAATTAGCATGTAAACAACTTGCCGTATACTGGATGCTCTTCGACACATCTACCTTAAACTGGACGTACTTTGAGATACTTCAAGTGGACAACTCGTCAATTAGGCTCGTCTTCGAATCGAAAGATTGATTGAGCCAGAAGTCCTTACCCGATGCTCCATCGTTCCGAGCATCATCAACTTTATTTAAAAAAGGAACCTCCTCTGCAAAGGTACCAAATATCCAATCTTCCGACCCGAAGATGTCTGGTAGATCGTCCATATGATCTGAATCCATCCCATAGTCCACCGGGGGATCATATATCGGTTCGTTGTGTATTGGTAAAAGAAGAGATCCCTGATCGTGATCGGATAATATTTCCACCCTAGCACCAGTGTTCCCCATGCGAGCTTCTTCATCCACTGTTTCAGTTTCATTCACCCCTTCCTCCTCCTCGTCGTGTTCATCTTCATCTCCCTCGTCACCATTGTTTTTATTATCATCTTGAACATCATCTTCCTCATATATGGATTCGTTAAGATCAAACAATTGCCTCGATGATGTTCATACATCAACTTGAGATGGAGCGATCACAGTTTCCTCAATTAGAAGCTCCATCATCCCCACCTGCCGACTCACTCGCAACATTAAGTTCGTAATTTTATTTGTGTCAATTACGATCGGACGAAAGGAGCTTGCACTTGCAGACCACTTGCAGGTGATTTTAATATCATATATATCAGTGTATACATAGTAAGTCCGTATATATGACCAAGTAGATCGTCATAAGTACTAGATACATGCACTCCGATCATGTCACTATAACCTCCTTCATAAGCAACCTCAGAATCCATGATTTTAACCCGTCCGCCCCAAAAAACATATAGCGTAGAAATCTCAGTCATTTCCTATATATCACTAAAAAGTATCAAATGACCTACAAACTTGTACCTATAGAATTTTATTGTTTTAAATATTTCAAAAAACCCGATGACAGTTCTAGTTCTAATCAGAGCATGTACTTGTATTGTTTAATACTAGTTTGAACATTTTCTTATAAATACAAATTACAATTACTAACGACATAGAAGGAACATTTTTTATACCTATAGAAGAAGGACAAATAGCATATTCGAACAGTATTACAAATACTACATGATGTTACCACATGTCTACAGTGTAAGAGAACTGTAATGATTTAGCAAGAATAACACAATTATGAAGTACAAAACAAGTATCAATTCAACTATTACTTGATGTTAAATTATACTAATATCATTATTAAATTTATTATTACTTAACTAAAATTTTCTATGCATTAAAATATTAAAAATAACTAAATTACATACCTTGAAGGAGGAGGAGAGTAAGGAACAATTGAAATCAAGGGAGGAGAATGGAATGAGGAGAGGATGAGCGTGGTGAAAATGAGAGGGGAGGGGGGTTTTTATAGCGGAGCCGAGGGCCTGGGAGTGGCAAACAGTATGCCGCAAGCGGCAAACCGTTTGCCGCGGTACCCCTGGTCAACGACAACTCTGCCGCGGCCAACGGTTCGCCGCGACAGAGGCATTCACGCGCCTTTATTCAGTCGAAGACCGGAACCCCTTCGTCGACCGCGCCCAACGTCTACCGCGGCAAACGGTTTGCCGTGCCACCTACGCACGCGGCAAACCGTTTGCCGATATATCTCCCCTTTGGTAAATATTTTCAACCCGTACCCAAAATGGGTAATAGACTTAAGCCCATAACCAAAATGAGAAATAACTTGTGTTCCCTCTCTCATTTTTCTCCTCCGTATTCTCTCCCTTCCTCGTCCGCGCGTCTTCCCTTCCTTGCCGGTATCCCGCGCGTTCCACAACACGAATCCTAGTCCCCGCTTCCTCATCCTCTCGCTGCCCCTTGCTGCTACGTTGTGCGGCCCCGATCTGCTCCGCCGTGGGGCCTCGAGTTGTTCATCCAAATCTTCTACTCTTCCGATCTCCTGCCGACCCTCCTTTCCTCGTCACGCAGCCTCCTCTGGTCCAGAACGAGAACTCCTTTCCACTCGCGCTACCCGCCTATACTTCTCTCGATTCTCTGTTTAAATGTTAGGGATTAACAGAGGATGGATCACATGGGTTGGATATTGATGGCAGAATTATATTCTAAAGTGATGCAAATTTCTTAAGAAGAAAATTCCATAGAGAAATCTGATGTGGTTAAAAATGCTCGGACCCAAACACATGGAAGAAAAATCAAGAGAGATACTTAGCAATTATTATAGTTCGGAAGTTTCTTAATGCTTACAGTTCAATGCCTGGAATTAAATTATATCAATTGCTTATATTTTTTATAAGTAAATAAACTTTGTATTGCTAATTGTGCTGTTTACAAGATTATCTGTAGAAACTCCAAAAAATCCCTATAGGGAGACAAAAAAAGGTATGCAGTAAATGAAAAATTAAAACAAAGCCTTGGCAAAGTCCCGCCAGGTCATAGCCTTGGCAATTGCTTATAATTTAGTTTGCTTATAAGAGAGCAGAGCCATCTTTTTTTTAACCTTCTTTGAATATCTCATAAAGCCAAGCTTGTTCACATTAAGTCCTTTGAAGTGTTTTTTTTTTGAAAAACGTACAATCAGCAAATCGTCATCTTTTATCATAAATATTTCCACATGTTCATAATGTTGTATTCAAAATTGTATTTAGATTTTAATTGAAAGTCTATGTAATTACAATTGGAAATAATTTAGTTTCAATTGGGAAATCAAATGTTTTGGAGGGAAAGTAGGGAATTCCGAAATTTGAAACATGGTTGAGTTTGGGTGGAAGTTTAGTACCACACCGTAGAGAACTAAACTTTTGGTGGACTTATATATGAGTTCACACCCCAAGCTCTTTTAGCAATAATAGAGAGGAGGAATGGAAGACCACACGCGCGCGCGCGCTCCGCTCCGCTCGTCTCCGGCTCCGGATCGGGCTCGGGCTCGGGCTCGGGAGAGTCAATTCGGATCTCGATATTTTTGCTGCGGTTTTCATTTGGTAAGTCGACTTAAATGGGAATTCAACTCGCCATTATGGGCGCGATTTTGGGATCCGAAAGGCTGCGATTTCGGGACGCGTTTTCGAAAACCAAAGGTCACCGTGCGCTAGGGCACTCGAGCCCCTCTTTTTATATCCCTCACCCGACGCCATCTTTCTTCACTCGTAAGAAAAACCACTCACGCCGTCTCTCTCTCTGGTTCTTCCTCTCACGGACGAACGTCTTCCTCTTCTTCTCTCGGATGCAGTTCTCTGAGGTATAATCGAGGACGATCCCGTTGGTGTGCGCCGACGAAGATCGTGAGCCGTCGTATCCTGGGAGCGGATCGCCAGTACCCTACGCACCGGTATTGTGGGGGTGATATCTTCTCTAAGGACAGTCCATTTCATGGATGCTTCGGTGACTTCTAAACTAATTTTTATTTCATTTTGGTTGTCGCGATATGTTTATTGCTTTACCCTTTCTGGATCATGCCCTTATTTATGTTTCTATTCATTTAATCGGTTCCTGTTTGCATATTTTAATCGGGTAATAATTGGGAAAAATACAATTAATATAATCTTATTCGATGTTGTTTCTCTGTTAATTCATATGGATCCGTTGATTTACTGTTTAATATATGCATTGGTAATCTTTTTAACAACAATCTTAGAGAAGATATCGGGAATCAGTTTTAAAATGTCAGAAACAATGTTTAAATCGAGGGTAGATATGATGGGTATGCCTGAAAAATTCGGTGGACAGAATTTTAAGCGTTGGCAACAACGCATAAAGATCTTCTTAACCACCATAGGGTTAATCTCGATACTTGAAACCGACTGTCCTACGGTGGAGATAGAAAACCTTTCACCCGATAGCCAGAAGGCGTAATCTGTGTGGAAGGAACGCGACCGTATATGTCATGGTTGCATCTTGTTAGCTTTGTCCAACACGTTGTTTGACGTATACTGTTCGTCCACGCAGACTGCGAAGGGGATATGGGAAGACTTGGATCGAAAATATAATACCGAAGACCTCGGTATTGAGAAATACTCCGTAGTTAAGTTTTTGAAGTTTTCCATGACCGAGGGAAAATCAGTTTCTGAACAGGCACACGAGTTTTTATTCCTGCTCCATGGTTTAGAAGATGCCGAAATGAAACTTCCAGAGAAGTTTCGGGTTATGTGCATCATAGAAAAATTCTCAAGTCGTGGGAAGACTTTGATATGACCCTGAAACACAGAAAGGAGAAAATTTCCATGGATGACTTGATGGTGACAATTGCCATAGAGGAGGAACACAGGAAACAAAAACCTGTGTTTCCTGTTGATATTCAGGCTAAAGTCAATTTAATAACCTCGAAGGGCAAGGATAATTAGGGAAAGGGTCCTAATAACAATAAAATGAAACCAAAGGGAAAGATCCAGAAAAAGGCAAAGAATAAACCCTGCTGGCACTGCAATCAGGTTGGCCATTGGAATAAGGACTGTCCGTCCTTGAAGGCTCAACCTAAGGCTGCAGACGGGAGTCCACAAGTGAATATGATCACTATGGGACTCGGGGTTAGCGAGGGATATGTCTCTGTAAAACCTGAACTATATCATATCGATGATCCAAATGAGTGGCTCGTGGATACGAGAGCCAATGTAAATATATGTTCTGACAGAACGTTGTTTTCTTCTTATCAGACCTGCAGCGGTGGGACTGTGAAGATGTGGAACGATTCTGCAGCCAGGGTGCTAGGGTCGGGACAAGTCAATTTGAGGTTCTCCTCTGGACGTGTCTGGACGTTGCATAGGGTGCTGCATGTTCCTGACATCAAGAAGAATGTTTTATCTGGCTCTATCTTAGTTAGAAATGGTTTTGAATTAAACTTTAAATGTAATAAAGTTGTTATTCTGAGACATGGTATTTTTTATGGAAAATGTTATTTGGCTTATTCTGATTTGTTATTTATAATTAGATGTGATTCAGTAAACATTAATGTATTGAATGTTTTGAATTCTGAATAGTTCTGTCTCATGTTGTAAATAATCTAGAATCTTATGATCTGTGGCATGGTAGATTGAGACATGTAAACCTAAATTCAATTAAAAGAATAATGAATTTAGAGAAATAGGAAATCGAGTTTAAGATATCTCAAAGTGTGGGGTTGTCTCGCTAAGGTTTTAGTCCCAGAACACAAGAGAAAGAAACTTGGTCTTAAAACTGTTGATGCGGTCTTCCTATGTTACCTGGAAAATAGCTATGCATATAGGTTCTTGGTAATTCGGTCCGAGATACCGGGCATAGATGTCAACACTATTGTTGAACTCCGTGATGCTACCTTCTTTGAGGATGTCTTCCCATTGAAGATTGGGATTCCTCAGAATCTAACCGTTGAGGGTTCCTCTACATCAGGATCTATTCCAGATCAAGTGGAAAGGATGACGAATGTGGGGGTTGAGACTCAACCTGAACACAATGATCTTTCTGAAGAGATTGAGCCAAGGAGGAGTAAAAGACCTCGGATAGCTAAGGATCTGGGTAGCGACTTCGTTGTCTACCAGATCGAGGGTGATCCACCAATTTACAAGGAAGCCATGGCTTCATCTGAAGCAAAACAATGGAAGGAAGCCATCAAATCTAAGATGGATTCCATTATGGCTAATGGAACTTGGGAGTTGGTTGATTTCCCAAAGGGTGCTCTACTATTGGGTGTAAGTGGGTGTTTAAGAGAAAGCTTAGACCTGACGGATCAATTGAAAAATATAAAGCCAGATTAGTTGCCAAGGACTTTAGGTAAAAGGAAGATATCGATTATTTTGATACCTATTCCCTTGTGACTAGGATGACCACAATCCAGATGCTCATAGAATTGGCATCTGTATATGATCTCTTTATCCACCAAATGGATGTGAAGACCGCCTTCTTGCATGGCGATCTTGAGGAAGAGATCTATATGGATCAACCGGATGGGCTTGTACTCCTACGAATGAGGGAAAGGTTTGCAAGCTTATCAAATCCCTTTACAGATTGAAACAAGGACCAAAGCAGTGGCATGAAAAAAAATTGACAAGACCATTTTATCATGTGGCTTTAAGGTTCATGAATCCGACAAGTGTGTTTATTCCAAGGTGAAAGGTGATGAGTGTATTGTCTTGTGCCTATATGTTGATAACATATTGTTGTTCGGAGCACATATAAGGATTATTAATGAGACTAAGGCTTTCTTGAGTAGCAAGTTTGAGATGAAGGACATGGGTGTTGCTGATGTGATCTTGGGTCTCAAACTGACAAGGTCAGTTGATGGGATTGTAATTTCTCAATCTCACTATGTTGAGAAGGTACTTGAGAAATTTGGATATCTAGATTGCAAAGCTATAAGCACTCCTTTTGATTCATCCAAAACGTTGTTTAAGAATAAAAGTGGAGTACATGTAGCTCAGCTAAGGTATTCACAAGTGATAGGAAGTTTAATGTATCTTGCAAATTGCACGAGACCTGATATTTTATTCTCGGTTGCAATGCTGAGTAGATACATTAGCTGTCCTGACCGTACTCACTGCGAGGCTCTGGATCGAGTACTGAAGTACTTGAAGGGAACTATTTTCCTTAGTTTGCATTATGGTAGACATCCTTCTGTACTAGAAGGATACAATGATGCAAGCTGGATAGGAAAATAGAGGAGTCTGGGAGTAATGGTGTTACAGGGTATGTATTTATCCTTGGAGGCGGTGCAGTCTCCTGGAGGTCTGTGAAGTAGACCATTCTAGCTCGATCCACTTTTGAGGCCGAGCTGTATGCTTTGGACACCACTGGAATTGAGGCTGAATGGCTAAGGGAACTTCTGTCTGAAATTCCCATGATAGGTCAGCATGTTCCTGTGATCTCGGTACATTGTGATAATATGACCACAATTGCCAAATTCAAGAGTTAAAGTTCAATCAGAAAATAAGGAGACACATACAAATCGGACTTAAGACGTTAAGGGATTTGATGTCTCGAGGAGTGTTGGCTGTGGATTTTGTTGGATCCAAAGACAACACGGCAGATCCGTTGACTAAGGGACTTGATAGATCTTTAGTTCTAAAGTCTAGGCTTGGGATGGGACTGAGACCCATTGGGAGTTCCTCTACAGTAGTAACCCAACCTATCTGAGTGGAGATCACACAAAGTAGGTTCAATGTGGTAATAACAAGTTGTTTGGAGAACTGGTTGGCACTCTAATTTTAATACGTAAGCATGAGTGTCTTGAAGGATATTGAGTATCCTTAAGTGCATCACGGAAGCGTGTTGATCGCATCGTATGCAATCGGAGCAACTAGTCGTACTAGATGCTAGATGCAGCGGAAATTAAAATTTTTAACTTTAAAGATGAAACCACATGATCACGAGAACACTTTTCGGATCGTTTCATCAAACCACAAAGTAGAAGGAATACCTCTTGAAGCGTGGTTGTGATCGCGAGATCCCAAAGTAGAGATCCTCCTATCTTAAGTCCGACCCACGGAGAATGCGCTTGCAGGCACGATGATGAGTCGCGTCCTTCCCGCAATCCTTTGACGAAGATCCAAGCGTCGAGGCGTAGCAAAATGATTTCCTTCCCAATACACAAAGTGGACGGCCACTTGAATATTAGGGAGACCCATGAGAATGAGAGAGAGAGAGAGAGAGTAGAGTTCTTCAACTCAAGAATGTTGTTGTAACTTGGAAAGGCTACCCTAGCCCTCCTTTTATACTAGTTTAGGGTCCAATGGATCTCAATCCATGGGACACATGGATCCAAGGGCTATGCTTGGTCCATGCTAAATCAATGGCTATGATTGTTGTTGGTTAAAACCAACAACATTAATTTAAATTAAAATATGTTGCAACATTATCAACATAATTTAATTTAACTAATTAAGAGATAATGTGACAACAAAAAGGGAGTCAACCAACCACCCTAAATTATAGGGTGTTATTTTGTCTCCTTTTATTTTATCTTATTATTTCTTAATAAATTGCAATAATATCCACCAAATTAATTCCAAATTAATTTGTGAATATTTCAATCATGCCATTGATCATTTTGTGAATCATATTCACAACCCAAACTAATTTGTAAATCACATTTCCAATTAATTAATTAATGTGAATCCAATCCACACAATTAATTAACAAATGCTATTTACATAGATTCTCTCTCTTATATATGTATATTATAAATCATATTTATAACACACATATATCATGGATAGTGTTATCCACATTCTCTTAATCTTTGATAATTAAATCCCATTTAATTATCTTAGATAATCATTTTCACAATATGAATTATATTCATATTAAGCTTGATAATTAAATCTCATTTAATCATCAAGTCCTTGCTTGGATATTTCATCAAAAGAATTATTCTTGAACACTTTCATGAATAATGTGCTTTCTCCGCAGATACTTGGAGATAAGGACAGGGCGATTGTATTATTCCATGTATAGTGACTTCGATATTGAGATATTATCTCAAATCCAGATCGAACGAACCTCCCATAGATGCTTGATTAAATCAAGACCGCAAATCCAATCTTCTCATTGAATCTGAATCTCATTCAGACCAATGTCCAACACTTGGACTAAGATCGGATTGCTTCTCTACTGAAAGGAGTCACTAAAATCCAGACCTGTTTCATCACTCCCTCGGAATGGAAGCGTCATGGATATACAATCGTTTATGATCACATCACCCTTCAGGTATTCCCAATACCTGTACATCCTGCATACTGGAAGACCCATGGTCAACCCGAAGATCAAGATCTATTTTACACTGTCTTCTTCAGGGTTTGATCACCAAGTTTCTCATTTGATCATTGGGATTTGGTATCGATCATATACTTTCCAAAAGCATATATCATACCTAGGTCTTGATCATATACTTTCCAAAAGTATATATCAAACCTACAAATTCAGTCAAGCTTCCAAAGCGAGACGACCGTGCACGGAATTTGATTCTTCCCAATATCTCATGAGTGAGCTCATGTCTTCCGGTTCAGTAGTGAACCTGTATGATCCCTTTGAGAGATCGTATTACTCATATGCCCTTATATGCACACCAACGCGCCGGTGTATAGACCTTGGTTAGGTCATCAACCTATTGGTCTGTCAAATGTACATACTCAGACATATAGCAATACATCTGTCTCTGGTCAGAGGATGCGTGCCTATGCTGTGACAGCATTCAACATAGGACTTAGGTTATCTCGATCTCGTTAAGTCAACTCTTTGACCTAACTAATCTGACACCTATGAATCTCTATTCCTATGCAGAGGACCTGCATCAAGAGGTCGGTCAGATATCAGCCTATGTGAGAAAGGATTGCCATCTCCTACTCAGGCTGGAGATCACATCTTAACAATCATTTAACGGTGCTTGATGAGTCCTCAATCTAACTCTTTAGATATTCATCCAAGCACCAGTGTCTATGATTCAATTATTGAATCAACAGCTGTATGATCATTAAGATAGCCATGGTACATAACCCTAATTGTACAGAGGGACCTATTATGCAAATTATTTATTCTTCATTTCAGATTAGGGAATGATATTCGCAATAACATTTATTGCATAATGGCTCGTCGTGGGCTCACATGTCCAACATGTCTTATCCCTGAAAGCCTGAGTGCCATTTAAGCTGCAAGTTTAGGAAGAGTGTAGGCTCTGAATGGGTTCAAGACTTTGGGCAGGATGTTAGCAGCGCATCCTTGGAGAACGCCACCTATAAGAGTGTTACTGTGGGCCGTAGTTAAAGGAAGAGGGTCTTTCCTAAACAAACTCATAAAACAGGATAAGGGTGCATGGCCTTTAAGAGCACCTACCCTGAAGATTGCATCAAGAACAACGCTTTGTTGTTTCTACCGTATATTTTAACACTAAGGTCTGAAGTTCAAGACGTAGTTCACTTCGTTCCTGTTAAAGTAAAAGTAGTAAACTCAGGTAGAGGTTCAAACCGGAAGGTACCTTTACTGAAAGTAAAGTGTGGCAGCCGAAAGAAGTCTCTTAACTCCTTTTTGAATCTCCTTTTCAAATTGGTGAATTCGTGGGGGATTGTTGTATTCAAAATTGTATTTAGATTTTAATTGGAAAGTCTATGTAATTACAATTGGAAATAATTTGGTTTCAATTGGGAAACCAAATGTTTTGGAGGGAAAGTTGGGAATTCCCAAATTTGAAACATGGTTGAGTTTAGGTGGAAGTTTAGTACCACACCGTGGAGAACTAAACTTTTGGTGGACTTATATATGAGTTCACACCCCAAGCTCTTGTAGCAATAATAGAGAGGAGGAATGGAGGACCACACACGCGCACGCGCATGTTCCGCTTCGTCTCCGGCTCCGGCTCCGGCTCCGGATTGGTCTCGGGCTCGGGCTCGGGCTCGGGAGAGTCAATTCGGATCTCGGATCTCGAGCTCGGGAGAGTCAATTCGGATCTCGGATCTCGATACTTTTGCTGCGGTTTTCATTTGGTAAGTCGACTTAAATGGGAATTTAACTCGCCATTATGGGAGCGATTTTGGGATCCGAAAGGCTGCGATTTCGGGACGCGTTTTCGGAAACCAAAGGTCACCGCGCACTAGGGCACTCGAGCCCCTCATTTTATATCCCTCACCCGACGCTGTCTTTCTTCACTCGTAAGAAAAACCATTCACGCCGTCTCTCTCTCTGGTTCTTCCTCTCACGGACGAATGTCTTCCTCTTCTTCTCTCGGATGCAGTTCTCTGAGGTACAATCGAGGACAATCCCGTTGGTGTGCGCCGACGAAGATCGTGAGCCGTCGTATCCTGGGAGCGGATCGCCAGTACCCTACGCACCGGTATTGTGGGGGCGATATCTTCTCTAAGGACAGTCCATTTCATGGACGCTTCGGTGACTTCTAAACTAATTTTTATTTCATTTTGGTTGTCGTAATATGTTTATTGCTTTACCCTTTCTAGATCATGCCCTTATTTATGTTTCTGTTCATTTAATCGGTTCCTGTTTGCATATTTTAATCGGATAATGATTGGGAAACATACGATTAATATAATCTTATTCGATGTTGTTTCTCTGTTAATTCATTTGGATCCGTTGATTTACTGTTTAATATATGCATTGGTAATCTTTTTAACAACACATAATGTGCATAAAACTTGTCAATTCATTTATTCAGTGTACTAACATGCCATATCAATAAAATGATCAAAATAGTGGACATGAGATTGTTTGATACAGGAGAAAGGCTACTAAATTTTAAAATTCATCATGTCGATAATTTACAAAATTTGTCATTAATCTCTCAGGCCCGCATATAATGTCAGATTACGTTTAAATAATATCACTGGAACACTATTGCATAACATTTGGAAGTTAATGGAATGATACAGTAACATGTTCCTCGTATCCATACCACTGGAGTCAACTGCTATCTTCACTCCAACAGTACAAACTATGTTGAAGCTTCATCTATATATGACCTGGATGGCACTATAATTGAAAACTCTCCAAGCAACACCGAGAGATGAATCATCTTCAGCAACTCCTGTATAATATCTTTGCATCAGAAGTAGAATAACTTTAAAGGTTCACTGCATTAATACCACTTCAATAGTAATAATCTGGTCAGGATGTACTGTCTATTTAGCAACCACTTATTTACTTATTCACCGCACCGCATTGAACTGTAAGCATTAAGAAACTTCCGAACCATAATCATTGCTAAGTATCTCTCTTGATTTTTCTTCCATATGTATTTAGGCCCGAGCATTTTTAACCACATCAGATTTCTCTCTAGAATTTTCTTCTTAAGAAATTTACAGCACTTTAGAATATAATTCTGCCATCAATATCCAACCCATGTGCTCCATCCTCTGTTCAATCCCTAACATTTAAACAGAGAATCGAGAGAACTACATGCGGGTAGCGCAGGTGGAAAGGAGTTCTCGTTCCGTAACAGAGGAGGCCGCGCGACGAGGGAAGGATGGTAGGGAGGAGATCGGAAGAGTAGCAGATATGGATGAACAACTTGAGGCCCCACGGCGGAGCAGATCGGCCGCACAGTGTAGCAGCAAGGGGCAGCGAGAGGATGCGAAAGTGGGGACCGGGAGGACGTATGGATGAGGGATGGAGCGAGCACAGAGGAGAAAAATGAAAGAGGGAGCGGGTTTGCTTTTCTTGGGATCGATGGTTTCCCTCGTGTATCGGACGGTTCTAATTCACGCCGCAGAGAGCTTACCTGCTGCGCGAAGTAGCGTCCCTTTCCTCATATATATATATATATATATATATATAGGATAAAATGTGTATGCCCCCTAGGGGGAGCTAACTTAGCTCCCCCCGCCATTTTTTCACAAAATTTTTTTATTTTTTTGAAATCTAAAACCGTGTAAATTCATTATTAAATCCATATATTATGTCATTCAAATTTCATGCGAAACAGAGACTCGTACGACCTCCATCCAAACGGGGTGGATTTAAAAAATCCTGTTATCGTTAAAAAAATGACTGTCTGGATGGAGGCCGTATGAGTCTCTGTTTCACACGAAATTTTTATGACATAATATAGGGATATAGTGATGAATATTCACGGAAAAAATTCAGAAAAATAAATTTTTTTGAAGAAAATAGGGCACTTATCCATACATTTCATACATCATTGGAATGTTTGGTATGTATTCAAGCGATCTTAAGCTAGATCATTGCAAAACACTCAAGCAGGTGATGTGGTACCTTCAATGGAGAAATGATTTAATGCTAACATACAAGAGGTCAGATTAATTAATATCATTGATTTTTTGTATTCTTGGCTTCCTCAGATAATAATAAAATAATCGTAGAATCACGTAATATTGTATTTATCTACTACCTGGAGGAGCTACTTCATGGAGGAGCGCCAATTAATCAAGAATAATTATTTCAACAATGTCTACATATTTAATAACATGTTACGAGGTGATAAATAATGAAATATGGCTACTGAAAGCAAGAGAAATCAAAGTGCGGAAATATGCTAACACTTCACATTTCGTAATATGTTAGGTGTCATTGTGAGCACACATGATTCTCGATATTTTTCAGATAAATAAAGTAATGAACGGTCAAAATAACTCATAAGGAGTATAGCGGCAAGTTTAGAGCTCGAGGACATGACGTTTGTAGGAAACTTTTCGAGGCGATATAAGATCAAAAATTGATAATTGTGCAAGATGTAGTATACTAATTCTATTAATTTCCTGCAACTAGAAAGATAATGAAACATGCAAAATATTTTGCAGCAGACGTTTCCAGGATCGTGTGGGATTTTTTGATGATTTTTTTGTAATTTCTACCTAATTTTAATGAATTTTCAAAGATGCATGGGCAAAAAAGTGAAAGATTAAAAACTGAGGGTTGGAATGAAATCAAGAAAACTACGTAGGATTGAATGCCAACGTTCTATTTTTTTAATAAAAAGATGATTCGAGAAAATTGCAGTAAAATATACAGAACTTGTGTAATTGCAAATAAACCATTGAAGGGCTAGAACACAATCGGGAAAAGTTTGACTAAAGATTTGCAAATGCAACGGAATATAAAATTTGAAAAAAGAAATTTTGAAGAAATTACACTAAGCTTTTGCAATATTGCATTTAGGTCGAAATAAAACTGAAAAAAAACTAAAAATAAGAAAACGGCGAAAAGGCCCCTAATTGTTTAGACCACCTAATGTTGGAAGGTGTTCCGATCTCGGCCTAGCGGACGGTGGTGGAGAGTGGCGGGGCGGAGTCATGGCGAATGGACTGGAGCGGAGTTGTTGTTGAAGGATGATAGAGAGAACGACGTTGGGGGGGTGGGGAGGGAGTGCGAGATCTTGATGGGTGATGGGTTCTTTAAGAAGGATGGGTGCAGCCCCGTATCCTCAATTAGGTGCTGCTCCTCCCCTCTTAGGGCTCGTTTGGTAACCGATTTACCTCTCTCTTTTTTTGGGTTAGAATCCATCACAAATCATAATGACATCACATCACATTCCTTATTACAACCCTCTCCAACCCTAATAATCATCCTAACAACTACTATTCAAATCAGATTATCCCAACTCGCTCCAACCCAACAACCAAACAGACCCTTAGCGCTATCAAGTGAGACGAGGAGGCGACCGATAGGTGATGCGGAGGTGGAGGGCCGCGGAATGCAGGTGCAGGAAAAGAGTTGTTTTGGCGAAGAAGGGGGCTGACATCAGCATCCTTTTATTTTTTTATTTCTTTGAAAGAATTTGTATTTTGTGAGAGGATAGTAGATCAGAGTTCAATATGAGCTTGCATCCCATATTTATTGACCAAAAATCAAATAAGATATGACGAGAAATAAAATCAAGCTCAAAGAATTTTTTTATAGGAAAAACTCATGCAATTTTTTATGCAATGTGTACGAAAAGTGTGTGATGTATTTTATACAACAAAAGTGGTTAAGTATGAAACTTTGACTCTGTATTTTGTTCAAGTTAAAACTAAAAACAAGTTGAATCAGTTACTCATCAACCATGGAATTTTGTCACCGGTACGCATTTTATGATATTTAAAGGTCAATATAGATATTTTGTAATAATGAATTGGCGATATTATGTTCTACCAATAACATGAGTTTGTCAAAGTCAAAGCACATTAACATTAAGTTGCTTTCTCCTAAAGAAAGAGTTTAAAATGACAAAGTTTCAATTCAACACATTAAAATTACCTTTATGATTGTTTATTCGCTCATAAGAATTTATAGAACGATGCTTTGGTATAGTGGAAGATGTTCTTTGATGCTTTTTTACAATGAACATATGTGTTGTTTCTGCATAATTTCTCTTAAGATTAATTTTGAACGTGTATGTTAAGATCTAATCAAGATTTTTTAAATAAAAAAATAGGCATGTTTTGGTCATATCGACATGCAATTTTCATGCTTTTCAAGCATACTTGATTAATGTCATTAATTATACCTATGTCAATGACTCAATGGTCATTGTGGTCTAATCATATAAAAAGTGATTAAAATCACTTTGATTCTATATTGATATAATAATGAATGAGATTGGTGAAGATGATGTTTATGAGAGAGTGGTCTTGAGATCATAAAGTCAAATGTGAATTTTAATATAAAATAATTTACATGACCTAATTCAAAAATATTAGATTTATTAAATAGACCTACAAAAATTATCACATATCATGGATGGAAAAAGTGCATACATACTCTTGGTTATTTATAGCAGTAGTTTATTTTCCTCCTCCACATCTCAATTTGAATGGAAAGAAAGTGTGCCCAATGCATTTTTTACGATTTTAAATCCAAAAGCAAAAGATCGATTTTCCTTTTCAACCGTAGAAGATCACCCTCCCATAAGTTTTAAACAACCTTAATTCATATATGTTATATATTTGGATAAAGATAATTCGATGAGAACGAATATGGAACCATGTTAGTGATTATTACATCAAGAATTACACTACTAAATTCCCCTAAGTTAAGTAGGGTCTGTTTGGTAATGGGATTTGATTGAGTTGAGATATCCCATGTGAATAGTAGCTGTTTGAAGGGTTGAGAGGGTTGAAATGATAATTGTGGTGTGATGTGATATTGATTACGTGTTGTATTAAATTTTTTTAATAATTATATATATTTTGTATATAAATAAATTTTTTTTGACAATTAAAAAATATTATACCAAAGAAATTGTAGGGTCAATACAAGCAATCCCAACTCAGGTTGGGAAGGTTGGAACGACGGATATGCCAATGTACATCTAGGGATGGGCATTAGGCTGGATCGGCTTAGCCCAGCCCAAAGCTCAGCCCAAAAAGCCCGACCCAACCCAAGCCCAATAAAGGATTGGGCAGGGCCTGGGCCTAAAATGTCGGCCCAAAAATACTTTGGATCGGGCTCAGGCATGGCTCGACCCAACCCAACCGGACCCAAGGTCCAACCTGTTCGGGGGTCCGAGGAATGGCCCGAAGTTGTTCCGAAGGTAAAGCTCAAGACCCAGCCTAAATATGGGCATGGATCTTAGACAAGATGTTTTGCCTACTAAGGTATACTGTATACGATTGTTGAAGTACCGATATTGCTATTGTTTAGCCATTGTTTTCTTATTGGAATATTACTACTGTTTAGTCATTGTTATAGATTCAAGATCTATGCTAGTTTTGTAGACATCTTAGATGTTTATGCATGGCTTAATAACTATTTTAATGTGGATATTCTTATGCTTGTAACTTTTTGTGCGCTTGATTTAGGGATGCGTAATCCATCTCTTAGATGTATAACATGATCCATCATTTCCATATTTCTCATGTTATGGTTTTCATGACCAGGAAATGAACCAAGACTTGGGCCGGCTCGGCCCAAACCCTACCCAAAGGAAATGGGACGGACATGGACGTGGGTCGAACAACACAAAAAATTACGGGCCTAAGCCCGACCCAAGGCCTGAAATATTTAGATGGGCTTGGACCTGGGCCCTTCAGGGCATAGCCCAGCCCCGACCCATGCCCATCCCTATGTACACCGATATACACCAGCTACCAAACAAACCCTTAGCTTTCCGCTCAATAACAAAAGAAATATTCTCTCTTTTTTCCAACCACATTAGCTGTGATCTTTTGCCTGTACACTGAACTAACAATGTCTACATTATAATTGCTCTTAAAATATATTAGATATGAAATATAAACTCCAAACGTGCAGTTGAATTGAATTATGATCACCAACAAATCCACTCTCAGTTAATTTTTACTAAAATTATTTAAAGAAAGACCTTAAAACGAGCACACGTGTGCATATTAATGGTCATTTAAAATACGAAGTACAAACTGTGACACTTCACACTTGTGAGTTGTGACGAAGAAAGTTCCTCCATCCACCAAACCCCATACCTTTCCCCATCGTCACAAACCCTAAAATTCCGACTCCACTAGATCGATCGATCGATCGTCGCCGGAAATCTCGCAAATCCGTATCGAAGCAGCAGCTGATCGATCGTCGATGACGCTCTACTCGACGTTCGTGGACGCGATCCACGCCTACACGGGCCTCTCCCCCGCCGCATTCTTCACCATCCTCGCCCTGATGCCCGGCGTCTACCGCCTTGTTTCCTCCCTCTTCGTCTCCCCATCCGAGGACGCTCGGAAGGCGCCCGATCGCGCTGTTGAATCTTACGTGCCACCGCCGGAGCCTATCCAGATTGGGGATGTCCCGCTGGAGGAGCTCCGGAAGTACGACGGGTCCGATCCCAAGAAACCCCTGCTGATGGCGATCAAAGGGAATATCTACGACGTATCTATGTCGAGGTATATTTTTGTTGCTTGATTCAAGTTTGGATTGGATGTGAGAGATCGTGTCTGACCAGGAAAGGTCCCGACTTGGTGGTGTTAAATGTGTTTTTTTTCGAAAATTTGATGCTTTGTTAGATTTATGTTTGGTTGAAGGGAGAGGAACGGGAAGGGAAATGAAAACGAGGAAGGGAATGGAGTGGAATGGAATCAACTGAGAGGAGTCTGTTTTGTTTGGATAGGAGAGGATTGAAAAAGAAGAAAACATGGAATTTCGGTACATATGTAATTTTTTTTCTCTAATATAGTTATAATTTGCTGGAAATGGAAGGAAACACGGTGTTTGATATAACTGTAATGTTAATTTTAATATAGTAGCAGTTTAGTGTGTGTTTTCATTGCGATTAGATGGAATCATGGAAGGAAACACGATGTTTGAGTACATCTATCCTGTTTTTACTCTGATATAGCAACCGTTTAGTATCTTCCTGTAGTTGCTAGAGATGGAAGGGAACACGAGCTTTGTGCTTATTTGTATTGCTTTTGCACTAATATTGCAGCAGTTTAGTGTCTTTATAATTGCTGGAAATGGAAGGGAACATGATATTTGAGTATATTTATAATTTGTCTACTCTAATATAGCACCAATTCAGTGTTTTTTATAATTGCTAGAAACGGAAGTGAACATGATATTTGAGTTTAATTGTAAAGTTTTTACTATAATAGTGTTTTTGAATAATTGTTAGAAGGGAATGTGATTTTTAGCATATATTAAATATTTTGGCATTAATATAACAGCAATTAGGTGTTATTTTTATGATCCCTAGAAATGGAACTAAGGAAGAGGCAAAAGAGGTATTACGACTTTAACGGCTTCTCTTGGTTTTCATCGTAATTTTGTGGAATCATAAATGAAAGGAAATGTCTTGATATGGCAATATTTACCCATAAAATTCCCGAGCAGTCCCTACATCATTTACTTATTATTCAACTACTACAAGGGGTCTCCTCTAGGAGTGGAGGGTAGTGGAACTGGAAGGGAAAGATATGAGAGGAAGAAAATACATGGAACAGGGAGTGATGGAACGATGGTAGATACTTTTATTTTGATAGAAGGGAATGCATATCATTCATTTACTAATCTATGATTTATGTGACTCATCTGTCTTCTTAAATTGTACTTTTCCATTCCCTCCATATTCCTTAGATTTGGAATAGGAAGTAGTTACTAACTTACTCAAATTAAGTCCTTCCAATCCATCTGACTGTCATTGTTTTACCTCGTGTTCTCTCTGCTTATGCACTTTCATACACCAATATAACTTTCACGACCATCTCCTTCTAAACCATCCATCCCCAAAATGCACTCTAGTCATTCACTTTGTACATAGGGTAAGAATGGGAAATACAACGGTGTAGACCAGGCCTTCCTTTTTCTAGCAGGTTATTACCTTGTCCTTCTATGGCGCAATGGTTAAATAGTGAGTCAGTGACAACGGAATTAACATATATTTTTTAATGAAAGCAAGTGGCAGAAGCATACTTGGAATGTAAACAGGAGGACTTGAATGGAATTCCTTTGTGAGGAAATATGGATGAACTTATCAAAGAGGGAAAGCTTGGCTCTATTTGAATGACTTACAGATTCGTGTAATGTTATCCCATGCTCGATTCCTTTCAAGATCTGGGTAGTGCCGTTGAGGAATATAGTAGTTTCATATGAATAATACATTGTTCAGAATCCTTGTTGCATTTTCCAACGATGCTAATATCTAATCAAATGATTTTTCTCATTTATACCACTTATCCCACTTTTTTCCCATATGTTGATGCCATTTCCACTCGTTTCTGCTCCATGTGAGATTCATTCTTCCTTGTCAAGCAGCAGAATTTCTTTTGCCTTATCACATATTAGAACCAACCAGTGTACTAAACAAGATAACCTCGTCCTTATTCGTGATTATGGAATGGATGTCCGACCAAAATGCATCCCACAATGTCAGTGCATCATTCATAAAAATCATCGTGCTGGATTCAAAAAGTTATGAAAGATGGCATTTTTTTTGTTTGGAGTTAGGCTCAAAAGATTGTCTGTTGATACAGCTTGATGTTGAACATATCAGAATTTCTTTTTAACTTGTGTGATTGAGTATGCTTCTGATCTTAGTGACAACTTATGATTGAGTTGTTTACTGGAAGCACGTCTTGATTTGAAAGATTCCACTTTGAGCATTTTTTTTGTGAAACATCCACCCATTTCCCATTTATAATGCAAAGAATGTATAAATCCAGTTTTGTTTATATACTTTCTCTCTTAGCAAGGCTGAATTTTCCCATCTTGAAGCTTTGTGCTCAGATTGCTTTCTGCTATTATTTCAGTCTGTGTTGTCAGTGCAGTATCTCTTCTTCCTGGATTATTGCCGCAATAGATATCTTCTACCTCTGCCATTCAATCCCAGGACTTTCCTGTCAATAAGCTTTAATGGATTTAAACAGTGTTCTGATATATGTGCTTTAACAAGTGATTTTTCCTCTGAGTATACTAATGCTGATGCAAAATCCGTCTTGGGAACTGCTGAATTTGGATTATGTAGTGTCGGGACGCTCACTACTAGCCCGCTTGAAAATTGGCACCTCTTTTACTCTTTCTGTCGCTTGAAAATTGGCACCTCTTTTACTCTTTCTGTACAATGATTCCAAATCGAAATACTGTCATCAAATATAATCTGACTAATTATCTGATCAGCTTTGTGTTTCCGTTAATTGAAGGATGTTTTACGGGCCCGGTGGTCCTTATGCTCTATTTGCTGGGAGGGATGCTACGCGAGCCTTGGCACTCATGTCTTTCGACACCAGCGACCTTACAGATGATATTGAAGGTCTTAGCAGTGCAGAGCTTGAAGTTTTACAGGATTGGGAGTACAAGTTCATGGAGAAGTATCCAAAGTCGGCCGAGTCGTCACTGAAAAAAACAAGGATGCAGTAGAAACCAAGGATCTTACCAAATGCAAGGACGAATCCTCGGATGATTCAAAAGACAAGGGATCCAAATCTGATGATGGTGAAGACTGAACAATGTGTCATTCGGCGTGTTTCTTTCGATGTTATTAGAGAATTGTTTGATGATGGACTGATACTGGTTTGGGTGACTTAGATATAACCAGTCACTTGTATAAAGTCAAAACTGCCAGGAACAATGATTTTTGGTGTTGGTTTTGCCTTGACCACTACTGATATGGACCTGGCTGTACCATATGGTCAATGAATATGGCATGACTGTTTTGGCATTGTCTAATGTTAGACCCGATTTTTTTTTCTTTTGGTGTTGCTTAGGTCACTTCCACTATTTATTTATTTTCCCCAAAATTTCATTTTTTTATAATCACATCGCCTAATATTTTGGTGATCCTGGGATAGATGCTGACGTGTATGTGCTTCCTTTAGATGATGATTATCATTTATCCTCAATAATTACTATGTACCCCACAATAATAACTAGGAGTGCACATGGATTGAATTTTAGTCCAATAATGTCTAATGCAACCTTATTGGATTTGGTTTTTTTTATCTATCTTAATCTATAAAATATCTTATCTAATGCAATCCATCAAATTATTAATTGGATCAGATTGGATTTCTAGTACATACATATTATCACTTCATGGTCTATGCTCAAGTTTATATCTCACTAGACCTTGACTCTTGTAAATCCATGTCGTCAAATATCATCAAAATTCAACTGATATTTCTCTGAAATATGTCAGAAATAGGGTTAACTGAAGAAAATAGGACCGAAATGATCAAAACTTAGTTTCGGTCGAAAATCGGTTAAAATTCAGTTGTGGTCAATCACTAATACGGTGACCGAAATTGATATTTGACGGTCACCGATATTTGAGACCTTGATTAGTTCAATCTTAAAAGGGATGTAAACATAGGCGTTGTTTGGAAAACCCCAACCAAACCATAATTGAAGTTGGAATTCTAAATCCGTACTTCAAGCGCGGATTTATATTATATTATTTAAATCAATTCCTGTTCACATGTCAATACGTAATCACGAGATATCTTATTACCATCAAGTACCGAAGGCTTAAGGGTTTTTATCACTTGTCCCCCTTCAAGATATCGCAATTTCAATTATGCTTCTATCTTTTTGGTAATATCAATTGTGCCCCTCACTTCTTTCTCCGTTATCACTTGTACCCTTCCGTCAGATTGACCATCAAAAAATTAAAATAACCATGATTTATTCAAACCATGGTGTGGTTAAGGGTATTATGATCAGAATAAAATCAGGGGTGGATCTGGGGAGGAGGGGGCAAAGCATGGAGCTGGAGAGGTTGGGTCGGGGAAGAGGGGCGGAGCTGGGAGGAGGTGCGGGCTAGGGAGGAGACGCGGGGAGCTCGGGGCGCGGCTGGGAGGAGGTACGGACTGGGGAGGAGGCGCGGGGAGCTCGGGCCGGAGCTGGGAGGAGGTGTGGGCTGGGGAGGAGGTGTGGGGAGCTCGGGCCGGAGCTGGGAGGAGGTGTGGGCTGGGGAGGTGTGGGGAGCTCGGTGTGAAGCTGGGAGGAGATGCGGGGCTGGGGAGGAGGGGGACGCGCGAAGGGTGCACGACCAAGGGACGGTAGGATGTGCGGTCGACTGGCGGGAGCCGCACGGGCGACGCGCAGCTAGGGGCGCGTGCAGCGATCGACGTGTGACGGTTGGAGCGGCTAGGGGGCAGGGTCACGCGTGCACCAGGAGTTGCTGGGGTGGTCTGGAGCGCGACGGTCGTGGGGGCAGGAGCGTTGGCAGGCGGGCGGCAGAGGCTGCGCTGCGCGAGGAGGCGAGCGGGGCAGCGAGGAGCACGACGCATGACTGGAGGGCGATGGGAGCGACGAAGCGCCTGGAGAGCGGGCTAGATCGGCAAGCAACGTGGCAGAGCGCTGCCGCGTGGCGCTTGAGGTAGCAGCTGCCTGTGGCGGAGGAAGAGGGCAGGCCGGGGGTGGAGGAGTTCCGGGCGGAGGAGGAGGAGGAGGAGGAGGTTGGGAAGAGGAGGAAGAGGATGAGGGAAGAGGAGGAAGAAGAGGAGGATGAGGAAGATGGTGCAAAATGATCATTGAACCCTTTTTTTTAAATTAATTCCGCTTATGTCCTCAAAGTTAACGTCCATTTGTACTGTGGATGGACGGTCACTAACCCGAGGAGCACAAGTGATATATTAGCAAGAAGTGAGGGGCACAACTGATATTACCAAAAAGATAGGAGCATAACTGAAATTGTGATACCTCGAAGGAGCGCAAGTGATAAAAACCCAAGGCCTAATTGGTGGGGAACGGAGGACTTCAAAACTTTAACTTTTCTATGAAATGCAAATTACACAACAAAAGATTGAACTGATTTTACATTATATAAAAGAGGAAGGACAAGCCTAAGTAATTCCAATTTCCAAAGGATGACTTATAAAATTTTCGTTTTCAAAAGAAATCCATCAAACCAAACAACATTAGAGATGGAAGGGTAACGGAAGGCATGCACAACGTTGATGCTTTCGGGACATAATACTTACAAGAATCGTGCATCAGCGCGGCAAATACCGTGTATATTCCCTTCTATTCTGAGTGGCTTAAATAGGGACG
This sequence comes from Ottelia alismoides, assembly GCA_037367405.1. Lineage (NCBI taxonomy): Eukaryota > Viridiplantae > Streptophyta > Magnoliopsida > Alismatales > Hydrocharitaceae > Ottelia > Ottelia alismoides. The sequence goes on from JAZKJV010001482.1 coordinate 1,495,563, forward strand.
AGACGATGGGAATAGTGGGGGATGGGCACTTGATCTACATTCCCCCCATCCTTTGTATTTGTTCTCACAGGAGAGAGTGATGGACAACATAATCGTGCGTATCTAATTAAAGATATATTATATTCTAAATAGATGCAGTCATGGGAAGAAAAACTAGTCCTTTTTTTGCAAATAGATTCACCAGTGTAAACAAGTGAATGGTTCTTAACTTACAGATAACGAGTAAATCCTTTTTTGCACAAATATGAGTCGTGAACGGCTCGGAATTTAAAGTGCAAAGGGGCCGAGAATACAAATTAGCTTTAGGCACTTGTATTATTTATGCCAAAGAGAAGCCATTCTAGAGACCGCCAGGGCCCAACAGAGAAGCTATGGCTGAAGACACCTTTAAATATGACGATATAAGATGTACCTCTGTAGTTGTATTATGATTATGATATACAAATAAACAACAAGCTGTCTATTGTATTCCATCAATATATCTTCTGTTACCCATTGTCTTTCTGTGCCTTTGATTTTTCTATGGAATGCATTGCCGCCTCAAACGATTTCTGCAATGGGCAACCACAGGGAAAAATGATAAACACAAAACACCAGTGTCTATCACTCCACCGAAAGGAGGAAAAATGGAAAAATGTTAAACACAAAACACCAATGTCTATCACTCCACCGAAAGGAGGAAAAATAAGATCGCAGAATGTTGATATGAAATATATGCATTAAGATCATCGCACTTGATACATAGATCTTTATCGATAAATGAGGTTTGCCCAAATCTATCTGATAAGTTCAACTCTCACAATTGGTCAAGTCCTAGGGTGACTAAAACCAACTAGAAAGCAGATATGGGCTAGCATTCTTCAGGGGAAACACAAGCTACAGAAGTACGCTTCATTGAATAACATCCCATTTAAATACTTTCATTTCGTAACGAGATAGATTCAAGTTGGTATATGTTGGAAGAATAATGGGTTGTTGTTTATTCCTGAGAGCCCTAGGGTCTCTTATATAGAGAAAGCTCATGGGTAAATTACATAAGACGGAACCAGAATAATAGAAAAGACAAACGGTATACAAACTACATAATTCTTTCGACACTCCCCTCAAGATGGAGCATAGATATCGATCATGCTCAACTTGGAAGTACACTTCTGGAATGGTCCTCTGAGTAACGGTTTTGGTGAAAATGTCGCCAGTCTGTCCTTCAGAACTAACATGTGAAGTAGAAATCAGTCTCTTCTGAATCATGTCTCTGGTGTAGTGATGTTGGACATGCGAGCCCACGGCGAGCCATTATGCAATAAATGTTATTGCGAATATCATTCTCTGATCTAAAATGAAGAATGAATAATTTCCATAATAGGTCCCCTTAGTACAATTAGAGTTATGTACCATGGCCATCTTAATGATCATACATCTGTTGATTCAACTATTGAACCATAGAGGCTGTGCTTGGATGAATATCTAAAGGGTTAGATTGATGACTCATCAAGCACCTTCAAATGATTGTTAAGAGATGATCTCCAGCCTGAGTAGGAGATGGCAATCCTTTCTCATTTAGGTTGATATCTGACCGACCTCTTGATGCAGGTCCTCTGCATAGGAATAGAGATTCGGTGGTGTCAGATTAGTTAGGTCAAAGAGTTGACTTAACGAGATCGAGATAACTAATGTCCTATATCGTATGTTGTCACGATACAGGCACGCATCCTCTGACCGGAGACAGATGTGTTACTATATGTCTAAGTATGTACATTTGGCAGACCAATAGGTTGATGACCTAACCAAGGTCTATACACCGGCACACTGGTGTGCATATAAGGGCATATGAGTAATACGATCTCTCAAAGGGATCATACAGGTTCAGTTACTGAACTGGAAGACATGAGCTCACTCATGAGATATTGGGAAGAATCAAATTCCGTGCGCACAGTCGTCTCTTGGAAGCTTGACTGAATCTGTAGGTTTGATATATACTTTTGGAAAGTATATGATCAAGACCTAGGTATGATATATGCTTTTGGAAAGTATATGATCGATACCGACTCCCAATGATCGAATGAGAAACTTACTGATAAAACCACGAAGTAGACAGTATAAAGTTGGTCTAATACTTCGGGTTTATTCTGAGTCTTCCAGTATGCAGGATGTACATGTATTGGGAATACCTAAGGGTGATGTAATCATAAACGATTGTATAACCATGACGCTTCCATTCCTAGGGAGTGATGAAACGGGGTTCTGGATTTTAGTGACTCCTCTCAGTAGAGAAGAAATCTGATCTTGGTCCAAGTGTTGGACATTGATCTGAATGAGATTCAGATGCATTGAGAAGATTAGATCTGCGATCTTGATTTAATCAAGCATCTATGGGAGGCCTGTGATCTGGATTTGAGATATGATCTCAACATCCAAGTCACTATAAGTGGAACAATACAATCGCTCTGTTCTTATCTCCAAGTATTCGCGGAGAAAACGCATTATCCTTGAAAGGGTTCAGGATAATTTCATTATTGATAATATGTATCCGAGCATTGAGAAATGGATAATTAAATGTGATTTAATTATCATGAATAATATGAATTTGATTCATATTATAAGGAGATTTATCTTAGATAATCAAATGTGATTTAATTATCAAAGATGTAAATAATGTGAATATGATTCATATTATTTGGGCACAAGAGAATAGAGATCCAAGATGATTAGATGTGATTTAATTATCAAGGATATGAATAATGTGGATAACCCTATCCATATTAATCATATATATTATAAATGTGATTTATAATATATAAGAGAGAGTAATTTGTAATTTCCATTTGTTAGTTAAATGTTAATGTGAATTGGATTCACATTGAACAATTAATTGAAAATGTAATTCACATTTTATTTTGGGTTGTGAATGTGATTCACAAATTTCAAATGGCAAGATTGCAATGTTCACAAAATAAATTAGATTTATTTTTGCGAAATAATTTGCAACAAAAGTTGTTGCAAATATTGGAGAAATTAATGAGATAATGTATCTCATGGAATAAAATGAGAAGAAGCCACCTTCCATGTAAGGAGAGTGGACGGCCAATTTCCTACATGGAATGTGGTGGTCGTCCACTCCATTCATGGAAGGAGGCTTGCCTCCTTTCCTATTTCTTCAATGGAGATTGATTTGATATAAATCAAATTATATTTAATATATATTTGATTTTTATTAAATTAATTGTTGTTGGTTTTTACCAACACAATCTTAACCATTAAAAGAAACACAATCAATGAGGATCATTGGATTTGTGTTGTCCCAAGGATGAGATCCATGGATCCCAAAATGATATAAAAGGAGAGGTACCCCTTTGCTCTTCTTTACACAAAAGAGAACATAAGGCTCTCTTTCTCTCCCTACACGTCTACTCTCTTTCTCCCTCTCATGTGGCCGTCCATCATGGATGCCCTAGAGAGGTTCTCCATCGCCGCAACGTCGTCGTATGCTGCCCGATGGTTTGCTCGTGGAACTCCGTCTACTTCGGCGTGCCTTGCTCGTGAAAAAGACGTCGGATCTCGTGTGTCGAGATCAGGAGATCCTAAGCTTGGATCATCAACATGGATTGCGAGAAGCACGCGGTTCATCCCCGTGCTCGCAAGCGTCTCCTCCGTCGGATCGGACTTGAGACAGGGAGGTCTCTTCGTTTAGAGACTCGATCGCAACATGCTTCAAGAGGTAATCCTATTACTTGTTTGTGGTTTAGACGAAACGATCCGAGAAGTGTTCTTGGATCATGTGGTTTCGTCGCATGAAAAATTTTAATTTCCGTTGTTAGTCGTTCTTCGTCGTATTCGATACGATGCTCACGCTTATGTGATGCGCTTGACGATTTAGCCATATCCTTCAAGTGACAGTCTACTTCAATATGCTTGGTTCTCTCGTGAAAGGCAGGATTGTTGGCAATGAACAATGCGGCTTGATTATCACACTGTAGCTGCATGGGTAGAGGTACATCTACATGCAAGTCTTCTAATACAGCTCGGACCAACATCATTTCCGTGCTTGCTTGTGCCATAGACCTATATTCAGATTCTGCACTGGATCTAGCCACAATTGTTTGTTTCTTGCTTTTCCAAGAAACTAGAGAGCTACCCACAAATACAACAAACCCTGAGGTAGACTTTCGATCCTTAGGGCATCCTACATAGTCAGCATCCGTACATGCAAAAACAGATAAATTGGTTTCCTTTCTGAACAGCAATCCTGTGCCTGGAGACGATTCAAGGTATCTGAGTATCATATATATAGCATCCATATGTACATGTCCTCGGTTGTTCCATAAACTGGCTTACCCGGCTAACTGTGATGCAAACTGGAATTTTGGCGCGTCGATCGAATTTAAAATATTTGGTAGAAATTCGATGAAAGAATAATGGAAGGGTTGAGAGAAGAAATCACGCCTGTAGCGAGGGGTTGAAGAAGAAGAACCGTGAAGACCACGTTGAGAGAGAAGAGAAATAGAGAGAGGAGATAAAATCTCAACTTTTCATTAATACTTGACTGAATAAAACATTGGACCCTCATCCCTTTATATAGGAGGGATGAGATTACAAAATAGTAATCTAATTTAAATTGACAACCAATTTATCCTAAAATGACTCTAACTAATTAACCGACAAGTTTGAAATTCAAAATCGACCACTAATTGAGATCACAGGAGATCTCATTTATTTAATTAAAAATTCATCGACTCAAACAAATGTAAACTAAATAAAAATTTCGACGACTCAAATAAACATAACTAAAATGTGGCCCTATTTTCCTAATCCACGCTGCATCAACTCTCTTCCGCTTTTAAAATTCGACTCCTGACGAATTGCTTGATGAAGATGCGTTGTCGGAGAATTCATCCTTGAACAGTAGCTTCAAACGTCCCAATTTGATCATTTTCCATGTTACGTTTGTAGTTTCTCTTCATCGAGGGGCATGGTTGCAAATGTTCTACCCCTTCACTTAAAAAGATCCTATAGTATAATATGTCTTCCAATTAGCCCCATGGATAAATAGTTTGGGAGGAGGGGATTTTCTGTAAGTTTTCCAGAAGATGTCACCCCTCAATTTAGGAGATCCGATGGAGTAAATTGATGTTAGGGTTCGACCCTTCTTAAAAGGGAGTCGGCCGCGTGATGGGAGTAGAGGATGGCGGCGTGGGATAGCAGCTGGAGGCTGGCGCATGGTTCCTCGGGGGTTGTGTAGGCGGTGTTTGTGGTCGGGCAGCATCGGATGGCGTCGCGGCCTGCAAGGGAGGCGGTTCGCGAGAGAGGACGGCCGAGAAGGGAAGCATCATCGGCAATGGTGCGGGTTTGCTCTCGGAGGCGGCTTGCGGGCCTGGGCGGCAGCGGCTTGCGGGAAGGCGGGGCGAGGGGAATGGCGTGCGAGGAGGAGGGGGATGGGGTCGCGCGCTGGGTGGGGTGGTTAGCGCGTGGGTACGGAATATCGCGGGGAAAGGTGATGGGGGGTTCTGGCGGCGAGGGCTGGCTGGGGGAGGGAAGGCACAGGTGGGAGGGTTGGGGTTGCTGGCGTGATTGGTTGGCGGAGGCAGTGGATCCGGCGCGTGGGAGAGGCGGCGGCCGGGATGGCGCCGAGGTCACCTGGTGACGGAGGGCTGTGGGGTGGGGATGACGGTCGTGAAGGTTAGACGAAGTAGCGGAGATGGGGAGGGTAGGGGAGTTACCTGGGGTGGCTGGGGTTGTGCCGGGACGGTTGACGGGACCGATTCCGGTGGCGGAATCAGATCTGGGTGGTGCTGGACAGCGGACGAAATCGTCTTCCACGGCGAGGCTTTCTTCGTTAAAACTCGTGACAACGGCTTCGGGGGTGGGAGGCTCTGATTGGGCGGCGCGGAAGGCCTCGAAGTTAACCATGAGAGCTCGAAACTCGGGAATGGATTTTGGTTTGCAAATGATGCAAATCACGTAACATGCGCTCTGTCTCCTTGTTGTAGGCGTCGTCGGCTCGCCGTTTTCGTTCGGACGAACGATAATCCCTTGATGTATGTCGGTGCGAACGTCTGGACGGATCGTCAGATCGTGAGGACGATCTGTAGGCCATGCTCTGATACCAAATGATGCAAACTGGAATTTTGGCGCGTCGATCGAATTTAAAATATTTCGTAGAAATTTCGATGGAAGAATAATGAAGGGTGAGAGAAGAAATCACGCCTGTAGCGAGGGTTGAGAAGAAGAACCGTGAAGACCACGTTGAGAGAGGAGAAAAATAGAGAGGGAGATAAAATCTCAACTTTTCATTAATACTTGACTGAATAAAACATTGGACCCTCATCCCTTTATATAGGAGGGATGAGATTATAAAAATAGTAATCTAATTTAAATTGACAACCAATTTATCCTAAAATGACTCTAACTAATTAACCAACAAATTTGAAATTCAAAATCGACCACTAATTGAGATCACAGGAGATCTCATTTATTTAATTAAAAAATTCATCGACTCAAACAAATGTAAATTAAATAAAATTTTGACGACTCAAATAAACATAACTAAAAATGTGGCCCTATTTTCCTAATCCACGCTGCATCAAACTGCAAAGGCAATATCAGGTCGGGTTATAGTTATGTAAAGAAGCTTCCCACCATTTCTCTATACCTTCTCTTATCAACTTCTTCTGTATCATTATCATACAATTTCATGCTAGGGTCCATAGGAGTAGTAGACGGTCTGCTTCCCATCCATGCATGTCTCAACAAGCTTATCTGTAATATATTTCCTCTGGGTCATTACTAGACCCTGTGCATTCCTAGAGAACTCAACCCCAGGAAGTATCGTAATGTACCAAGTTCCTTTGTAACAAATTGACAACCAACACTGCTTTGAATCATCTCTATCCCCTTAGCATCATCTCCTGTAACCAAAATGTCAGCACATATACCATGATGACAACTGTACCCCGAGTAGTCTCTGATGAACAGTGAGTGATCTGCATTGGACTTCTTGAATCCATGCTCTTCAATCAGATGGAAAGCTTCTGAAACCATGCCCTTGGGCTCTGTTTAAGGCCATAAATGGCACAATGAAGTCTGCACACCATATGATTCTCCCCCTCAGCAACAAACCCCGGATACTGCTTCATGTAGACTTCTTCCTGCAGATCTCTGATGAATCTCGGATTCATCACTCTAAATCTCATTTATTAAGCTTAAGTCCCTAAAAATCAACTGCATTTCTGCATTTATTTCGCATAATTAGCATTCAGGCATGATTTCATAAGAATTGCATTTTAGCGTTAATTTCTGCATATTTAAGAAGCCAAAAATCCAAGCCCAAATTGACCTGTAAATAAGCCTGACTTTCCCTATTTTTAACTCCTCCATGCTACCACCGCATAACCCAAAACCACCTTCACTGTGTACACATCAATAACAAGAATAAATAAAAAATGCAAAAAAATAACTAACCCTGATAAGTGGACAAAAAACCCAAACCCTAGTTCCAGGATTTTCGGACTAAAAGCCACATATCTTCCTCATCCAGGGTCCGATTTGTTCCTACTCACTTTTGAACTAATGCACATTCAATTACCTTCAAAACAAGACCAAGTTCAAGTGAATCGGAGCTCGTATGTGAAAGTTGGGTTTTGGGCCTCTTTTGTATATTTTCGCGGCTTTTCTGACCTATATTTTATGTATATATTTTATTAATTAATAAAAATCCAAAAAAATTAGAATTAGGTACCTTTTATTTATCTTTGAGTTTTCCATATTTTTCTGGATTTTTATCTTATTTAAAAAATGACAAAAAAAATTAGAAAATCCAAAAATCAAGGTATTCTATGTACATAGGATACCCCAAAAATTCACTTTTCACATTTGACCAAATTTTGGCTTTGATGTCTTTATGAAAGTTGTAGATCTCGTCGAGACGAACATTTTTCGTGAAGGAACTTTTTTGATCCGAGGTCATTTGCTATTTTTTATCGATTTTACAAAGTTTTTAATTTCGGATTTTTCTGGAGCTGACAGGTGGCAGCCCAGAGGCCGCCACGTGTCAGCGTTTTTTGGGATTTTTATAATCTCGTTTTTATAAAAAAAAATTAAAAAATTAAAAATTAAAAAGCCACGCACGTGCGTCGCACGTGCCTCCCAGGCACGTGCTCCGCACGTGACTCGCCCCCTCTCCCCTTAACCCTTGGCCACGTGTCCAGATCGCGGTCGTTCGATCAGCGGCCGATCGAACGGCCGCTGGCCTTCGTCTCCTCCCAACTCCCCCCCCCCCCCCCGAAACCTCCGCCGGCCGCTACCCAATCTCGCGCGCCGCCGCACTCCTCGCCAACGACCTCCTCCGCAACCCTCGCAACCACCCCTCCGTAATCCTCGCACAACCGACTCCCTCGCCTACAAAGCACCCTCGCCGACCCCCACTCTCCTGATCCGCCGATTGCACTTGGAGAAGCTTCGCGGCGGTGACAGCACCGCGTCGCCTCCCCGGCGAGATCCAAGCACCCAACGCTCGTCGCAGCGCCGCCTTCGCGCTTGCCCCTGCTCCGCTACCCGCGTCGAGCCGACGATCACCGACATCGACCCTCTCCTCCGCCCGGCTCGCCTCCGCCTTCAGCCGGGCTCCGACCTTCGTCTCCAACGCATCCGCCCCGCCATCGCCATTGCCGCGAGCTTCATCTCCGCAACGACATCCGTACTGTCGCCACCAGCTCCGGTCATCGTCAACCTCCTGCCACCGGCCGCAACTCCATCAACTCCAGCACCTGCATCGAGCCCCACGACCGACTTCCTTCACCAACCACCGCCACCGCCTACGACTCCGCCTTCAACCATCGTCTTCTCCGACCGTCTTCGACACCTCCGCCGCATCGCCGGAGGTCCGCTCCAGCGCCACCGACCTTTGCTACGTCACCGACATCGCGAGCCAAAGCCGGTCTTCTACGACTTCGCCGACCAACTACGCGGCTCCGACCACCGACTCCGCCATCTTCCCCTCCGCCTCGGCCGGAGTCCGCCACTGCCAGCACCGGGCGCGACGCCCGAGGCCCCAGCACACGCGAGTCGCGTGCGTGGGGAACATCAGGCTGACGTCAGCCCAGGTCACGTGCTTTGCACGCGACCGTGGGTAATTTACATCCACGCCCCCGGAGCTCTGCGGATTTGCGCCTCAATCCACCAGGCCAAGGGCACGTGCGCAGCACGTGCCTCTTGGTAAAATTGCAGAAATTCCCCCCAGTTTAGGTAATTAATTTTAGGTCCCCCCTTGCATTATTTTTATTTATTCAGTTTGCATCTGTACCCCTGCATTCCTCGTGCATTTTAGACTTTAGTTTACATTATTTTATTCATTAAAAAATAGCATTTTGTTCATCTTTTAATTCTCTACATTTTGACATGCTGTGGACATTTTTGTGATTTTACGGTTGATTAATGAATAATTGTTTTGTGGAAATTGGAATATTTTGCCCAATCTGTGCTCGGAAATTCATATTTAATTAACCATTGCTCTAAAAATCCCCGAAAAATCACATAGTGTAGAGTTTACTTTGATTAACATTGTGCCCAAAAATCTTTGCATTTGCATGCATACTTTGCTCTGTAAAAATCATTTTGCATATTTCACTGTTTAATTTTTAATAGGTATTAGACCCCACGTTTTTGAGATTTAGGATTTTTCTGAGATCCATCACCTAGTGATAGATCTTAGATAATTTTATTTCTTAAAAATAAGTAGGTTTAATATTTATTATAATTAAATATTGAAAATCATTTTGTTTGCATTAAAAATTCATAAAAAATTCATAGTGCATCCAAAAATTCCGAAAAAATTACAGTGTACTCATTTCATCATATTTTACATCTCGGCCAAGTTTCGTATTTTTCGGACATCATTTGAACGTAATTCACATTTTAGTCCATAAAGTAGGCCGAATTTGCATATTGCACCTTCTATTGCATTGAAAAATTCCAAAAAAAGACCGCCTTAAAAACCGAACTAAAAATTGGATTGACACAACTCTAGGTTGTTCCTTTGCCTCCTTGTGATCGACCTTGGGACTTGCCCAAGTAAAATAAACATAAAAACCACTTGATTGAAATTGAATAGAATTTGTGGTTATTTCTTGACTGTTTCCGATTGCCGCCTACAACGAATGACATTCATTAATTTCACACACGAACGATAAAAACGATTTCTTATCGCGGCTTTTGCGTGCTCGTCAGATGGCGCCGTTGCCGGGAGGCAAACGGCTTAGTTTTGTGTTCTGAAAATTTTTTGTTCGGTTTTTCGAATTCGGGTAGTCTGCCCCCGAATCTTTCACTGTAAATCCCATTTTATTTCTTGTATTTATTCTTCAGCATTTATTTTATTTATTTTATTTTTGATTATTTTCTGAGTCACTCTCTTACACTCTCTCTCTTATTTTTCTTGCGAGGTACCCGGCATACGTGGAGCGGTTTTTCAAGAAACCGACGCATCTTCACCGACAACCGAAGAAACTGCAATTAATTTAAGATCGAGTCGAGTCGTGAGAGAGCGTAGAGTCTAGGTTTTTAATTTCTGCAAATTTCCATTTCTGCTCATTTACAGCGGTGTCCGTTTGGACTCTCGCGCATGTAAAAAAGACCTTGAACTTTTCTGTGGTGTGTCGTGACCTGTTTCACTCTCCGGTGAGGGTGGGGCCCGACTTGAGTGGCGATTAGGATAGACCTGCACATACGGCTCTTAGAGCATTTTTTATTTTTGATTGTGCTCGTAGGATCTTAAGCCACACCTCACTTTAATCAAGACGCACCTTAGATCGTTCAACTTAGCCAAAAATTTAACTCAATTCTTCCCGCTAATAGAACTTTCTGCTTAGGTGCGGTTTTCATCGGCTTGCACGCATATAGAATAATATTTAAAATTCTGTCTAGCATCCCACATGGAGATTGCGAGGAGGCACTGTAAGTCTTCTAACTGAGCATTCATCATAGTTTTCCGCGTGCATCGGCTTTTCCTGACTTTCTCCCCCTTGTTTTATCACATAAATCTAAAGGAAATTGGGACTGGACGGTAGACGTGTATTTGTGCTCATCTAAATTTTTCAGTGATCACCTCATTAAAATTGGGACTGCTAAATATAGCCGATCAAAATAATCCATAAAATCAAGAATTTCTGCGGGAGAGCAACCCCGACCTAGTATGTTTCTATTTTTCTGAGTGAGCGAGAGACGACACTTAAGGCTAGAGCCCAAATCCGAAATCTCAGCTCGCTAAATTTTTGCCAAGATTGATTTATCACCAACTAAAATTGAAAAGATAATAGCCGAACTCTTACGGCTTCATTGTGTGCGTTGGTGAACCCAGGGTTTGAATTGTGTTTGCATTGGTGTGCGTGAACCGATTTCAAGATCAATAGCCGCACATTTGATTTCTCTTGACTATCCCGTGCATTCATCTCTCTCCTTTCTTGATTTAAAATTCACCATGGAATTCTTGTCCAATAACTCTTGCAGACCCAACCCCTCATTCCTTTCAGCTCTTTCAAAAATAGCCGAACGTTTATCCAAGAATCCATCAGAGCTATACTATGAAAATGAATTCGTATCGGTTAGACCCAAAACACCTCCTCCTCAACCACCAATAAATCCATCTCCTTCTGCTAATCTGACCTATTTCATGAATGACAACCCTTTGTATTCAGAGCAGACAAACCAAGAAATGATTGAGGGCTCTACTTCTTCATTTAATCCTCTTTACATTGATCATACAATTCACCCCTTATATTCGGTAAATGTCAATCCATCATTCATGGGAGAAGATAACCACATGATCGAATTGAACACTTCTTCACCTCTTCCATCATTCTTGAACACCAAAGAAAAATCATTACATTGGATTGAACATAATAACCCCCTCTTCACTCATACAGAGGATTGGGCCGACCACAAAAGATCACAACCCTCCTTGGACCAACTCCACTTATCTAGACCATATGAGCAGCCACCTTCCATGATTATTGAGGAGATACTTTCAGAAAATGATGATCGTACATCGGATATCTCCAGAGATCCCTCTCCTAGTACATATAGAAAAATGTAAGAGGACATTGAATTCCAAAAACATGCCCCAACTGCTCTCATTCTTGGCCAAGAAGAGATTTTGGAGAATATTTTGAGGATAAATAAGAAATTTGATTTAATGGAGGATAAATTTCAAGAACTTGCCGATCGATTAATCTCTGGTAGCTCGGATATAAAAATGAATGAGGAAATGATTGGATCTAAGATTGAAAATTTTGCGGATGTTCAAGGACCTATGGACAATTCTGAAAATGACTATGTCGTTGACCTTCACCCTGAACTCCAGAGCCCATCTGAAGAACACCCCACACCCCCACACCACCCAGGAAATACCAAAAAAATAGAAATATTTGAAAACCACAAAAAAATTGAAAATTTAGAAAATTTCATAAAAATTGAGACTGAAGACGATTTGAGGAATTTGGATCCAACCGTGCGGGAAGCATTAGGAAAGAAATTGATTTTTGAACTTCCCTTTCTACAGGCCATTGAACACTTCCCCGATCTTAAAGGATTTGTATTGGACAAATTAACGATAAAGAAATCGGGCAGGATTCGAACAAAAATCGAGAGACATATATTGTCAATGGCCTCCTCCTTGGTGTTGAGGAAAAAAACCAAGAGCCGCATAGTGAAGCGGTTGCCTAGATTTGAATGTATACTCAAAGACATAATTTTCACCCATGCTCGGATTGATGACGATTCACCAATTAATATCCTCCCGACCTTTGTATTCCACGAACTCAAACTCGGACCGATTCGAAAGATACGAGAGATCATTCAATTGGCGGACCGATCGATAAAACGGCCGAGAGGAACCATTTCTGTCATCATGAAATTCCAAGGTGCTCCGCTCAAAGTAGAATTCACAATCATTGATATTGAGCATCAAGGAGAATTCACCCAGTCTCCGATCATTCTCGGAAAGCCATTCTTGGCATTGGCCAAGGCGAGTATTGATTGTGAGACTCGGGAAATCAATTTCACAACATTGGAAGCACTTAGATCTGACCATGTCTTTGAGGAACCACGATCTTCTGAGGCAACCCACGAAGTCCCCGACAACCGTAACCATGAAGCGGTAGAAGAGCCCTACCCCGCAGCCACACCTGAGATAGCGGTTGTTGATGAGACTATTGGTTTAGAAAATCTCCCCCTTGCTCCATTCCCAGCCGCTCTCACCAGGGAGAATCATGTATATGAATCATATGATCCGGAGACCTATGCATGGGCACACCCTGGGTCGACCTACTCTGACTACGTGGATTACATCAACTCGACACAGGAATGCGCCAACATCAAATCAATGGAGAAAGAACATGCAGAGACTCTCCCCAATATTCAAATCCCCGAGGATCTCAAAATAGACAAATCTTTCTACTACGATCCTGAGACATATGCATGGTCACACCCTGGAGCAACATTCACTGAATATCTTGACCAAATCATCCCAAATCGAGAGTGCTCAAACATACGGGAGACTAAGAGCAAGCACACAGACCAAACACCAATCAAGGAGAATTTCAATGGCTATTCATCTGGATACTCAAGTGAACCAACACCTTCACGACGAAATAAAAAAAGAGTCACCTTTGACCTTCCGGAAGAGGTATCCTCTGATGGTTCCTCATCATGTCCGGAAAAGGTAGTCTATATGAGTGAAGTCTGTTCGGCAGCCCTAAAGCCATATCTTCGTAAGGATCCAAAATTCAATTCTCATTGGACAACTCCCGTTCCTAACTACTACTCATCCAAAGCTGATGCTCCTGCCCTCTTCAAGTACACTGGAATTCTTTCGTATGAGCTGACTGAGACCGGTGCTTCTGAGCTATCATCTGAGGACAAATTGATTGATCCCAAGAAGGAACGAATTCTGAGGAAACAATTAAAGAAACAAAGAGATATGCAGACTTGGAGTATGTCCACTTTCAAATACTACTCCTCTGAGGATAACTCTGATGATGGATACCTTTCATCTGACTCAAACACTTCATCTATTATCCATCATGATATTTCTGAGGATGACACTGATTGTAGTTGGGAATCATATGCTCCTTCTTCACCTCATCATTATGATCTCCCACCGCAGGCTCACAAGAAGATCAGCCGAAAACCGCCTTAATCATTCGGCTACCCACCCTCCCTCCCGACCACATCGGTCTCCTTGTACAGCTTCTTCCTCTACTTAGGCCAAGGCCTAAGTAGAGGGGGGGACCGATGCCATCTGTTTATACCATCCTTCTCATCCTCCCAACCGCTCCATTTCCACCCTTCTTCCATACTTAGGCTGTCCAGAACCTAAGTATAGGGGGAGCCGACATCCACCTGTATATACTCTCCTCACTCACTCTTTTCCGCTCTACTTCCTAACCCATTGTATATAAATTTTCCACTCTCTTACGCTTAGCACGAGCTATGTCTTCATTACGCTTTTTGTGCTTTGAGGACACAGCACTCGCTAAGTATAGGGGGGTCTGTATATATACTTTGTATATATTTTACCCATATCTCGTACTTTCGCGTAAGTCTATATGTATTTACGGGGTGGGTACTAACTTGAAAAAAAAAACAAAAAAAAAGAAAGAAAAAAAAGGGAAAAAAAGAGTTTTGCTACTAACTTGCCCAAAATTTTTGAAAAAAAAGGCTTCTGATTCCATTTTCTGCATAAAAAAATCCCTTGCATAAAATGTCAAAAAAAAATTTCAAAAAAATGTGTCTGCATTGCACACACCTGCACTTCATCCAACTTTACATACATTTGCATCTGTGAAAAGTCATTGGGTTCTGAACCGAGTTATGAGCCGAAACCGAGAGTGGTCTGGGCTTGCCCTTAATCCACCTAATTTTCAGAGGAACTTCACAGAGAAATAGGATTTTTAAGAACTTCAGGTCTTTTGACTTAATTCTTTAAGTTCCACATGACAATGTGCAGCGTTTGACTCTTAGTGTCTAACCTGATCTCTTCATTCTGGGTACAACTCTGGAATAGGGAATTAATTTGTACTCTCGCACTATGCACTTAGCTCAACCCAGACGGGATGTTGGAAGACTATGTGAGTTTCTTTTCTGGTAGCGTGGAAATCTAAAGACCGGAGTACGGGTTGAAATAAAGCTTCGGAAAAGGGATGGACGGCTGGGCACAATTTTTTTTAAGACCCCAAAAAATGTACGGAATAAAAAGATGCTATATCCGTAGGGGCAAAACAAGATCCAAGCAGAACCACCAAAAATTCCAAATACAAAGAAGCATTCTACCAAATAAAAATTCGACCAAAAAGGTCCAAGCTTCAAGAAACCTGCAGATCTTGGTGGAGACTTGGCTACACTGGCCATCTTCACAAGGAGAGGTGACTACACTGGCCACCCCCTTCAGTTCTTTTCTCTTTCTTCTAGCTTCTCCCCCATTTCGATTGTGAACACAGCACGACAGACCTTAGAAGGAAATACCTGACTCCCCGAGGACGAGTTACTGGAGAGGAGAGGAGCATGGTAGTCCGGCATTCTGGATGGGAAGAGCTAAAAACCCTTCACACACACGAGTCGGTTATTCAATGTTCTTAGGGTATACTTTGGGAAGAGGATTGATCTAAGATGCCTTCTGAGCCGAAACTGTAACAATGATGTGTAGAACTTGAGGGCTGTTGATTTTAAAATTCTAAGTCTCACAGAAGTTCCGCCACACGATTAATCCAAAGGTCGAATTTAGTTTCACTTTCACCTTCAGTTCATGGTCTTGGTATGGAACCCAGTCTCATTTCACTTCATGACATTTCTTTTTGATGCTCAGGGACGAGCATGGTTTAAGTATAGGGGGATGATGAATCTCGGATTCATCACTCTAAATCTCATTTATTAAGCTTAAGTCCCTAAAAATCAACTGCATTTCTGCATTTATTTCGCATAATTAGCATTCAGGCATGATTTCATAAGAATTGCATTTTAGCGTTAATTTCTGCATATTTTACGAATCCAAAAATCCAAGCCCAAATTGACCTGTAAATAAGCCTGACTTTCCCTATTTTTAACTCCTCCATGCTACCACCGCATAACCCAAAACCACCTTCACTGTGTACACATCAATAACAAGAATAAATAAAAAATGCAAAAAAATAACTAACCCTGATAAGTGGACCAAAAACCCAAACCCTAGTTCCAGGATTTTCGGACTAAAAGCCACATATCTTCCTCATCCAGTGTCCGATTTGATCCTACTCACTTTTGAACTAATGCACATTCAATTACCTTCAAAACAAGACCAAGTTCAAGTGAATCGGAGCTCGTATGTGAAAGTTGGGTTTTGGGCCTCTTTTGTATATTTTCGCGGCTTTTCTGACCTATATTTTATGTATATATTTTATTAATTAATAAAAATCCAAAAAAATTAGAATTAGGTGCCTTTTATTTATCTTTGAGTTTTCCATATTTTTCCGGATTTTTATCTTGTTTAAAAAATGACAAAAAAATTAGAAAATCCAAAAATCAAGGTATTCTATGTACATGGGATACCCCAAAAATTCACTTTTCACATTTGACCAAATTTGGCTTTGATGTCTTTATGAAAGTTGTAGATCTCGTCGAGACGAACATTTTTCGTGAAGGAACTTTTTTGATCCGAGGTCATTTGCTATTTTTTATCGATTTTACAAAGGTTTTAATTTCGGATTTTTCTGGAGCTGACACGTGGCAGCCCCAGAGGCCGCCACGTGTCAGCGTTTTTTGGGATTTTTATAATCTCGTTTTTATAAAAAAAAATTAAAAATTAAAAAGCCACGCACGTGCGTCGCACGTACCTCCCAGGCACGTGCTCCGCACGTGACTCGCCCGCTCTCCCCTTAACCCTTGGCCACGTGTCCAGATCGCGGCCGTTCGATCAGCGGCCGATCGAAGGGCCGTTGGCCTTCGTCTCCTCCCAACTTCCCCCCCCCCCCCCGAAACTCTGCCGGCCGCTACCCAATCTCGCGCGCCGTCGCACTCCTCGCCAACGACCTCCTCCGCAACCCTCGCAACCACCCCTCCGTAATCCTCGCACAACCGACTCCCTCGCCTACAAAGCACCCTCGCCGACCCCCACTCTCCTGATCCGCCGATTGCACTTGGAGAAGCTTCGCGGCGGTGACAGCACCGCGTCGCCTCCCCAGCGAGATCGAGCACCCAACGCTCGTCGCAGCGCCGCCTTCGCGCTGCCCTGCTCCGCTACCCGCGTCGAGCCGACGATCACCGACATCGACCCTCTCCTCCGCCCGGCTGGCTCCGCCTTCAGCCGGGCTCCGACCTTCGTCTCCAACGCATCCGCCCCGCCATCGCCATCGCCGCGAGCTTCATCCCGCAACGACATCCGCACGTCGCCACCAGCTCCGGTCATCGTCAACCTCCTGCCACCGGCCGCAACTCCGTCAACTCCAGCACCTGCATCGAGCCCCACGACCGACTTCTTCACCAACCACCGCCACCGCCTACGACTCCGCCTTCAACCATCGTCTTCTCCGACCGTCTTCGACCTCCGCCGCATCGCCGGAGGTCCGCCTCCAGCGCCACCGACCTTTGCTACGTCACCGACATCGCGAGCCAAAGCCGGTCTTCTACGACTTCGCCGACCAACTACGCGGCACCGACCACCGACTCCGCCATCTTCCCTCCGCCTCGGCCGGAGTCTGCCACTGCCAGCACCGGGCGCGACGCCCGAGGCCCCAGCACACGCGAGTCGCGTGCGTGGGGGAACGTCAGGCTGACGTCAGCCCAGGTCACGTGCTTTGCACGCGACCGTGGGTAATTTAATCCATGCCCCCGGAGCTCTGCGGATTTGCGCCTCAATCCACCAAGCCAAGGGCACGTGCGCAGCACGTGCCTCTTGGTAAAATTGCAGAAATTCCCCCCCAGTTTAGGTAATTAATTTTAGGTCCCCCTTGCATTATTTTTATTTATTCGGTTTGCATTTGTACCCCTGCATTCCTCGTGCATTTTAGACCTTTAGTTTACATTATTTTATTCATTGAAAAAATAGCATTTTGTTCATCTTTAAATTCTCTACATTTTGACATGCTGTGGACATTTTTGTGATTTACGGTTGATTAATGAATAATTGTTTTGTGGAAATTGGAATATTTTGCCCAATCTGTGCTCGGAAATTCATATTTAATTAACCATTGCTCTAAAAATCCCCGAAAAATCACATAGTGTAGAGTTTACTTTGATTAACATTGTGCCCAAAAATCTTTGCATTTGCATGCATACTTTGCTCTGTAAAAATCATTTTGCATATTTCACTGTTTAATTTTTAATAGGTATTAGACCCCACGTTTTTGAGATTTAGGATTTTTCTGAGATCCATCACCTAGTGATAGATCTTAGATAATTTTATTTCTTAAAAATAAGTAGGTTTAATATTTATTATAATTAAATATTGAAAATCATTTTGTTTGCATTTAAAAATTCATAAAAAAATTCATATTGCATCCAAAAATTCCGAAAAAGTTACAGTGTACTCATTTCATCATATTTTACATCTCGGCCAAGTTTCGTATTTTTCGGACATCATTTGAACGTAATTCACATTTTAGTCCATAAAGTAGGCCGAATTTGCATATTGCACCTTCTATTGCATTGAAAAATTCCAAAAAAAGACCGCCTTAAAAACCGAACTAAAAATTGGATTGACACAACTCTAGGTTGTTCCTTTGCCTCCTTGTGATCGACCTTGGGACTTGCCCAAGTAAAATAAACATAAAAACCACTTGATTGAAATTGAATAGAATTTGTGGTTATTTCTTGACTGTTTCCGATTGCCGCCTACAACGAATGACATTCATTAATTTCACACACGAACGATAAAAACGATTTCTTATCGTGGCTTTTGCGGGCTCGTCAATCTCCATACAAGAATGCATTTTTAACGTCTAACTGGAACAAGGACCAGTTACGTACCACAGCTACAGACAGAAGAATACGAAGAGTGGAGTGACGGGCAACTGGAGAGAAAGTATCCATATAGTCCACTCCATAAGTCTGAGTGAAACCTCGTGCCACTAGTCGTGCCTTGTATCGATCAAGGCTACCATCTGCATGATACTCAACAGTGAATACCCATTTGCAGCTAACAACAGAAGCTCCTGAAGGAGCGGGAACCAAGCTCCATGTGCCCCTCAACTGTAGGGCAGCCATCTCCTCCTCCATTGCAATCCGCCAGCAATCAGAATTCAATGCCTCCTGATAGGTCTTTGGAATCTCCACTGAAGATAAAGCCACTGCAAATCTTTGAAAGTCCCCCGTGAGGCGATGAAAGGAGACCTGTGAGGCAAGAGGATACGTAGCACAGCTGCGTTTCTGCTTTCTCATCGCAATAGGAACCCAGTCATCAACCACTAAACTCGTCGGAGCAGATTCTCCCTGCAAGGATGCCCCCTGCATAGGCACACTATTCGACCCATCATTAGTAGTAACATCAGAACATACATGGGGCAAGCAGGATGATTGGCGTGTAGAATGAGCAGGACCAAGTCGACGGGTATAAAACTTAGGCTGGATTGGACAATGGAGGACTCACCGTAGGAGGAGGAGGAACATAGATCTCATCCGTAGATGTGTTAGATAGCAATCTGTCACCTGCAGGTGAAAAATACATAACAGACTCGAAGAAAGTGGCATCAGCACTGACAAAGTATTTCTTGTTAACCGGATCACAGCAACGATATCCTTTCTGCGTCCGAGAATACTCCACGAAGACACATTTGACAGCTCTAGGTGAGAGCTTGTCAAGACCTGGGGATAGCTGATGAACACATGCAACAACTCCAAAAACACGAGGGGTGAGTGAGAATAATTCCTTATCTGGAAAAACAACAGAAAGAGGAATTTTCTCAAAGTACCGTGGATGGCATACGATTTACCAAGTAGCAGGCTGTAAGAACGACATCTCTCCAAAAAGAAATGGGAGCACAACTTTGGATAAGTAGAGTACGGGTAATGTCAAGAAGGTGATGATGCTTTCTCTCAGCAACTCCGTTCTGTTGGGAGGTGTAGGCACATGTAGTTTGGTGTATAATGCCTTTTGACCAAAGATATTGTGAGAGAGACCGAGTACAAAATTCCAACGCATTATCAGTACGAATGTATTTCATATTGGATGAAAAAACATTGTTTACTTCATTAATAAGATTTTAATAACATCACCAGCTTCAGATCTATTCTTTAACAGGAAAACCCACGACAGACGAGATAAATCATCAACCACGACAAGATAAAACATGTGCTCATGGTGATCAGGGACACGACTGGGACCCCAAATATCAATATGGAGTAACTCAAAAGGGGAGGCACTGCTCCAACTTTGATGACTCAGGAATCTAGCTCTATGATGCTTCCCTAACTGACAAGCTTCACACCAGAAGGACGAACTTGGACATATCTGAGGCAAAAAGTGGCGCATCTTCTGTAGAGGGAGGTGACCAAAGCGTAGATGCCATGTATATGGAGAGACAGATCCAACAGCATGAGAAGAGACTCCAGCATATGAACTCTGGTTCAGATGATAAAGACCATCCTGCTCAGAACCACAACCAATCACCCTGCCCGTTAGAATGTCTTGAAATATAAGAGAAGATGGGTCAAAAATAGCGCGACAATGCAAATCTTTTGAAATCTTACTAATAGAGAGTAAGTTCATCGAAAATTCAGAGGCATGTAAGACATTCTTGAGACGCATGGAAGGGGATAGCAAGATCTCCCCCTGTCCAACAATGGGGGAATGAGTCCCATTGGCAATGATCACCTACCTTCCTGGAGGAATCTCTCTGTATGAGGTAAGTCTGTCTCTGTCTCGACATAGATGGTGCGTCGCACCAAAGTCCATGATCCAATCGGAGATGTCTGAACTATAACATGTGGTAAAGGCACATGCACTACATGAGGTACTAGTCGTGGCAGAGGTACTGGCAGAAGCAGATGCAGCTATATCGGAAGGGCCTCCAGAAGAATCTGTAGAAGCAGGAGGTATAATATCCCGTAACCGAGCGACGAGTTCTTCAAATCTCTGATCCGAAGTAGAGGATGATGGAGATGCAACAGGTTCTGCCACTCGCGCTGATGCTGGAAAGCCGTGCTTCGAATAGCACATATCCTCCGAGTAACCGGGACGGTGACAAAAACTGCAAGGTGGACGGGACCGACCACCACGACCTCCTGTTCCACGACCACGGCCACGAAGTGAAGAAGAGGAACCACCTCTCCCTCTGGAAGCTACCATCGCAGAAGGGGGTGGTGTAGATGTGCTGGATGGAACAGAGATGCGACTAAGCCTCCGGTAGACCTCCTCCATAGGAGGAATGGTAGCATCTGCAAGTATCTGAGATCTGGCCGCATCATATTCAGGATCAAAAGCCGCAAGGACTCCTACCATGGTGGCATTACGAAATGTCTTCTGTTGTTCTGGTGTGGTCGTCAGAGAGATAGTGCTGTAGAGTTTCTCAAACATCCCCCTAATGGATGTATACGAGGAATGAAGTGGTCGTCCATTCTGCTTCATGGTGAATATGTTGTGATGTAGTTGTAGCGTCTTGGTTTCGTTCCGAACCTGGGAATATGTCGCTGCAAGAATGTCCCATATAGCTTTAGAGGTGGGCTGATGGAGAACATCATTAGCAATCTCCATCGACAACGTGCGACATACGAGTCATCAGCCTCCCACGAGGCATAAATCCCTGTCTTCTCTGTTGGCTCATCCTCGGTATGAATGTGCTTCTTACCATTTGATTTCATGAGACTCATGAACTGCATCGCCCAGAGCTCGTAGTTCGACCTGTCCATCTTCACTATTGGCGTGGGACCTTTGAACGCGTCTATGGAGGGCATATCCACCTTGGATTCTGACATATCGCCGCAAGAGAAGAACTAGGGTTTGTAGACAGAGTGATAGATGTCTACACAAACTGCATAGGATTCGAGTGCGTACGTAGACGTTACGTACCCAAATCCATAGATTTGGTGACGGAGGCGGCTACGACCAAGCCGGCAGGGGGCGCACCGGTGTCGGCTAGACCAAAGCCGGCAGGAGGCGAGTGGCGGGGCCGATTAGGGCAAGACTAGCCGAGGATGAGTGCCGGTTAGGGCACAGTCGGCAGGAGGCGGCAGGGGGCAGTTGCCGGAGCCGGCTAGGGCACGGCAGGAAGCGGCAGCGAGGGCCTAAAGGCGAGGGCCTGGAGGCCTGATGGTGGGGTTGGAGATCCCGGGGGGGCGTGGGCGGGAGGCGGAAGCCGGGTTGGAGACGGAGGTGGGGAGCCCGGCAGCGGCAAAACGAGAGAGGGGGCCCAGCGGTGGAACGAGAGAGGAGAGAGGGGGCGGCGGGTGGGATGAGAGGGAGCCCTTAGGGTTTAGGCTCTGATACCATGTTGGAAGAATAATAGTTGTTGTTAATTCCTGAGAGCCCTAGGGTCTCTTATATAGAGAAAGCCCATGGGTAAATTACACAAGACGGAACATAGAATAATAGAAAAGACAAACGGTACACAGACTACAGAATTTTTTCGACGGTATAGAAACTGATTTCAAACTTCTACCATGAAAGCAGTTATTAGTCATTCCATAATCAAATTGAACAAACCTCCACAAACTACTTCAGAGAAAATAAGATATCTTGGCAGCATTCTGAGTAAGTCTACAGCCTGGAGTTCCACCAACGGAACCAGGAGCCACAATAGCTGTCGAATTGTCTACTAGTACATGGAGAACTATGTGAACTGCCTCAATCCTCACAAATGATAATGCTACCACATCAAAGATTGTTGATGGAGAGGAAGATCAAGATGGTATCAAAAATAAAGAAGTTGCCTTTGTAGTATTAGCTGCAAGAAGGGCTTGGTATCATTATGTCGATTGAAAAACGGCTCAGTGAAGTGTTAAGGAATTGATCCGATGCAAAAAATGAGACTTCATAAGTACACCAACTTAAGAACCGAGGGACTCAATCTGTTGTCATTGTTACGAGGACGTTGAGAATGTGGATCACCTTTTTTTTACCGATTTGGGCTAGGTTGAGGCATGTGCGCTCTTTGGGAACAACACCATCTCCATTGCTGGGGCCGAGTTTTGGGAGTCTATTGGTGCTAGCTGGCAAGATTCTGATTTGGAACGTGCGAGGTGTGTGGCATTGATTTGGGCACTTTGGTTAGTCAGAAATGGGGTGTTGTTCCGCCATGACCATTTTTACTGTGACAATGTGGTGGCTCATGCCAGGGTATTGGCAGAGAGCTGGAGCACTTAGCGAGCGTGTCATATCTGCTCTGTATTAGCATTGTACATTCTTGGTAATTAATGGTGAAGTTTTTCAATATACACCTATACGGTGGAGGCCCTTTTTTCTTTTTAGGACTTAAGAATCAAAGCAAAAAAATTGCAAATTCGACCAATTTCAATTGTATTTTTAGAACTCCATAGGCATACATAAGAAAAATGTTATCCCTGCTAGGAACAACACATAAGGCTACAAAAAAGAATTTATATAATAAATAACTAAAGTTCTCAAAACAATATAATTTAAAATTCTAGGGTGTAACGAACCTTGAGCTCACACTCCCTTTCTCTCAAAAAAATGTTGATAGGTTGTAAAAAGTGCAAAGAATGACATTAGCAAAAATGAAAATGCTAAGGTGGATGCGTGATCATAAAAGAAAAGATCAAATTCGAAATGTTGCGATCAGAAGAAAAGCTAGTGTAGCTCCGATGGAGGATAAGATGAGAGAAAATCGTTTAAGATGGTTTAACCATTTGCAAAGGAGGTTGGTTGATGCACCAGCTAGAAGATGCGAGATTTGAGATGTTGAGCCAGTTACGAGAGCGGGGTAGGCCGAAGAAGTGTTGGATGAGACTATCCAAAGAGATTTTAGTTATTTGGATTTAACCCTGAGAATGACCCAAAATAAATCTTAATCGAGGCAAAAAAATCCATGTAATCGATCCTACTTAATTGCGGAAAAGGCTTTATTGTTGTTGTGATGTCCTATTGGTTCTTTCCAGCTAGGAGGGAGCTTTCCCATTCAAAAGCTATAGCGGCGAGAAAGGCTGATGCAAAAGAAGAAGAAGTAGATAGATGTGTTCATCCTAGAAGCAAGAATCGCAGGAGCAGACAGAAGAAGATACAGTGCGAGGGAGAGATGAGACAGATGACTTAAAGAGAGAGGAGTCAAAGTGTGGGAGTGTAGGACTCAGCAGAGCAGTCAGATCGAGAGAGGGAAAAGCTTGAAAAAGATGTGATATGATTAGTTATTTTAACATAATACAAAATATATTCATTTCAATTCATTGGTTAAAACTCGCATTGCTTAAGGCAATCAATCACCCACAACCTTGTTGAGTACCCTAAGCAACATCAACTAAGAAATCTCTCTTCTTTTTCATCAACCGAGAATTCTATCTTCTTCTTTCATTTCCTTTCTAGTAATGTGTGTCCCACATTGCTAATTTATATGTTACATGAATATTGCACAAACATTAATGCATAGAGCCACATACAAGGGCATGAATACGAAAATGCAGAAGATGAAAACAATCAGGTGGTAATTATCATACCCCAGAGTTGTTAAGTTTCCACATTGCTTCTCCACCTTTCTCAATGACTAGAGTCCCACCAAGTAAAGCACTGGAGACAAGGAAAAAGAAAGCATGTATTAGGGACAAAGATGCCATACTTAAACACAATATTACCCACATAGAAAAGGGTTCCAACATTGGTATACAATCAGCGGAAGGTTCAAGTTTGACTCATACTGTCCAAATCAAATACTAAATATTCTCATCAAGACCCAAATTGAAATAAAATAGTTACATGCCTCTACTACGATTATCATAGTCCTGAAAAGACAAATATCGCAAGAATTTAACTGCAAACAATCCGGAAGTATTATTCACTTAACTCTTTATTAATGTCAGGATATAGGCACATACTGGAAGCAAAAGATCGGCTCACTATAGCAAACTGAACTAGTCAAACCGTAACGCAGCTCCTAATCCCCGAATAAAATAGACGTAGACCATCATCAGAATAACAAATCGATAATAATACAACATCAAGTTACACTAGAAAACCAGGACACCCTTCTAAATCCCAAAACTCCGATAAAAGAAGAGCACTGTTAATTCAATCCACACTACCATTTCTCGATTCCATTAATCAAATAACACTCCAAACAGATGGGTAATCACGGCATCAAAACCCAGATTGTGTTTTCAATAGAGAAAAAGAGGAGAGATCACCTTGCCAGGAACAGATTTAGGGCAAATCTGCGACTAGTGAGGTACCTGAACACCGCCTCCCACTCGACCCCCTTCCCACCGCCACTCGCCGACCACGTTCTCCCTCCTCCGCCACCGCCACCACCTCCATACCCATTGCCATGCCCCCCAGTCCGGTGAAAACGACCTTCTCCACGCCTCCGATCGTAAGCAGCGCGCCTGGAATCGTCGAGGAGGAGCTCGTAGGCCTCCGACGCCTTCTTGAATCGACTCAGCGCCCAGTTCCTGACGGGAGCGGGCGATCGGGAGTAGCGATCGGGGTGGAACTCGAGGGCGCAGCGGCGGAAGGCGGCCTTGATCTCCTCCCTGGAGGCGTCGGCGGCGAGGCCCAGGGTCCGGTAGGGATCTTCCATGGGAGGTGGCGGAACGAGGTGGACATCGCGACGTCACTTCTCTCTCCTTCTATTTTCAATATGGGGATTTGGTAGATATATGTGTTGGCGCTCTCTTCGCCGCCAACTGCTTCCTGCCTTTCTCCATCATCTTTTTTGGTAAATTAAAAAATAAAGCTTTAATTATACCTAGATTCTTAATTAAAGGCTTCATTTTTCAACTGCATAATGTAAGAATAGTTTAAGTTTATAGAGGCCTTTACTTGAGACAAAAACATAAGATCAGACCTCTCTTTCTTACAATTGAAAAATGAGTCCTTTAATTGAAAATTGTGGTATAGTTGAGGCACTTTTTGTAATTTACCCTCCTTTTCCCCATCATTTTCTCTTTTTTTTCTTTTTTTAAAACAAGGACAAGCTCCACTTACATTTCAATTAAAATGGTTGTCCATTCGAAACTCATTTAGACATAGAGATACAGTGTATACAACCTAAATAGTGCCCAAAAACTAACCTAAATCCATGACATTGAGCTCGTTTCGATATTTGCTCCGACCATGGTTGTTTGCTTTATGCCCACCCTCTTGAGTCTAGAGATCATCTTTTTTGGAAATATCCTTACTACGTGGATGTTTGGAAAGGTGCTTGTGCAACGCTTTCACCTCCCCTATTTGTGTATGGGGTTTGAACTCTCTTAATCAGATCAAAAGGCTTCATGCGTTGGATGCACGAAAGGGTGGAAGTCTTAGGATCACCTTAGTTGTTACTACATGGCGAATCTAGTAGAGTGAAGCTTGTGCTAGACAAAGCGTCATGTGTGCATGGTCGAGTGCTGATTATGAACATCTTAAAGGACATATCGATCCTCCTGAGCTGATTTAGAGTAATCTTCTATTTTTTATTTATTTTTAACCTCTCTCTCACCCACTGTCGAGATTTTTTTTACTTAAGGGTAACCCCCAACTTTTGCATTTACATTGTACATTTTACCTGGAATATCAATGAAATCATACCTCGTTTACCTAAAAAAACTATTATGCCATGCTTCCATTATCAACTTATTTGAAAAAAAAAAGAAAAGAAAAATCCTACTTGGACGTGTCATGAAAGAACCTACTAATGAGTAAACTGCTATGGCAAGTCATTCTATCGAGAGACCTACCATTGGGAGAGAGAAAGGACAAAAAACGTTACACACACCTATTAGAGGATTTGCTGCAATAAGACTTGTTATTGAGAATACAACAAAAAAAACAAAACACCCATAGAAGAACATGCCAAGGGATGTATGTAGAATCTAATATTGGGAGGGGAAAACAAAACATACCTATCATTTGCCATTTTTCATTTGCCATTTTTTATCGTTCTTTTAGTCATACGAAATCAAATGGGAGAGTAGTTGATGTTGACACATGTTCGTTGAAGTACCCATATACATTGTCCTCAATCTAATTAACATGGACTGGATTTGGGTTGGGACCTATAAGACTTAGGCCCACGGCCATTTAACAAATCGGATGTTAGGTTAGGCCGAGTCCGCTTGATTTTGTTTTGCTCGACCCAAGCCTAAGCCCGATCCAGTTTTTATAGGTCGGTTTGGGCCAGACCCCTATAACGATATTTCCATATTTTTCTCACTTAAATGTGCTGGACTATAACCTAATGCCTAGGTTAGTCGTAATCCTATAATCAGTGAACCATACAATCGTAATGCTCATATTAAATCTCTATTTTATGGATTGACATGATTGTTTGGAAGGAAAATTACGTCTAAATCACAGAAAATGAACAGATGTCTTAGAAGACATCCACTTCTTTTCAGTGTTTTTAGCTTTATGAGAGCAAAGCTAAAGATTTGGCCAAAGTGGACATAATCTCCATAGACATCACACCCTCATGAATTCCCACGAACCACTTACTGTTCTCAAACAAAGGAGAGAGCCACATTCATCCAAAGGGTCAGTTGAAACAGACCTACTCATCAAAGTACACAGACAGATTCAATCACGCGAATAGTCAACCCATTGACTGACAACTAACATCACGAGAACACCTTTTTCTGATATTCTGGAGTCCAATCAGAACAGATACCTTCGTTCTACTCATTTTGGCATACGATCAACACGACGCGCTAACCCCTCACATGCTTGCCTGGGATTGAGTTGCAGATCTAGTGCGGTGGTGGTGGTGGTCTTCGAATCTCCAAGGCAAGATCACGCCATGCATCTCCATCTGCCTGCTGGCTTTCTTGATTTGTTTCTTCCGGGTCGTCGGTGCGAAAAACCATGTCCATCGGGAGTTGAATATCATCGAGGGGAAGAGTCTCTCGCATCCACTCCTCGTCAACAATGTCGATGAGAATGCCCATGCTCAGTCGCTCCTCTTGTTCGGCAGCCATCAACTGCAGGTCCTGCAGGAAAACAACCTTATTTGTTAAAACACCCAGCAATTAAGCAGGAGGAAAACCCTCAATATGATTGACTTGGTTCGTAATTTTCCATGATAGCGAATGTTAAAATCTATCTTCTCGGGATAAACAAAATTTAGAGGATAAAACTGTACATGGATCGTTCTGAAGAAGACAAACAACTATTACAAGCACATGCCCTTTATTGATTTGATGGAAATAGTTAGAATAAGAAAGAATAATCTTCCTATGATCTTAATTTATTATTGATTTGGAGAAGACTCGTGATATTGTAGTTAGAAAAATCGCATGAATGGTTTTTTTTTAAAAAAGAGGGGTTCATATTTTTTATATCAACCAAAAACAAATGTGTATGACCAAACAACTTGCAAGAGGGACTCCAAGGACTGCACATCATATTGAAGTTCATTTCGATCTGCATCAAAGATTAATCATGAGTTTTACCTTTTTACCTCAGTTATGGATGAATTGAGGAAGTACATGAAGGAGGAGGTGCTTTGGTGCATATTGTTTGCAAATAATATTGTTTTAGAGGAAAAGACGAGATGTGTATCAATTGCCTGAGCTTTGAAGGAGGGTCTAAAGTGTATAAGGAGTTCAACTAAGTAGAATTAAGACGGAATATATCAAATGCTAGTTCAATGACACGGAATTTAGACACGTGGTAGATGTAAACTTGGAACACATTTCATTCCAAAAAAGGTGCTTTCGATGACAGAGAATGTCTATAATTGAGGTGAATATGCTTCAATGAATATGTAGACACGAAAAGAAGGATCGGGGTTATAACAAGAATATCAAACAAAAGATTGGCATGATATTAAGTAGCGTCAGCTACTTAATATCCACTTTAAGTAGCGTCAGCTACATGGATTCTTGCTCAAATCCATATTGAAAGATCCGACTATTTTTTCATTTTGGTTGTCGGCTACATAACGCAACCTCCACAAGGGAGGATTTGAACCCTGGTCTTTTTGGGTGGTAGACACACTACACACACTGATAGACTACAATAAGCGTGGGGAAAAATCTCGGTTGTTGTTGTTGTTGTTAGAGACTGTATGCGTCATTCATATGTAAGATGGGTAAATGGATCCTTCCAAGATCCATTTACCACATACAGTGTTTAGCCTCACATCTACCAGTGGCGGACTTGGAGGGTCTGTAGACGCTATAAGAAACCCCAGACCCCCTGTATCCAGTAAGAAAGTGCAATGCATAAATCAGCCCTTTGAGGCGTTATCCTATGGTTTCGTCTCGCTCCTTAGGGAGTAGGGTTCCACGTTAAAATATTGTATTATTAATGTTCTTTATCTTCTATTTCTGATACGCTTCCGCGTTTTATTTTCTAAAACGGTATCAGATCGAGTTCGATTCTCGAGGAGCTTATTTTCTTTGTGTTTATTCGAGATTCGATTATCAGATTTATTCTCGATTGTTCTTGAAGATCAATATTTTGTTCAAGATTTAAGTTCTATGGTTCTCTTTTAAAACCCAAATCAGTTCTAAAGTTCACTAGTGTTTTCTGAAACCCTAGATATACAGTCCAGAACAGCCAAGGCGGCATCTCCAGTGGCCTATCTAGGCAACATCTCCAACCGCTTCGTGCCCTGTGTGACTCCGATCATCATTATTCAGCATCGCATGCAACCAGAATCGACAGGGGGTTCATGCTTCTTCAAGACAAAGAAGGATCATCAGCATCAACCCCAGATCGATATCAGCTCCAGATCATCGGCATCAGAGTTCCAATTGGGAACCCTAGGCGGCGATCATATCGGCACACAAGGTGGATCCAGGCGGAGGCATGATCTCATCCAAGCGCACATGCAACGCATAGGCCGCGCTCCTCCTCTCAGGTGGCACATCCACTCCACACGAAACTTTCAAGCGGAGCTCCATTGTTGAGCTTGCGCATCCCTCTTGTCGACAGAGAAGCCTCCTCTCAGCCTCCTTATTTCCTTTGACGGCAGCACTCCCCTCCATCGAAACCTCTCGCAGTGGCGAGGTCTTCCCCAACTTTCCTCCAGTCCCGCAGGCGGAACATCTCCTTCAAGCGATAGCAAGCCCAATCTGCAAGGCAGAACCCTTGCTGCCATCTTCGTGATGCCGCTCGCAGCATCGTCCAGATCCAGGCGGCATTCCCATACTAGTCATCAGGGGCGACGGCCCAGGTCCAGAAGGACCCCATCGGGGGCGACGATCGTTCTTCGTGAGAAGGGATTCCCAAATGGAACCCTAAATAAGAAAAAAGAACCCAAGTGGGTCGAATAGTTTTAAAAAAATGTGTTTCTTTCTTCTGCTGCTATTGTAAGCCTTGAGATTGGCCGAAGAGGGAAAAAGGGAGAGAGTAGGGGCGTGAGTATCCAAAAAAGGGGAAAGAAAGAAAAAAAGAAAAAAAAAAGAAAAGATGACTTAAAAAAGGAAAGAGCCGTTAAAAAAAGGCGTGTACAAAAAAAATTGTATGCTAAAAAATCAAAAAAATATTTGCAAGAAAAATAAAAGCCGAAAAATTGAACATCTTATTTGAAAAAAATTGAGTTTGCTGTTAAAAAAAAAGAGGGGAAATAGCCAAGAATTTTTAGAATTGAGAAAAGCTAAGAAAAATGTGACATCTTATGTGATGTTTTTCCCCATCTTTGTTGTTTTCACCCAACTTGATGGATGTTTGTTTTCCGAAAAGTATGGGAGAAAGGGGGAGTATTGTATAGAGTAACAGGTTTGTAACAGACTCTACGGATTGGTTCAGAGTCCAAGTTCAAGGCACTCCATAGTTAAGTGACCCATTTTCTTCTAGGTCTCCAGAGAGAGGCTCCTTTTTTAGACTCACATGTATGCAATCATCAATTGGTGGTCCCCATCATTCTAGTTTTGTCGGTTCAGAGTTTTCTTGTGTTTCATAAGACTCTAGAGTAGAGATCCCATTTCCTATGCCACGTGTGCTAGGGTTTTCATGTGGTTCCATAGGGGCTCAAGAGTAGAGATCCCATTCTTTGAGCCGGTATGGGAGAGATCCAATTCTCCGACAAGGAGACTTCTTTAGACTCCATTCTCCAACGACTTTGGACTTCGACGAGGATGTCTCCACAGCTTTTCAGTTCAGCCCTTTCAAAGATGGAGCAGTTGTCCACATTGTGACGGGCCAGAGTACTCCAAGTGAAGACTCAATTCCAGTTGCAGTGACTCTGACATGCGCAGTACAGAGCACATACTCTCCGACGAGGAGATTCAGTTTGACTCACACTCCCAACCTGTTTGTCCTCACCTACATGACATGAGAAGCAACGTCCTCGACAGCAATGCGTTTAGTTGATATTGTTTGAAGAGTTTTGTATTGTGAGTTGAGATTACTTTTTGTTTGTCCGAGATGAGCATTGTATGCTCCAACTTGAGGGAGAGTGTTAGAGTATGTGTCATTCATATGTAAGATGGGTATATAAGAAGCCCCAAACCCCCTTGTATCTAGTGAGAAAGTGCAATGCATAAATCAACCCTTTGAGGCATTCTCCCCGTGGTTTCATCCCGCTTCTTAGGATATAGGGTTCCATGTTAAAATCACGCATTCTTAATGTTCTTTATCTTTTATTTCTGATACGCTTCCGCATTTTATTTTCTAACCGTTGTTAAATTATAATCATAAATATTCTGATTTTCAATTTTTTTACATAACACTATTTTCCATTTTGGATGAATCAAATAGGTGAGAGAAGGACTTATTTAGTATTTATATTTGTACTTTCCTTTTATTCTGAACAATCTATAATCTTCACATTAGCCCTAGGACTCTCTCTCTCTCTCTTCGATATAATATGATCTTAGTCTCATAGTAAACAAGTTACTTCTTCCAACATGGTCACAAAGCAACAACTCTATATTGCTTCTCTTGTCACTGGTCCTATCTTTCCGGCTAATTAATATCCCCGGAGAATGAACAAAAAAAAGACCTCTATCAACTCCATTTAGACTGATAATTGCCATGATCAATGATGCAACCTAATTAAATTGTGAACTAAATGGCAATTCTAAAACTTGGACTAGTGGACTAAGTACGGATGCCAGTAAAATGGTACGCAATGCAAGATTACTAGGCCGAAATGCAAAGAGTTCAAAGGTTGACGATGCAAGAAATGAGGCCTAAAATCAGCAAACAATCTTCGATAAAATACTCGAATTCCAGCACGGATATCACCACAAATTTAGGGCAACTCAAATAGTTAACGGCTATTGGAAATATAGAGCGATATTGTGGCAACGGAGTCTTAATAATTCACCAAACCAAACAGCAATAGAGCAGTCCACAATACTAATAATATGAGGCAAATATTGGTGGAGATGGCGCTCATACCACAACCGATGAGGGGGAGTTCGCAAGCTTCAGACCTGATCGACAACGGGAATGATGGTCGGGCGTCTTTGGCAGCACGGGAGGGCCAGTGTGGGCGGGAAAGAGGGTCGGCGAGATGGACAGCACGCGGGTCTGTCGTCTGGCGGCAGTATTGGTCGGCGGAATAGGAAGGAGGGTTGGGAGAGGGGGTTTGGTGGGGGGGGCAAGGCGGCAAGGAGGAGGGGGCAGGGATGAGGGTTCAACGCACAGAGGGGGAAGGGTGCGGCTCGGTGACGGGTGGGGGCGAGGGTTGTGGTGGCGAAGGGAGGCGAATCAGGGGAGGAGAGGTAGCGGCGCGTGATGGGGAGAAGGGGCGAGTGGCGGGGAGGGAAGACGGTGGGGATGGAGCGGCGTGGGAGGGAACGCCGGGGTCGGGAGAAGGCGGCGCGGGGAAGGGGAAAGGGGTCATAGGGAAGAGAGGCGCGGGGGAGGAAGATGGGGGAAAGGGTATGGAGGTGGCGGTAAGGGAGAAAGGGTTAGGGTTGGGGACACGTGAAAGAAACACGGGGAAGGGAAGAGAGGGGAAGGCGGAAACGAGAGGGGAGAGGGAGAGAGAGAGAGGAGGAGGAGAGAGAATAAGAGATGGGGAAATAAACTTTCATTCAAAACTAAAATCCAACCCTAGCTATTGGGGTGCCTTTATAGAGGCCAAATCCCCCCAAATAGCAACAACATTTCTAAAATTAGAAAAAGAAAGCAAGCAGAAAAGAAAATATAATAAAGCCTTGTATAATGAACCTTTTACATAAATAAATAAAAATAAATAAAACAAATGTCGAATAAAAGGTAGTATCATGCTGCATCAATCAACGTATACTACCCCATCCAAATGAGAGAATGGAGGTGGTGGTGGTGCTTGGCCCTGGCCACATCTGTGAGAGAAAGCCGCTAAGAAGAAGGGAGAGGAGGGTTTCAACAGCATTGAGGATGGTGCAGGAGGTGTTGGAAAGGATCGCATGGACTTGGGTGCGACAACGAAGGTTGGTTGTGCCGAGTATGGTCGTGAAAGTAGAGGTTGGGAGTTACCAAAGATTAGGAGGTAACGTTGTACAAGGGATTCAATAAGGGAAGACCATCGTGGTGTCTTGTGTTTTCAATGTGGGTTGAGGGGGCATCTAGCGTAAGTTTGCAAGGAGAAGGAACCGGTATGTTACCGATGTAGGTTGTCGGGCCATCGTAGCATATCGTATGGGTTGTGTAGTGGTTCTTTTGATGGTCGTTCAAGTTCTCAGTTTGCGAGAAGCCCGAAACGTATCGATGATGTGCTCATTGTCAAATGTCCGAGACATGAGCTTCTCTATTTGCTGGAAAAAGAGAAGGCAACGAACGAGGGGAATGCGATGAAGATGTTGATTTCCTAGACAACGCCACCATTTGTGTCGGGGGCTTTCAACAGAGGAGGCGGTACGATTCCTTAAGGAAGGGCGGGGGGTTGAGCAAGTTAGGGTTCGGTGGCGAAGTCTGCTCCTGAACAATGGAGCAAGGAAGGTACCCGAGCATTGTTTTGTCTCCATTGGGGGCCTTCCCCTAAGGCACAGGGAGCTGATTACAATGGTGGAGGCCCTTAGATTAGTTAGGGAGGTCGTGGCGATTCATCAAGATGGGCTCAATCCTGGAGAGCCTCTCTTCATTGTGGGCAAGGCCTTAAATGTCGATTTTGATCACCATTTCGGTGACTGACCGAAATGGAATTTCGATCCAATTTTGATTTCGACATAATATCGATATTTGACAGAAATTCGACCAAATTTAGCTGAAATTTGAGGCCATGATTGTGGGTGAGGTGAAGAAGGTCGTGGCCGGATTCCTTCCACGTTGGTGTTTCGGATTGGAAAGAGCTTCCACCCACTTTCTTTGGAGGTCATCTTGGGTCGTCTAGTTGGGGAAGACTAGAAAACCAGTGATGCAACGATCATTGTCGCAATGACCATCGAAGATGGAGGCGAAGTTTCCAAGGGTACAGGTGGGAGTGAGAATGTTAGGGGGGTTGTTTGAGCACTAGGATTTATGTGATGACGGAGGTAGGTTTTTAGGGTTGTCATTTCTTTTGATCGAATGTCCAAGGACCCGATCATTTAAAGAGGGGGTTACTTTAGGACCACTTTTGGATGGAGGAATTTGAGTCAGGTGTAAGGATTAGATTCCTCCTCTTCAGACCTTAAATCAAAGTCTTTTCCCGGTGGGTCCATACTCGTCTAATTTAAGGTCGCGATTTATGGATCCGAGCAACACGAGGCGCCTTCTTAGGGCTTCTAAATTAGAGCGTGTAGGTGGCATTCCGGATCCAAAGCCCCCATCCTAGGCCATGGTGATGGGTTAGGCGTGTAGAGGGGTTGAAGAAACTTTTGATCAAAGTCGTCCTCTACAATTCTCGATGCAGGTGGTTGAAGATCATGTCAGTTCGCCTTCCTTAATAGGCTTGGGTCTAACCTAGACTCCTAGTCTTTACTTCTCGAGCGACAGGGGAGTTGGGCTGGCGATGCGAAAGGGTAACTCTGGATTGCAAATGATGCTTTCGGCCACGCAGTTGTATCCAACCAAGGCCACGACATCTCCTGTGATCAGTGGCGGAGCTGAACCGTGTGAGGAGGCTCTGCTAATACTTCTCAACCGGTGAATGACACATGGGAAGATGATTTTTGTGGAACGCATGGTGTGGAGATCTCGAAGAATTTGGAGAGGAGAAGGCCCTTGGAGGACAAGTAGGTGGTGAGGGTTGTCATTCGTGTCCTTAAAGCTGCCAGGGGAAAGGCTAAGGAGTTGGCACATAGGAGTAGGAGTGAGAGGACGAGTAAGAACACCATTATGGTCTTCTCATGCAAGAGGAAGCCACATACCATGAGCTTCTAATAAATTTTATATGCGAACACAATTTTCCCCTATATTTTGTGTCAACATGTTTTGTCCCTTGGAGATACACATATGTGTATGATTTTAGGTGTGTGATTTGTATACCTTTGATTATTCTTTAACTTTTGTAATATATAGGATATATATATTAAAGGTTTTCTTATAGAATTCATGTGTTACTTGTTGAATCCAAATATATATATGCATTAAATTCAAACTATACACTAAAAATGATTTAATTTATAATAGCATGCTTATATATCTTATTGATTAAATTATCTTGTTTGAAATTTTTTATTTTAGATTTTGTTATACCATCAACTTTTTTATATAATCATATTGTATTGTTTATTTTATGATATTTTAAATTAAAATATATAACCGCATATAGTTCCGTGTACTCCTCCGCATATCCGCTTACTCGCTTTAGACCACATAACCGAACAAATACTTCATACCAGATTTCAAAGCTTTGAACGTGACCTTGTTCATCTCAGATCGTCCAGGAGACAGGAGTGGTCATGACCCTGACTCGATGCTTTCTTGGACATCATCAGCGAGCCAACGCTGAAGGTTGTGGATGCCACAAATGGTTGGTTCACTTGGAGAAGTAGCTCCTTTAGTTCTCCGTTGGACCACTTCTAAACATCGGTGGAGTTGTTGTAGTTGTTCCCTTTGTCCGCAGCTTGGGCTCTACTAAGGTTGAGATCAGATCATACGCATATTTGTTGGGATTTTAGCAAGGGTTTGATTCCTTGCCCTATATTCAGCTTTGAGAAGTCATGGCTGAGGAAAGAGGGCTTTAGAGGGTTGGTCAAAGAGTTTTGGTCATCATTTCAGGTTCATGATTCGACGATGTAGAGGATGGCTCATAAGATTATTGAACTGAGAGAGTTATTGGAGAAGCACAAGAGGAAGTTGTAACAAGTGTGGGAAGAGCAGAGAAAAGGTAGAGGGGGAGATTGGTCGTTTGGACGATGTGGAAATCGAGAGGGAGCATAGCATGGAAGAGAGGCTAGCTAGAAGTGAGTACAGAAGGTGGTTATCGAGGACGATAAAAAGGAGGTGAAATGGAGGCAGAGATCAAGACAGAAATGGGTAAAGGAGGGTGGAACGAACACTAGGTATTTCATGATATGGCCAGTGGTAGAAGGAATTAGATACCTGACCTGCAAGTTGGGGGTGAACGGATCCAAAGAGACAGTGCGATTGGTGCGACAATAGTGGCACACTTTTGAGAGGTCAACAGGAGGGTGCCATCCTATGGGGCCAGATGGCTTGGAAAGGGAGCTCGATCTCTAGGTCATGAGCAAGCTGAAGGGATTATCTCTGATTTCTCAAGGGAGGAGGTTTACAGAGCGGTTTTTGATCTTAATGCAGACGAATGTATGGGATCAGATGGTATATCGGTCTTCTTTTATAGAGTTCTGGGACATAGTCGAAGAAATTGTTATGGCTTTGATTACGGAAATTAGAAGCGGGAAGAGGGGTTTGAAGAAGCTTAATAGATCATTGATCTTCCTGCTCCCAAAGAAAGAGGTGACCGAACGGGTGGAAGATTTTACAAGGTTAGTTGATGGAGCAAGAAATAAAAGTTACAAAATCATGTCTCTATATCTAGTATGGGATTGAAATAGAAGGTTATGATCCAAACTACTTATGAGCTAAGTTGGCTTCAAGCTTTTCTCCTGGAACTTGGAGTTTTCACCAAGGTCCATATTCCTCTATATTATGATAATACATCTAATATTTATTTTGCCTCCAACCCAATACACCAAGCACATTTGGATGAATTTCCACTACAACAGAGATGAAAGGCAACGAGGGAAGATTACTATTTCACATATCTCTATGAAGCTTCAACTTGCAAACATCTTTGCAAAATAATTCTCATATATGGGCATTTTCTTACTTCCAACATGGGCATACAATAGAGGAGTGTGCTGGAAAATTACTTATACAGTATTTGTATTTGTAATTTTCTTTCTCTTTCTTGACTAGCTATAATCTTCTTATAGACACCAGGATTCCTCATCTTCTATATAAACAAATTATAAGATCTCATAATAACCAATTTATTTATTTCTCCAAACAAAAAAACAATTGAAAAAAAAAAGATATATGCACATACACACACAAGAATCATTATTGAATATCAAAACATGGTTACCAGAAGCATCAAAGTGGAGATAAATTTGTGATCCATTTCACGTTAGTGCAACTATATGTAAAAAAGACTAACAAAATTAATGCTTAAAAAAATAGAAATATGTCCCTTTCTAAGATATATTTACAAGGAGTTTTAAGATGAAATGATCATTGCTCATCTAACAGACCATTTAAGTGGGTTAAGTCACCTGCACGATAAGAGTCATTTATGTTTAATTACATACAATTTTTAGCCCATTGGTTTTAAAATAGGAAAGATTTCTTACAAAAGCTGACTGCTGGATAGTTTTAAATCATTTACTTTCAGAGGCAATATGCAAGTCTTAAGCAAGAATTTTTTTTTCTTACAGAGGCAATATGCAATATGCAAGTATTAGATTTCTTACAAGAGATTTTTTTCTAGCAAAGGACTAGCATAATAGTATCTAAGAATATACAGAAATATTGTGTATTTCAGGTTAAAAAAGCACCGTCTTGCTAGAAAAAAATTCAAGGGATTCTTCTACACCTGTAAACTATAAGTCTATGACATTATTTTAAGTTGGATATATACAATTGCACAATAACTTTCTTTCGTTGATGAGAAATGATAAGTGGACAATAGACAAAAGGACTAAAGTTTTTTTTTAAATCCTAGGAGTGATTGCTAGAGGTTAGTAGTCGCCATCCATCTATATTAGTATTGAAGAATACAAATAGACATGCCCAACTATGAAGAATCATTCACTCCCATGTTGAACCACATTTCGCAATCCGCCGCATCCCCATGGTTCACCGAAAAGAGTCCAGTGAGGAAATGTCTACTAAGCATGTTGATAATTGATCCAAAGTTACTGAGCAAATGATAAACCAACGAAGAGAAGGTCCACATCCCCCTGCCCAAAGTCATGAAGTAGACATCTAATTTCAGCCTCCATGGCCCGCCAACTCCTAAAACACCCTAGTGACTAACCTTTTCCTTCAAAGCAACTGCGTCATAAATCTCGACCAGGATAGGGAAACTTTCACTTATACTGAAGATTTTAAATAACCCATGAATAATTGTAAAAGGATAGATAAGCATGATGGGATGAACCATAAACAAAGAAGGTTAACAATAAGGGAAAGTAAATTCAAGATACGGTGGTCTTTGCTTGAAATAAAAGAAAATAGATATCTAATGAATAATCATAGAAGGATAATGAAGCGAGATGAGATGAACAAAAATGAGGTCATGCAGAAGTAACTTGTTCAAAGTCATTATTTCTTTAACTGCCACATGAAAATATCAAATCAAAGGATATCCCTCAAGTTACCCATCCTAATATGATCAATACTCAAAAGTCAAATCTATTCAACTACTAGTCACCCTTTTTTATGAACTACTAGTCAACCTTGGAAGACAAGTAATTTAGTACGCCCTTATTTCATTCTAAACCACAACCACATACTTACACGTCAACATCAGGACACTCGATGACTTACTTTTCAGTCCTTACCGTGAACATCATCCTTAAATTCTATCCAGTAACCAACAACACCATAGAGAGAGCTTTATTAAAAAAAATAAAGATAGATGAAAGAACATAAAGCAAGAGAAGATGCAAAACGAAGCAGGACATAAATGAAGATATTGTGTAGGAACACATTGAACATATAGTGCATAGTGGTCTTAATCACGCATCATGAGATCTAATCAAGCATTTTTTAGGCCTTCATAGTTCTTGGATGCCGCCTAAGGAGTACTAGCAGTGGCCCTAGGTTCATTGGAAGCACTGGTTGGAGGAGGATTAGGCTGCAACCGCCTAACAGCGACACTTACCCTAACGATGGATGGCAGCAACGCAGATGGCCACAAAAAGGAGCAGGGACCCTCGTGAGGGCTAGAGGGGAAGGGCAAGACCACTGGTGAGACCTTGGAGGCTTGGCGTGGCGCCGCTGGTGAGCAGCGAGGGCCTAGATGGGCCGGGCGATGCCGCAGGTGGGCGTATGGCGGCGGCTCAGGTGGCCCTAAAAAGAAAGCAGAGAGCTCTCGCGAGGTCCAAATCCGTTAGGGCCCGTTTGCTTTCTTGGGAGAATAAGCAGGAATAACGATGCAGAATAAGGTATATTCTCCGTTCGATTGGAGGATAGGAATAAAGGGAATAAGGTGAAATAAAGTAGGTAAGGTGGGATAAAGATAGAAATAAGAGTGAAATAAGATGGAATAATAAGGAATAGTCATACAACTGGGAACCGTGTCGGGAGAAGAATTGGACCCTTATTCCATGGCCTATTCTCCTACCAAACAGGCCGGGCAACACCGCAGATGCCTACTTGTGATCCTGACCGTGGATGATACCAAGTAACACGATATATCAATGATATATCATCAACATATCGGGGGTATCAACAGGCAGGGGCTTTCAATATTAAGCATATATATACATATTTACATAACATTGACCAATTTCTCACGGAAGGATTCAAATATCATGATATATCAATGATATATCAGTATCGGATATCGATCGACATTGATACTACTATGTATATCATTTTCTTGGATATCGGTAGATATATCGTCGATATATCAGGATATCAACTGGTATCGGTCGAAGCGTGAAGTTTTGAATGCAGCTTTATCCTATACCGACCGATATTGCCGATATCGATTTCTATCTCGTCATGCCGAGGTGTTGTTGCACACAACTTCTTGGCTTTGTATAAGGATTTTCCTAAGGTGATTTTCGTCATTTTAAATGTATAGAGGTGGATTTTGTAGGAGTTTTGTATCGTTCTCTATTACTTGAACTTGAGTTTTTCTAGTGCCAGGCTACGATTTCTAGTGTTTGTGAAGATCTTAGGGAAATAGTTTATAAAGTTTTCAATTTATTCATAATTATTCTAATTTTTTTATTTCTCTTAAATATTCCATGATATCGGCATAGTTTTGATATTCGGGTGTATACCCAATAGCATGATATCACATGATATCTTACGAGATAAAGCGAGATAGGTAATTTATCTCATATCAATCAAAAAGTTAATATTTTAATACATAATTTTTCATATATCTAGATAGATATCCAAGGTTGCAGAAAGCGGTAGTCGGTACTCGATCGATGGGGTCACTGAGTAAGGATTAATAGTAGTCGGGCGATTAATCAGATTTAGTCAGCCATTAGTCGATTCTGATTTCTTAATTATTTTAAATATATATAAATCATTTTTATACATGTATCGTTATATATTAACATAATGAAATAAAAGAAGTAATTTTTTAAATATAACATTGAGGATGTTATTATAAGTTTATTTAAAAAAAGCAAAAAACTAAAAAAATAACATAAAAATCGGTCTATTAATCAGATTGATCGACTAATGACGATTAGGCTTAGCTGAGTTGGCTACCCCCCCCCCCTCCGAGTCAACTAATATGGCTGACTGATCAGCCGACTTTTGCAAGCATGTCGATATCCACCAATACCATCGATATGAGCTGATATTGCCCAATATCACCCACTTTTTTATTTTTGATCTATTTGTTTATGATTTTTTTATCTACTCCTGACATTAAAAACATATTATGAACTTGGTTTTGAACGGGAGAGCATTGTCCCCTTTTAGAGATGGAGATGAAACAATTATAGAGATGACTAAGGAATATCTACTTACATATATATTATTATCCTCAATAACTTGTCCATATGATATTTGATATATATCAACATTTTATTTATATATAATATGCAATGTGATGTAAAGTTAATGTCCTAAATGTAGTTTCTTGAGTCTACTAATGTTATTGTTTATATTTCATCATTCCTTTCTAATCTCTCAACAGTCAGCATCGATAATAACGATATGTACGATATAATGTGTATTGGTGTGCTAAATACACCTTATTCTTGCATGTAAGTATGCATTTGTGT
Source organism: Ottelia alismoides (assembly GCA_037367405.1). Classification (NCBI taxonomy): domain Eukaryota; kingdom Viridiplantae; phylum Streptophyta; class Magnoliopsida; order Alismatales; family Hydrocharitaceae; genus Ottelia; species Ottelia alismoides. The sequence goes on from JAZKJV010001482.1 coordinate 1,536,957, forward strand.
GTTATTTGTGATTTTAAGAACTAGGATGATCTTCATTTGAAAAAAAAATATGTTTTACCATTTCCAAGATTCCCACTAATATCGTCGATATATCCTGACGTATCCCCGATATATCCCTTTTTCGGACCCCGACCAATATGATATCAATATTTCGTATCATGTTCTTATGATATTAGTGGATGGTCCCATGTCGATTAAAAATGATGATTTTTTGTATCTACTCCCGACATTAAAAACGTATTATGAACTTGGTTTTGAACGGAGGAGCTTTGTCCCCTTTTAGAGATGGAGATGAAACAATTATAGAGATGACTAAGGAATATCTACTTACATATATATTATTATCCTTAATAGCTTGTCCATATGATATTTGATACAGATCAACATTTTATTTATATATAATGTGCAATGTGATGTAAAGTTAATGTCCTAAATATAGTTTCTTGAGTCTACTAATGTTATTGTTTAAATTTCATCATTCCTTTCTAATCTCTCAACAGGCAACAATCAACATTGATAACAACGATATGTACGATATAATGTGTATTGGTGTGCTAAATACATCTTATTCTTGCATGTAAGTATGCATTTGTGTGTTATTTGTGATTTTAAGAACTAGGATGATCTTCATTTGCAAAAAAAAATTGTTTTGTAATATTTCCAAGATTCCCACTGATATCGTCGATATATCCTGACGTATCCCCGATATATCCCTTTTTCGGACCCCGACCAATATGATATCAATATTTCGAACCATGTTCTTATGATATTAGTGGATGATCCCATGTCAGTTAAAAATGATGGCTTTTTTATGGAGCTTTTCCCCGATATCGATTGATACCATCAATATTGGGTTGATATTGCTCAATATCACCTCTTTTTAAATTAAGATATTTACATTCATAACCCTGAGTAATTTCATAATTACAATCATAGCCCTGCATAATCATGAATACATCCAGAACTCTCAATAGTCTTAACTCTTACACCCATAACCTCTGTGTTAGCTTACACTCAATTTTCCGTTAACTATGATGGTATCCGTCAAATAGTTTACATTTCCTACTATTTTAGTTTTATTATCTACAAATGAGTCAACCCCCCTCCCACCCCCTCATCATCCTCCCTCTCCTCCTCCATGTCGATCACCTCCTCCTCCCCTTCCTCGAGCATCCACCTCCTCTCCCAACCAACCATCTCCTCCATGCTCGAATACCTCCTCCTCCAGCACCAACATCCCTCCCCCACTAGCCGACCACCTCCTCCTTGCCGAACACCTCCTCCGGCAGCACCAACCTCTCCTTCCCCCCTCGCCTACCAGCTCCTCCTCCTCTAGCACCAACCTCCCCCTTCCCCCCACCCCCCATCGAACACCTCATCCTCCAACACCAACCTCACCTTCCACCCCCTGGTTGAATACCTCCTCCAGTACTAACCTCCCCTTCCGCCACCCACCAGCGGTCGACCACATCCTCCTTCCCTTCCTCCCCCTTATCGATCACCTCCTTCTTCCCCAAAGATCCCACCTTTTCCCCCTTATCGATCACCTCCTCCTTCCCCAAAGATCCCACCTTTTCCCCCTTCTTACTCGGTTCAACCCCCCAAGATCTTACCTTTCTACGATTTGGTTGCTACCTACATCGAGATCCCACCTGCAATGGCCTCCTCCAGTAGCACCTCTTCCGTGTCCATCTCCTTCCCTTGTGAGGACGATGACGGGAGCATGATGGACAGGTGGAAGCAAATGATCTCAAATCGCGAGTTCTTGAGGGGCTCCTGCATGAGGAAACATAAGCACATGGACGACCTCGTTAGGCAGGTAAAGCACCTCATGAAGGAGAACAGATAGCTCCTCCAAAGTTACAAGATCGTGTCGTTGGGGAGGAGGAGGTGGTTGGCGTGAGGGAAGGGGGCAGCTGCAGCTGGAGGAGGAAGGGGGTGGTCGGCATGGGGGGAGGGGCGACTGGGTCTGGAGGAGGAAGGGGGATGGGTGGGATATTTCCATTTTTCTTTCTTTTTATTTCTGGTTAATCATGATTGTTAGATCATTGATTGGTTGAATTAACTCATTCATCTAATTTAGTTAATGAACTAAACTAATGGAATATTGTGGGTGAAAAACGGAGCATTTATTCAGGGTCTTGAGTGCAATTCGCGATTACACGGTTATGATTGTAATTGCGAAATTACTCATGGTTATGGGTGTAAAAATCCCTTTTTACATTTTAGTGGTCGATTTGTTCATGAATTTTCTTTTCTAGCTATTTCCAGTATGGAAAATACATTATGATGTATAGTTTTGTTTCGGGGTGGGGGGCATTGCCCTTGCCCATTGCAAAGGGAGCACGTGTACTCCCTCTAGACCCCATGCAGTAAGACCCTCATTTTGAATGGAGGTTTCGCCCCTTTTAACAATGAAAATGAAGCAACACAAAAGATTAAGAAAAGTCTTAATACATATATTGTACATATTATCATAGTAATATTTAATAGTTGAAATTTACTAAGTATTAATAATGTAGTGATATAGAATCACAGATCCACTGCATACTCTAACCAGCATTGATTTTCTTTAGTTCAGTTAGAAAATTTTGTCTCTAATATATTTTAGTTCATTTTCTTTCATTTAAATTTATGATTATTAATAATGACATTCTTTAAAATATGTATGTTATTATGCCCATTTGCTTGTTTTGTTTGATTTATGATACAGCTCGGTGTATATTTATATATATGCCATGTAATATAAAGCTAACATGTTAAATGCACCTCCTTTATGTCTCGAAATTGTTATTGTTCCAATTTCACCATTTCCTTTCCCAGTACCTCTCGATAATTAGAGGTCAACAATCAATTGACAACAATGATATGCACGATGCAATGCGTATTAAGGTGCTAAATACTCGTCATTTTTGCATATAAGTGTGTATTTGTGTGTTATTTATTGTTTTAAAACTAGGATGATCTTAATATATGAGAAAATTGCTTTTTTGAGTCATTTCCGAGATTTCTCTATCGATATCATTAATATAGCTCAACATATCCCTTTTGAGTTGATGGATATATATACACACATACCAATATCAATATTTCGAACCTTGGGATCTAGCATGTGAGAAATCAGGGGGTTGGGGACCTTAATTGAGAACTTTGATGGCTTCTCAGGTTTGTGGATCAATGGAAACTAGTCGTTTTGTATTCCTTTCAATATGACTCAAGATAAAGTTGTAAAGTGTGGGAAGATCATTGTTTGTTACTTCCTCCTTGTTGGCGATATACCTAAGTCTTCACTTGTTAATGGGTAGGTTCCACGTTGAGGATTGTGCGACTCCAATGAAACGAAATGGAGTACAAGTTAGCTAGCTGAAAGATAAAGTGTTTATCAAGGGACAAACATTTAGTGTTGTTGAAATTGATGTTATCGACATTTTACATATCCATGATCAAGTTGCACTCGAAGGTTCATTTGTGCTTAAAGAGTTTGACTCGAAGATTCTTTTAGACCGCATTCGAACGGGAGATCGCATTATTGGCATGGAATAAGGTTTCCCTTACGTTAAAGGGTGGTCTAGATGTCCTCCATCTTCGATTGATAAGGCTCTTCTCGTTACTCTTCGTGCTAAGTGCGCGATGAAGGCGATAAAACTGATTCGTTGTGTCATGTAGTGTACAACCGGCCTACTGGTGGTCGATGTAAAGGTAAGTTTGCCAACTCATACTATCATCCAAGATGTGATATCATTTTTGAGGTCAAATTTGGGGGATGACAAGAGTTTCATTTCTAGTTTGTTGGTAGGATTAGGCAGGGGGGGCTTAAGAGACAGGTTCCATGACTCTTTGCTCTGTCAACGAAAGGCATTGGTCAAGGATTATTGATCTATAACTGGGAATGTGATTGCTACTTGGACTTTGAACTTCTTAACAGGTTTCTTTGGATCAATGTATTGCAAAGTTTTCCATTCTCTTAGCAGAACTGGTAAGTATTGAAGGCCCCACTGACAGGAGAGATTGTTGAACCTCATTCAAGGTGTTCAGATTGTTGAACCTCATTCAAGGAATCAATTTTTCAATTGCATATTCTGGCATTACGGTTGTGTCCATGCAGTTTGTTTCGATAAGAGTGATTGTAGAATTGATGATGATGCATTTAGCATTTATTAAGATATGTCTTCCCCAGGGTTGTGATCCTCCATTATATTTTGTCAATGCAAAAGGCCTTCAGAGGCTCTTTATATGGATGCCCTGACCCAAATATGTAGTTGGCAACAGTTTTCCCTCAAGGCATTTCTAAGTGAGATACCAGAGGCCTTTCTTTGCTGTATTAACCCTGAATATTTGTTGTAATTTATCAGGCAGGGTATGCGAAAGAAAATGTCCAGTATCGTATAGATATTCGTGTGAAATTCATCGTCGCTGGAGAAAGTGAGCAAGTCATCTGTAGATTGCAGATTTGTTAGCATAAGAGCTTGCGATCCACCCTAATAACCTCGGGCAGATGCCTAGCCAAAAGAGTTTTCCTAGGAAATTCCAGTCACCCGGATCCAGGAGCTTCATTATGTTTTATGCCAAAAATAGCTCTAGTAATATATCTTCCAGAGAATTCCTCAATATTGACATGAAGATCAAATCTCTTGTCATTGTATTTGAGATTGAAATTACCAGTATTTTCCTGATCTATCAAAATTTGTCGCAGTTGCCATATACTATATCAATCAGTCTTCACTCTAACAAATAATCCATCTTAAAAGTAATTCAGATGACTTACACTAGAGGAACTTACAACCTCATCTCACTAACTTTTATAAAAAAATCTTGTAGCATACTTTCACTGTCAAATCTCTTCTTCTGCATACAGAGAAAAGCAGCTGGGATGGATAATACAATGATGCTTTGGGAAGAAGGCGCGAGAAGCGAAAGCTCGGTCCCTCAGCCCATATCTCCAGACCAGCGAAGACACAGAGATCAACTACCAGAAACCAACATTGCTTGCATATATACTACACAAAACAATTATAAAGATTTCATACACAAAGACCTGCATTATACTTTATCTACAGAAGGTTAGGGTGTGATGGCCATCGTATGTGTATGGTATAAAAGAAACATTACAATGTCCTACACCTTCTCCCCTACCTCTTACCCATCAACCAAGTTACTAGTTACAACTATGACAGACACCAATATATACCTCTCCCACAAAACTTCGGAGTGCTCACTAACTGTTTATTCTTCTTCTGGTTATAGTTCCCATAGATTTCCCTTTTATTCTTTCAGGAATTTAGAGTGAACTCCTCTAAATAAGATTATTATTTACCCGTCTTGTAAAAAAAATCTTTCTTGTGGCATCTTTGCAGCGGATCCTCAGGACTGAGCATGGTGGAAATGATCGCGCTTGTCATATCGATCTCCCTGTCTCGTACGTATGCCGTACCTTCCTTATGGCCTCCCCGAGGTCGGTGTACATCTTCACCGATTGGTCGGAGAATTCTTGCAGCCCCTTCAGGAATACCTCCAACCGAAGCTGCAAACCATCAAGGCCTGGGTTGCTGTCAGATGGATCACTTTGTTCATCATTCCCGTTAACCCCCCTGGAGACTGAGTGTGCTGAGTTCTTGCCACCATGTTTCTTTTTCCATTGCGGTGTGAAGCAAGTTGTCTCCTCCACAAGGCTCTTTATAGTTTCGGACACGTTCTTGGCGGGCAATTTGTCTAAACCCTGAAGCCAGTCCCGGCAAGTGACATAGATAGGAGGACCACCATACTTCACTGGGCAGAACTCACCCTTCATTTTTTTCGAGTGTCTCCGTCTTATAGTGGGTATGACGGGAATGCATTTGAGGAGCCAGCCATTGATTGCACTCAGATAGGACCTTTGTGCGGATATCCATTTCATGAAACTCAAGCAAAGGAAGTTCAGTTCATGCTCAAGCATGTTAGCTGCCTGGTATTGTGATTCGGTTCTCATCGAGATCTTGGTCGCTCCATTGTTGCGTACCATCACCATGATGGCCACCTGGCATTTGTGGCATTCCAGCATTCCCGTCCACATCCGTGATAATCTGCATAAGTTGAAAACGGAGGTTTAGATTTCTCGTGTTCGTGGAAGAATAGGTTACGAAAAGAGATATTTCATTGGTTTTACGAAATTCCTTGGAGATTTCTACAAGTTTCTCATCTATGAGAGGTGAAAAGTCATAGTTAGGAACGGTGAATTTGACAGGTTCGGTGTTTAGTAGTTTTGCTAAGACGAAGATGATCAAGAATTTTGATTTCTTCATCCATACGAAAGTTGTCTGGAAGACTTCTGACAGTGTCATGTAGATCCAATCATATGTCATATTCAGCTATCTTTGATGTAGATGACTTTCAGAAAGTGTCTTATCTAAGTAGTGGACAAACATTAGAAACACACAAATTGGCTCATATATTTTCGAATCCCGAATGTCTTTAAGCTTTATAATGCATTTCTTTGAGAAAGGGAGGAGATGAGAAATACCCATCAATCAACTCTTCAAGTTGTGGCTGGAGTTCCTTGTCCCTCAGGTCCTCGATTGTCTTTGATATCGAGTTGATTCTGTGGATTGCAACCCTAACTCCTGAATACAAATCTTTAACTTTAGCTCGTGTTTTGTCGGTTTTGTTAGAATGTTCGCATTCGGATTCCTGTTGTCTCAGCAACTTACACTTCAAATCATACTCCTTACGGACAATTCCGCTTGCCTGAAATAACATCAATCATATATACTAAGCTCAGAAGATCAATGTCAATTACAAAAATGCAAACATTCACCCAAGCATCTAAAAACTAATGTTGCTGCCTCCGAATCGAGTCCAAATGGAGGCGCCCTGGAAAAGGAGATACAGACATTACAAAACACCAACAGATTTGTAGAATTTACGAAAAAATAGCTCACACAGATCTTGGATTGAAAACTATTACCAAGTGACTACTCACGGTCACAATCACTTGGGTTTTAAACATTAAAAAAAAGGAAGAGAACAAATCAAATAACTGCATACCAATATAATAGATGCATTGAAGTGAATGACATGTTAGAACATTGACTTGAAGTGCTGAAAACCCCGACTCGAACCTAATATAAAAATATATTGACTTTAATGAACTATTATTTCTACCACATCTCAACTATTATGCATGCTAAATTATTAAAATTATCCATCATGGAGAAAATAAGGCATCCCTCTCTACATGATTAACTAATAACTATAATATTGGTATTTTTACATTCATAACCCTAATGATTTCATTGTTACATGCATAACCCTCAATAATCATGAATCACTGGGAGAACCTGAAGGGTTGCTCCGTCTTACACGTAGAACCCTCAATTAGTTGGGTCTACTAACTCGACCATTCTCTGGAGTTAATCTTACTAGACCAAATCTAATGGTTAGTATTTGTTTATTTTATTAACCCATATTTCCCCTCCCATTATCTAACCCCATCTTCCACCACCGACTTGCGTCGTCCTTCCTCCACCCTCCAACCGGTGGTCCAAATGCACTTCCTCCCTGAGTCGCCCTTCCAATGAAAGATCTCCTCACCCTTCATCTCCTCCATCCCCATCATCGCTTCCTCCCACTCCTCCCACGTTGCCGCCAAGCCTTTCCCCTCCGCTCGAGTGCCACCCCCTCCTCCATCCCCTGCAGGCCCCACATTCCATCGCTGTCTCTCGACCTGGACAATACCCAGTCTCGGTCCTGATTCCAGCATGAATACTGAGGAGAAGGTTTCCAACTCTTCTTTGATCACCAACAATAGGGATTGATTTTCTGCTGAGATTGGGTTTTCTGTTGCGTGAGGTTGAAGACAATCGGACTTGGAGGCTGGAGCACGGTTGATCTGAACGTCCGGGGTCCCCTTCCCTTTTGTGGTTGTTGTAGCTCACGACGAAGAATCTCCTGAAGATGGAGCTCAGCTGCCAATGAAGTTGGTGTTCGGAGTGAATCTGTAACAGCCCGGATCCTCGATGACCAACGGAAACATATCAAATGCCACGTCGGATCCGAGTGTTACTCTCGATCATCAATGATATCACATTTCCAGCTAGGAATCATCTGTACATTTTTATCCATAAAAATAATATACATCTCTAACACAACACCAAGATCTTTCGTTCTAGTGGGCACAATGATATCCTCCCTTCGGACCTTGCAACAAGTTTCCAACTGCCACTAAATTTATCCTTACATTGGCCTGCATAAAAACACAAGAATACATGGTATGAGCTTAACGCTCAGTATGTGTCAAGAATCGGTCAAGCCAGCTAGCGAAAAATCAAGTCTCCTTATGCTATTACAAATAACTCCATGCACATATAATTGACTAGATAAATATTTTCCACAATGGATCCTTATAAATTTTCTATATTCTCCAATATAGAATAATGTACATAACATGTTGTGTTCATGGATACAATACTTGAATATGATCTTAATCATACCATAATATGCATGGATTTCACTATTTCTCTTGTCAAATTTACCAAATCAATAATTACATAAAGATGATTACATATATAAAATTATGTATTACACATATACCTATTGCTATGAATTAACACATATAAGCCCTTATTTTATCCTAACAACGAGGTTTGCTTTGTTCTCAATTCCATCATCATAAATATATACTTTTTCATATAACGTATCATACATAAAAGTAGTGTCATGGCATATTCATTCCAAAATACTCTTATGTTAGTGAATATAACATTTGGCGGTTGTCATTCAATAGCATCATATGAATCACTCATAAACATAATTATGCATACAAAGGGTATTCTTTTTATATTCATGCAATGCCTACCATACTTTCCGTATATGCCCTTAAGGTTAACCAAATTTGCACATATGCCCATAGCAATAACATAATTATGTATATACCTAAGCATTTCATGTAATTGCACATATACACTTATCATTCCAAACATTTGCACATATACACTTGGCATTTGACATAATTACACATATACACTTAGCATTTTACATAAATGCACATGCACACTTAACAGTTTACATAATTGCACATATACACTTAGCATTTCACATAAATTCATACATACACACTTAACATTTCACATATTTACACATATACACTTAGCATTTCCCATAAATGCAAATATTCACTTAACATTTCACATAAGCCATTGGCTTCCACATAAGCACTTAGCTTATTCATGATAGATTTGTCTTATCTCATAATTTATTGGGTGGCTTTGGTGGCTTTTACCGCTGGCACAAGCGGTCACTCAAACATTACATAGAACATGATGACATCAGCGCTAAGTCAATAGATGGACTTTCCACTAGGTTCCACTGAACCCGACACCCCCGGAAGGTGTTGCCCTTTAGGCCATCGATAAACGGACTCTAGAGTTGGCTCCCACCATAGGTGTAGCACTTAGCTCCGCTTATCGTTTAAGTGCCATTATTCATCTTAAGGAAATTCTTATTCCTTTAGATAGATATCATTTCTTTTTCATACAATAGTGATCGATTAATATATTTTAATTCCAATACCTCACGGTCAACTTTCATGACTTGGTATCTTTAACCATCATTGTGTAACAATACTTAAGTACTTTATTACAAAGAAGACAAGTTATGCAATAGAATTGTCAGATGTAAAATATTATGCTACATCACCGAGATCACAGATTACATTCATACTTCTTGTTCATGATAATAAGAGACCGCATTACACAATATATAACCGTATGGTATAAGTATGAGTATTATTGTGAGATAAATACTTAACATCAACATATATAATGTCGTATGATGTCTTCTAAATCCCTTAGCAATAATTTCTATCAATCTAACTTTTACGACATTACGTAATTAAATTTCCTGAGCATACGTCTATTGTCTCAATATCATACTATTATTATTATTATTATTATTATTATTATTGGAATACTAAGGAACAAACTTCATTAGGTATCTATATAGAATCATATGTTTACATAATCATGAAATAGATCACACGAAAATAAATCACAACTAAATATTCATGCATAATGGGAATATATATAATTCCAGGTCATAAAATAAGTCAACTAATTGTTACTAACAAAAGAAACATCATAATGATTCTTATACAATCACCCATGAATCAATCTTAAAATCATGGTTTCATTCCTTTCTTTGTCCTCCACACGTAGCCCTAATTATTTCAAAGGGGTTCCATTTGAAGTTACTATTTTTATCAATATATTTAGCTTTCGTTATACATCCAGAAAAACCCAGTCATTGCATATACTCACACGTACAACGTTCTCTACAAGTACCTATAATTTACTACGTGCATGACTAAACACCTCTTAATTAATAGGTAGCACACGGTTAACCTATTACAAATAAGAATATTTGTGCAAACGTTCATTGTATGAATCATAAATGTAATTGGTAAGATCTACAACAACTGTCATCATTAAATCAAATAAAAGCTCGAGGAAGACCTATATGGATTGAATGGATTTGCTATATTGTTTTGTCAAAGTACCATCGTCGGCAAAATAAGATCGTTAATCTCTATCATGTTTCACATTCAACCAATTGTCATAAATTCCATATACATGCGTGAGCATGATACCTATATAACTTGATCAAAGATGCAATAAGACCTTCGATATACTAATACCTTAGTATAGGCGGATCACAGAACATGTAATGCATTTAGATTTCAAGCATTAAACATAAGATATGACCATGATGTGAAAAACGATTGTATGATGCAATTCCTAAGGGTTCGACACATACCTCAACAACGCGAGAAGTCCTCCCGCGAAGACACCTCAGTTTCGTCTATCCGAACCGTCGTAGTTCACGTCGATGCTCCTCCAATTCTTCCGTATCAACATTCGACGCCGACACATAGAGTCGTCGTTGCCGGATGCGAATCTTGCATAATATAACATTCCCCTCATTCACTCTTTACTCTAGTCTTGTCTCACTTCTCTCATCTCTCCCTCTACCTATTTCTCTCTATCTCTACTCACGTCTCTCTCTCCTTCCCTCTCTTCCCTTCACTCTCTCTTCCTCTCATTTATTCTCTCTTCTATATACCATAATTAGATCAATTATCCTTAAATAGGATAACGTCTCATCATTCCCCCAAAAACACACGCACACCTCCCTCTTTGAAACGTTGAGGCGTTACATGTGATTCCTTGCAATTAAAGAGGAAGGGTACCATTGCTCTTCTCATGCACCAAGTCTCCTTCCAAAAATAGAAAACACATGCACACAATGATGGTGTTGAATGGGCCATCCATAACCGCCATTTCCTCTCCTCTTTATATTATTTTATTCATTTTTTTAATATCTAATATTGGCATATGGGTCATTACAATCTACCCCACTTGAAAAAAAATTTCGTCCCGAAATTTACTGGTCAAGAAACTTAACTAAAGACCTCGTGATATTGAGTCACATTTCATTTCTATGTTTTCCATTTTCCTCTTCACGTTTTATGGGACCAGCTTTCTCGTTGTCTTAATTTAGAGCCATTCCCTTGTATCTACAGCCTCTCTGACAACTAACAATTTCCTCTTTCAAGATCTTTAATTGCAAGATAAACAAATTCATAACAATATATCCTCACCTAAGAGATAAGAGTAATTAACACAACTAGAGATTGAAAGGAATATGTAAGGGTCAATTTGTGGGTTGTCACTCACTGAAAATAGTTTGTCCATGTGCACAACTACGTATATACAAATAAAGATATTCCTATCTCAAGTAGGGATCGACAATATGCAAAAAGATTTTTTTTCCAACTAGCCTATCTCGAAATCAATATTCATTAAATTAACTTATACATATTTCAGAACCCGTAATTAAAGAAGAATCTTGACCAACATTAATGTCTCATCCAAAAAAAATTACTTAGATCTAGTGACCACAATCATGTATCAAAGATAACCGAAGTGGTCTCGGATTATAAAGTCTAACTTAATCATACATGCAAGATCACAAATGAGTTTATTGTCATCAATCATATCTAATAAATATATCAATAAAATGATAGGTCGTGTCTCAGGTATCTGTGCTATCAACAACATAAAGCATCACAAAATTTTCCTAGTTAACCTCAAAGTGCCCGACTCATCAGCATAATGTAGCCATCACCTTTGTGAAGTCAAAAGGCATCACTAAAAAATTTTGTAGTAGTCTTTGATATATCTACACTCTTAATGGTAACTAATGGTAATCTAACTAAATGTCAATCTTGGAGAATACGGTTGCTTGTTACAATTGATCATCTATGAAGAAGAAAAAAAATCTTATCTTTATGAACGATCTTATTTTAATAATTATTGGAGCGTAACTAATGCAAACACTCCAAGGAAACACCAAGCCTCACCGATCCCTTATCCAGTTATCCCATCAATTTGCATTTTAACCCATCCAACTCATATAGATGTAGTCTGTAGCATGACATAAGTAGTGAAGTCAATATCTCTTTCAGGCGGATGACCTAGATCATCAACAACTTTATCTAAAAATCTCACATCACTTCCAGAATCCCAAGTTGTACATGAGAACCTCTTTTTTTTAAGCCACATACTCTGTACATCTTGTGAAAACTTGAGAAAAAAAGTTGTCTGACTCCCCTTTTTGTGTCTCCACAAATAACCAATTTGGTATTACATGGTTTACTAAAGTCATTTTCTTCTCTTTGGGACAATCAGTAATCTCCATGGCGGATTCTATCTCACTATTGGTTGGTCCTCTAATACTTATGTTATCTTTTAAAGATATGAAGGTCATGCTAAACTTTCGGTCTCCTTTTTTTCTATACTAAAGATCTTACGTTATCTATAATAGGATATCTCATGCCCAAAGGAACTACTGCTCTGATACCACCTGTAACAGCCCGGATCCTCGATGACCAGCGGAAACATATCAAATGCCACGTCGGATCCGAGTGTTACTCTCGATCATCAATGATATCACATTTCCAGCTAGGAATCATCTGTACATTTTTATCCATAAAAATAATATACATCTCTAACACAACACCAAGATCTTTCGTTCTAGTGGGCACAATGATATCCTCCCTTCGGACCTTGCAACAAGTTTCTAACTGCCACTAAATTTATCCTTGCATTGGCCTGCATAAAAACACAAGAATACATGGTATGAGCTTAACGCTCAGTATGTGTCAAGAATCGGTCAAGCCAGCTAGCGAAAAATCAAGTCTCCTTATGCTATTACAAATAACTCCATGCACATATAATTAACTAGATAAATATTTTCCACAATGGATCCTTATAAATTTTCTATATTCTCCAATATAGAATAATGTACATAACATGTTGTGTTCATGGATACAATACTTGAATATGATCTTAATCATACCATAATATGCATGGATTTCACTATTTCTCTTGTCAAATTTACCAAATCAATAATTACATAAAGATGATTACATATATAAAATTATGTATTACACATATACCTATTGCTATGAATTAACACATATAAGCCCTTATTTTATCCTAACAACGAGGTTTGCTTTGTTCTCAATTCCATCATCATAAATATATACTTTTTCATATAACGTATCATACATAAAAGTAGTGTCATGGCATATTCATTCCAAAATACTCTTATGTTAGTGAATATAACATTTGGCGGTTGTCATTCAATAGCATCATATGAATCACTCATAAACATAATTATGCATACAAAGGGTATTCTTTTTATATTCATGCAATGCCTACCATACTTTCCGTATATGCCCTTAAGGTTAACCAAATTTGCACATATGCCCATAGCAATAACATAATTATGTATATACCTAAGCATTTCATGTAATTGCACATATACACTTATCATTCCAAACATTTGCACATATACACTTGGCATTTGACATAATTACACATATACACTTAGCATTTTACATAAATGCACATGCACACTTAACAGTTTACATAATTGCACATATACACTTAGCATTTCACATAAATTCATACATACACACTTAACATTTCACATATTTACACATATACACTTAGCATTTCCCATAAATGCAAATATTCACTTAACATTTCACATAAGCCATTGGCTTCCACATAAGCACTTAGCTTATTCATGATAGATTTGTCTTATCTCATAATTTATTGGGTGGCTTTGGTGGCTTTTACCGCTGGCACAAGCGGTCACTCAAACATTACATAGAACATGATGACATCAGCGCTAAGTCAATAGATGGACTTTCCACTAGGTTCCACTGAACCCGACACCCCCGGAAGGTGTTGCCCTTTAGGCCATCGATAAACGGACTCTAGAGGTGGCTCCCACCATAGGTGTAGCACTTAGCTCCGCTTATCGTTTAAGTGCCATTATTCATCTTAAGGAAATTCTTATTCCTTTAGATAGATATCATTTCTTTTTCATACAATAGTGATCGATTAATATATTTTAATTCCAATACCTCACGGTCAACTTTCATGACTTGGTATCTTTAACCATCATTGTGTAACAATACTTAAGTACTTTATTACAAAGAAGACAAGTTATGCAATAGAATTGTCAGATGTAAAATATTATGCTACATCACCGAGATCACAGATTACATTCATACTTCTTGTTCATGATAATAAGAGACCGCATTACACAATATATAACCGTATGGTATAAGTATGAGTATTATTGTGAGATAAATACTTAACATCAACATATATAATGTCGTATGATGTCTTCTAAATCCCTTAGCAATAATTTCTATCAATCTAACTTTTACGACATTACGTAATTAAATTTCCTGAGCATACGTCTATTGTCTCAATATCATACTATTATTATTATTATTATTATTATTGGAATACTAAGGAACAAACTTCATTAGGTATCTATATAGAATCATATGTTTACATAATCATGAAATAGATCACCCGAAAATAAATCACAACTAAATATTCATGCATAATGGGAATATATATAATTCCAGGTCATAAAATAAGTCAACTAATTGTTACTAACAAAAGAAACATCATAATGATTCTTATACAATCACCCATGAATCAATCTTAAAATCATGGTTTCATTCCTTTCTTTGTCCTCCACACGTAGCCCTAATTATTTCAAAGGGGTTCCATTTGAAGTTACTATTTTTATCAATATATTTAGCTTTCGTTATACATCCAGAAAAACCCAGTCATTGCATATACTCACACGTACAACGTTCTCTACAAGTACCTATAATTTACTACGTGCATGACTAAACACCTCTTAATTAACAGGTAGCACACGGTTAACCTATTACAAATAAGAATATTTGTGCAAACGTTCATTGTATGAATCATAAATGTAATTGGTAAGATCTACAACAACTGTCATCATTAAATCAAATAAAAGCTCGAGGAAGACCTATATGGATTGAATGGATTTGCTATATTGTTTTGTCAAAGTACCATCGTCGGCAAAATAAGATCGTTAATCTCTATCATGTTTCACATTCAACCAATTGTCATAAATTCCATATACATGCGTGAGCATGATACCTATATAACTTGATCAAAGATGCAATAAGACCTTCGATATACTAATACCTTAGTATAGGCGGATCACAGAACATGTAATGCATTTAGATTTCAAGCACAAAACATAAGATATGACCATGATGTGAAAAACGATTGTATGATGCAATTCCTAAGGGTTCGACACATACCTCAACAACGCGAGAAGTCCTCCCGCGAAGACACCTCAGTTTCGTCTATCCGAACCGTCGTAGTTCACGTCGATGCTCCTCCAATTCTTCCGTATCAACATTCGACGCCGACACATAGAGTCGTCGTTGCCGGATGCGAATCTTGCATAATATAACATTCCCCTCATTCACTCTTTACTCTAGTCTTGTCTCACTTCTCTCATCTCTCCCTCTACCTATTTCTCTCTATCTCTACTCACGTCTCTCTCTCCTTCCCTCTCTTCCCTTCACTCTCTCTTCCTCTCATTTATTCTCTCTTCTATATACCATAATTAGATCAATTATCCTTAAATAGGATAACGTCTCATCATTCCCCCAAAAACACACGCACACCTCCCTCTTTGAAACGTTGAGGCGTTACATGTGATTCCTTGCAATTAAAGAGGAAGGGTACCATTGCTCTTCTCATGCACCAAGTCTCCTTCCAAAAATAGAAAACACATGCACACAATGATGGTGTTGAATGGGCCATCCATAACCGCCATTTCCTCTCCTCTTTATATTATTTTATTCATTTTTTTAATATCTAATATTGGCATATGGGTCATTACAATCTACCCCACTTGAAAAAAAATTTCGTCCCGAAATTTACTGGTCAAGAAACTTAACTAAAGACCTCGTGATATTGAGTCACATTTCATTTCTATGTTTTCCATTTTCCTCTTCACGTTTTATGGGACCAGCTTTCTCGTTGTCTTAATTTAGAGCCATTCCCTTGTATCTACAGCCTCTCTGACAACTAACAATTTCCTCTTTCAAGATCTTTAATTGCAAGATAAACAAATTCATAACAATATATCCTCACCTAAGAGATAAGAGTAATTAACACAACTAGAGATTGAAAGGAATATGTAAGGGTCAATTTGTGGGTTGTCACTCACTGAAAATAGTTTGTCCATGTGCACAACTACGTATATACAAATAAAGATATTCCTATCTCAAGTAGGGATCGACAATATGCAAAAAGATTTTTTTTCCAACTAGCCTATCTCGAAATCAATATTCATTAAATTAACTTATACATATTTCAGAACCCGTAATTAAAGAAGAATCTTGACCAACATTAATGTCTCATCCAAAAAAAATTACTTAGATCTAGTGACCACAATCATGTATCAAAGATAACCGAAGTGGTCTCGGATTATAAAGTCTAACTTAATCATACATGCAAGATCACAAATGAGTTTATTGTCATCAATCATGTCTAATAAATATATCAATAAAATGATAGGTCGTGTCTCAGGTATCTGTGCTATCAACAACATAAAGCATCACAAAATTTTCCTAGTTAACCTCAAAGTGCCCGACTCATCAGCATAATGTAGCCAGCACCTTTGTGAAGTCAAAAGGCATCACTAAAAATTTTTGTAGTAGTCTTTGATATATCTACACTCTTAATGGTAACTAATGGTAATCTAACTAAATGTCAATCTTGGAGAATACGGTTGCTTGTTACAATTGATCATCTATGAAGAAGAAAAAAAATCTTATCTTTATGAACGATCTTATTTTAATAATTATTGGAGCGTAACTAATGCAAACACTCCAAGGAAACACCAAGCCTCACCGATCCCTTATCCAGTTATCCCATCAATTTGCATTTTAACCCATCCAACTCATATAGATGTAGTCTGTAGCATGACATAAGTAGTGAAGTCAATATCTCTTTCAGGCGGATGACCTAGATCATCAACAACTTTATCTAAAAATCTCACATCACTTCCAGAATCCCAAGTTGTACATGAGAACCTCTTTTTTTTAAGCCACATACTCTGTACATCTTGTGAAAACTTGAGAAAAAAAGTTGTCTGACTCCCCTTTTTGTGTCTCCACAAATAACCAATTTGGTATTACATGGTTTACTAAAGTCATTTTCTTCTCTTTGGGACAATCAGTAATCTCCATGGCGGATTCTATCTCACTATTGGTTGGTCCTCTAATACTTATGTTATCTTTTAAAGATATGAAGGTCATGCTAAACTTTCGGTCTCCTTTTTTTCTATACTAAAGATCTTACGTTATCTATAATAGGATATCTCATGCCCAAAGGAACTACTGCTCTGATACCACCTGTAACAGCCCGGATCCTCGATGACCAGCGGAAACATATCAAATGCCACGTCGGATCCGAGTGTTACTCTCGATCATCAATGATATCACATTTCCAGCTAGGAATCATCTGTACATTTTTATCCATAAAAATAATATACATCTCTAACACAACACCAAGATCTTTCGTTCTAGTGGGCACAATGATATCCTCCCTTCGGACCTTGCAACAAGTTTCTAACTGCCACTAAATTTATCCTTGCATTGGCCTGCATAAAAACACAAGAATACATGGTATGAGCTTAACGCTCAGTATGTGTCAAGAATCGGTCAAGCCAGCTAGCGAAAAATCAAGTCTCCTTATGCTATTACAAATAACTCCATGCACATATAATTAACTAGATAAATATTTTCCACAATGGATCCTTATAAATTTTCTATATTCTCCAATATAGAATAATGTACATAACATGTTGTGTTCATGGATACAATACTTGAATATGATCTTAATCATACCATAATATGCATGGATTTCACTATTTCTCTTGTCAAATTTACCAAATCAATAATTACATAAAGATGATTACATATATAAAATTATGTATTACACATATACCTATTGCTATGAATTAACACATATAAGCCCTTATTTTATCCTAACAACGAGGTTTGCTTTGTTCTCAATTCCATCATCATAAATATATACTTTTTCATATAACGTATCATACATAAAAGTAGTGTCATGGCATATTCATTCCAAAATACTCTTATGTTAGTGAATATAACATTTGGCGGTTGTCATTCAATAGCATCATATGAATCACTCATAAACATAATTATGCATACAAAGGGTATTCTTTTTATATTCATGCAATGCCTACCATACTTTCCGTATATGCCCTTAAGGTTAACCAAATTTGCACATATGCCCATAGCAATAACATAATTATGTATATACCTAAGCATTTCATGTAATTGCACATATACACTTATCATTCCAAACATTTGCACATATACACTTGGCATTTGACATAATTACACATATACACTTAGCATTTTACATAAATGCACATGCACACTTAACAGTTTACATAATTGCACATATACACTTAGCATTTCACATAAATTCATACATACACACTTAACATTTCACATATTTACACATATACACTTAGCATTTCCCATAAATGCAAATATTCACTTAACATTTCACATAAGCCATTGGCTTCCACATAAGCACTTAGCTTATTCATGATAGATTTGTCTTATCTCATAATTTATTGGGTGGCTTTGGTGGCTTTTACCGCTGGCACAAGCGGTCACTCAAACATTACATAGAACATGATGACATCAGCGCTAAGTCAATAGGTGGACTTTCCACTAGGTTCCACTGAACCCGACACCCCCGGAAGGTGTTGCCCTTTAGGCCATCGATAAACGGACTCTAGAGGTGGCTCCCACCATAGGTGTAGCACTTAGCTCCGCTTATCGTTTAAGTTCCATTATTCATCTTAAGGAAATTCTTATTCCTTTAGATAGATATCATTTCTTTTTCATACAATAGTGATCAATTAATATATTTTAATTCCAATACCTCACGGTCAACTTTCATGACTTGGTATCTTTAACCATCATTGTGGAACAATACTTAAGTACTTTATTACAAAGAAGACAAGTTATGCAATAGAATTGTCAGATGTAAAATATTATGCTACATCACCGAGATCACAGATTACATTCATACTTCTTGTTCATGATAATAAGAGACCGCATTACACAATATATAACCGTATGGTATAAGTATGAGTATTATTGTGAGATAAATACTTAACATCAACATATATAATGTCGTATGATGTCTTCTAAATCCCTTAGCAATAATTTCTATCAATCTAACTTTTACGACATTACGTAATTAAATTTCCTGAGCATACGTCTATTGTCTCAATATCATACTATTATTATTATTATTATTATTATTATTGGAATACTAAGGAACAAACTTCATTAGGTATCTATATAGAATCATATGTTTACATAATCATGAAATAGATCACCCGAAAATAAATCACAACTAAATATTCATGCATAATGGGAATATATATAATTCCAGGTCATAAAATAAGTCAACTAATTGTTACTAACAAAAGAAACATCATAATGATTCTTATACAATCACCCATGAATCAATCTTAAAATCATGGTTTCATTCCTTTCTTTGTCCTCCACACGTAGCCCTAATTATTTCAAAGGGGTTCCATTTGAAGTTACTATTTTTATCAATATATTTAGCTTTCGTTATACATCCAGAAAAACCCAGTCATTGCATATACTCACACGTACAACGTTCTCTACAAGTATCTATAATTTACTACGTGCATGACTAAACACCTCTTAATTAATAGGTAGCACACGGTTAACCTATTACAAATAAGAATATTTGTGCAAACGTTCATTGTATGAATCATAAATGTAATTGGTAAGATCTACAACAACTGTCATCATTAAATCAAATAAAAGCTCGAGGAAGACCTATATGGATTGAATGGATTTGCTATATTGTTTTGTCAAAGTACCATCGTCGGCAAAATAAGATCGTTAATCTCTATCATGTTTCACATTCAACCAATTGTCATAAATTCCATATACATGCGTGAGCATGATACCTATATAACTTGATCAAAGATGCAATAAGACCTTCGATATACTAATACCTTAGTATAGGCGGATCACAGAACATGTAATGCATTTAGATTTCAAGCACAAAACATAAGATATGACCATGATGTGAAAAACGATTGTATGATGCAATTCCTAAGGGTTCGACACATACCTCAACAACGCGAGAAGTCCTCCCGCGAAGACACCTCAGTTTCGTTTATCCGAACCGTCGTAGTTCACGTCGATGCTCCTCCAATTCTTTCGTATCAACATTCGACGCCGACACATAGAGTCGTCGTTGCCGGATGCGAATCTTGCATAATATAACATTCCCCTCCTTCACTCTTTACTCTAGTCTTGTCTCACTTCTCTCATCTCTCCCTCTACCTATTTCTCTCTATCTCTACTCACGTCTCTCTCTCCTTCCCTCTCTTCCCTTCACTCTCTCTTCCTCTCATTTATTCTCTCTTCTATATACCATAATTAGATCAATTATCCTTAAATAGGATAACGTCTCATCATTCCCCAAAAACACACGCACACCTCCCTCTTTGAAACGTTGAGGCGTTACATGTGATTCCTTGCAATTAAAGAGGAAGGGTACCATTGCTCTTCTCATGCACCAAGTCTCCTTCCAAAAATAGAAAACACATGCACACAATGATGGTGTTGAATGGGCCATCCATAACCGCCATTTCCTCTCCTCTTTATATTATTTTATTCATTTTTTTAATATCTAATATTGGCATATGGGTCATTACAGAATCGCTCCAGGAAGTGGTCTACAGGGGAGCTCCCTTTCATCTCCGGTTGATGGTCTCGTAGAGGATAAGCACCTCATAGAGAGCTCTGATTATGCGGGATCGTTCACTGATGGCTTCAGGACTTGCCCGCTCTAATTATGGCGGCATTGTTCGATAAGGGCTGCATAGATGAAGAACCGATGATTTGGTCTTCGATCAAGATGAGGAACTGTTGTGGCATTTCTTATTTAAACAAGAACCACAAATACGATGCAGTCATGACGTGAAGGCTCTAATAGCTCCAGGCATGGTGATAGAGATCAGAGCTAGCTCTGGCTATGAAGTTGGCCAGAGGAGGAGGGGATTTTGTGAGGTAGAAGAGAACGTGAAGCGGTGAAGAAGATGAGGCGGTCTAATCAAATATTGGAATTAGGTCTTAGGTTATTTTTGTTAGCGACGGAGGCTCTCCAGATTGGCGATGCAATGCACAAGGTTTGTGACCAAAGTTACACTTCATATTGGCGATGGTCATGATGGATGTTCAAGGAGGAGAGATTGAGGAAGATTTGGAAGAGAGGGAAGGGGATGAGGAGGAAGGAGGAGGGTCATCATTTGTAAATATTATGGACTTAAAGGGTAGAAATGGTAATATTTGACGGATTCCATCAAAGTTAACGGAAAAATGGATGGAAGCTAACACAAGTTTATGCCATGTAAAGTTACGCATTATTCAAGATTCACCATTTAATTTACGATTATGGAGAGTTACGCGCGTAATAATGAAACTATACATGGTTGTGATGTAAAAAATCCCTATAATATTCGTACGTAGGTGAAGGAGGGCCCATCTCATCATGGGATTCCTTACCTAACTGACCAATTTTCTAGTTGAATATCACTTATTCATCATGAAGATTACTCCTAAAAAATTCAGCTATTTTTAAGTAGAAGATAAAGATTTTCTCCAAATTCACGTGCTTAATCCCTCCATCAAAGCTCACTAGATATCCTAATTTGTGATAAAGCTAAAAAGAAATAATACAATCAAATTCTGGAATATCTGATAGTAATACTTTCCAGCAGTCAGGTGATAAAAAAGAACGTCTCTAGTATCTCTAGAAGATAAGAATCCATAAATCACACTAAGTTTCAAGATTTCACAGCAAAAACAGATAGCTTGTGTTTAAGAGTTTCTAGGAAAACGTAAATGGTAGGTGGTGGATAAATCAT
Source organism: Ottelia alismoides (assembly GCA_037367405.1). Lineage (NCBI taxonomy): Eukaryota > Viridiplantae > Streptophyta > Magnoliopsida > Alismatales > Hydrocharitaceae > Ottelia > Ottelia alismoides. Next base: position 1,559,382 of record JAZKJV010001482.1, read on the forward strand.
AATGGAAAATAGCAGAACTATGAAGCTATATGTGATACCTTTACTTCATCATAAAGTTTCTTTTCCCAAGCATATAATCGATCCAGTGTTGAGGCGTGACTGCCGGAATTCATGCATGAGCTGCTAAAAAGATCGGCACCATCCTGTGTTGCTGTTCCAAGAAGGTTCTGTGACGACGAAGAAAGAGATGATGCGGAGCGATGCCAAGTTAAATATTTAATGTCGGCTGTAGTAGGCTCTGCAGAGTTAAAATGGGAGAAAAGTAAATCCAGTGATTATCATCTTCAAGCATAATTGATTACGATGGTGACTTCAGAACTTGGCAAATTTAGATGTTGCGACAAGTTAGATCCACTATTGTCCAAGAGATGCTCGTCATTGTTGTTATAGAATTATGGCATACCTCCAAGGTTTTGATGATAATGACAATGATGATGATATATAATTAGTAATTACTCATGCACCTCCTATCAAAACCTTAGATTACGCGGATCATAGATCATATTCGTTGGGTCAATCTGTGATGTTAATGAAAAAATAGAATGGCATCGACAAAGTGTTATATTACAGAAATTTGGGCCCCGAATTGTAACATTTTTTTTACAAGGACCCTTCTTGTTATTTACCTCAAAGTCTGAGACCATTTATGTAATTTACCTATTTATTATTATTTCCACGGGACCAATAGGACCATACTTCTTCCACTTTTAACGGTGATAACATCAAAGCATAAATAACCAATAAACATTGAAATCATTCACTACACAGTTCTCAAACCCATGAAATTAACAGTAAATTGCGAAAAGTGCCCCTGTATGGAACTTCTGTGAAAGAAAACCAACCTTCATGTCCATAGGCTTCTTCTCTGCAACAACTAAAGGCCGCAGAAAATATCGATCCATTTGATTTTTGAGCTGCATTTCAGAAACTCCGTCAGAAATTTTCTCAACATCTTCAATACCCGTATTTTAAAAAGAAAGCTTACAAGCATGAGAAAGGTTGTATTAGTGAAAATGCAGCAATCATCTTGCTTTGACCAAACATATTTTAGGAAAAAGCAGAAGAAATCAGCAGAAAACAAAGCAGGAGATGCAGAAAATATAGTGACTTTCTCCCAAGGCCCAATTGTGAGTTGGTGCTTCCGAAGCATATAGAAGTGAGAGAAAGAAACAGTTTCACTTTAACCAAACAGAGGTCAGGAATTGTGCATTTCAAAAGATAAAGAAACACAAAAAATAGTCTTGCTTGAGTCACCTAGCTTGTAACCATGTCTTCAATTTTTTCATCCAAAACAAGAAGGGATTATCCCCACTGGGAAGCTTGCTTGGTCCATGAGCAAGCCGTGTGCAACAATAATGCTATTATGACTTATTCTCCCTTAGGGTGCGTTTGGTTCGTGGGTTATCTGGGGAAGGGTAACCTTTTTTTGTGTTTTGGTGTTTGGTTGGTGGGTTTAGAGTTTAGGGTCCCATTCTGTCTCTCACAGTTTCGGCAGGCTTCTGAGTAGAACTTCACAAGTGCATACCTCCCTTCCCCCAAATGCACATTGCATACCACGCATGATGCAGAAAAAAAAATAGATAAGCTTTCATTTGGTTTATATCCCCTTTCCTCTTTAGACAACTCTCCGAATCACATTAATCTAAGCAATAACAATGAAATATTTTCATGAATCCTCACTGAGGGAACTGAACGAATTATAAAAAGCTTGGACACATAGCACTACATATGTTAGTGTGAACATATAGTTAAAATAGACGTGAAACATTACCTCTGTAATCAGGAAATAGCGGACGGAAATTAACTTTGTTGGCCTCTAGCATCCGCGGTACTTGCTTTCCAGATTCAGAAGCTTTAATAAAAAGTTCTTTAATTTCTTTCATGCTTGAAGAGAGATCCTTAACGGCAATTTTGCTTTCCGGGCCAGTTCCCTTCTGCGCATCAGACTTTCCGTTCATTGTAATTGAAGACACTGCCTCTGTTCTTGGTGCCACTACATTACGAGCTGTGGCATTATCACTTGCACCATTTATGGGAATAGAAACTAAGTGACTTTCATTTATTTCCTTTGAACCATCATTCACAGGCAATGCATCTGAAGAATCATCAATTGAATCTAAATCCATACCTTCAGTTCGATTTTTGAAGATCTGAACCAAAGGTTCAGTTGAAGACTGATCAAAGTCGTCCTCTGATTCAACATCTTCGGATTTCCCATTTACAGAAGATTTATCCCCTTCATCTTCCAAGTCCGGAATACCCTCAACTTCTCTAAGCCGTTTAATGTCATCAGCTTCAAATTTAGGAATTACCGACACTTCTCTATGTTTTGTAATATTGACCCCATTTTCTATACCATGGCTGGGAGCATTGTCATATTCGTAAGAGAATTGGTTGTCAATCGGATGAAAAAATCCAAAATAATCCCAAGGTGGTGTCTCGGGAGCCATAGGAGAACCATCAAAGGTTGAGGTACCATTGAGGAGTGGCGATGACTTTGGATTAACATCCGCCGATTGTATAGTAGCTGTCACTATAATAGGTGGTCTCTCCTCAACAGTTGTTGAATTATTCCTGCCTGATTTCATGTGATTCACATTAATACGGGAAGAGCCAATAGGAGAAGGAATGGGAGAATTAGCTTCAGGAATTTCCACATGCTGGGAGGGGGATCGAGGAGAAGCTGAGAACTGAGATATAGATTTGTCAGTCAACACGAGTGGCTCGGGGGTCACTGACGTTGAAGTGTACAGGGATGACTCAACAGGAACATCAGGTTCAAATAATTTTCCAAGAGAAACTCCAGTGTTTCTAAGAGCCTCGATATATGAAACATGAGCATCAGCCAGAGAGCATCTCCCATCGAGGGCTTGTTTAATAAAGTGCCTTCTTTCACGACAGAGAATGAGAGCCTTGTCTTCCACTATTTTGGAGCTTGCAGCCCCCATTTATAAGGGGAAACCAAAATAATTAGCAAGATGCTGTCTAGTTTCAGCTACCTCTAAAGAAATTTATAAATTCTTGCAACTCAAAGGGTGTTTGCCAAGAGAGACAGCTCAAATCTTTTCCTACAAGAATCGCAAACTCTGAGATCAGTATTGGACAAGACTAATCACAAAGAATGCAGCTAACTTCACTTCCAAACCAGCATGGCATCAATATCACAGATAAGAAAAATCCAATCACGGCTACAAAAATCTAAGCGAACAAATTTTATACTAGCAATTACTTGCACTGTCTTCAGGCACTTCCCAACAAGGAGCTGAAACTTGAAAAATCAAAAGATGTGCAAAATACAATAAAATCAAAAGCCCACCAGACCACATGAGGTTTAGAATTATAGTTTCATAACCAGCAAAAAAATATTCCATTAAACACAATAAAAAATAACAAAAAAAACAAAGCCTTTTCCCACTATAACTAGGGTTGGCTACTTAGATTCTTGCTCAAATACATGTTGGGAGATTAGACTATATTTTACGCTAGAAGTCGACTACCTAACGTAACTCCACGTGAGGGATTTGAACCCTGATCTTTTTAGGTGGTAGACACACACGCACTAAACACAATAAATATCGACTACCACCGGATCGTTAAACACAGTAAATGAACATAAAAATATAGAAGGCATCTAAGATGGGGAATGCTCATTTGAGTGTGGAAAGTTGGAAACCACTCCCAAGATAAACAGTACCATAAGAGCAGACTGCATCTACCACCGACATTAAAAATGGGTGAAAAACGGAAATGGCATATGACTAATAAAATCCATCAACTTTAATTATGAGATTAGAAAAACGGCATACACTAAAAAAATGCACGTTCCATTAAAAAGAACATAAACAGGCGTCTATTCAGGATTCAGGAGTCTAACACCCACAAATTCAGACCCCCAGCAAGACAACAGAATTTGCCACGGAAAAAAAGAAAACGCCAAGAAAAAATCCACATCACATATATTATCAGACATCAAAGATCACCAAGAACAAATTCGCTGACAAACAAAACCCGGAAAGGAGCACAAACAAAGTAACGAGGAACAGTGAAATTTACAAGAAACAATAAGCTAGTATCATACCCACCAGAATAAAATCAACAGCATATCATCAAATCGAAATGGAAGATTAATTATGAGAACACAAAACCCACAAACCCCAAAGCAGAAAAGCACCTGGACCTCAAGCATGCAGTTTGCAGGCAAGAACAGAGGCTTCTTTACCCCCAAAACAGCCACGAATTATTGAGAAAAAGACATGGTCGATCCAAAGGTGAGGAGAACCCAATTGGGTAACCAGAGATTTGGCTGTCCACCTTTGCTGCAAGAAGAGACGGCGGAGATTGATGTCTTGAGGGGAAGGGGAAGAGAAATTCGAAGAAAAAGAGGCGATTGTGGTGAGGACAACCTGATCAGAACGCTCTGTGAGATTAACAATTCACAAAGTGGAGGTGGAGAGGATGGAGAACTCTCGAGTCTCTGCCCACAGAGGGGAGAAAGAAGGGGGTGTGGGGATCTCGTCACAGCCATGGTGGAAAGGGAGCACAATATTTTGGTCACCTTGTTCATATTCCCCCTTCAACTTTCCTACAAATGATAGATGGTCCTTGGCCTCGTTAGGAGAATGGGGAGGATCTCGAAAAAGAATTGAGGTGCCTACTTGCCAGTTTTCTTTTTGTTTTTTTTCAAGCATACAAGAAGGTGATTTTTTCACAGTATGGAGATATTTTATAATTACATCATAATACGTGCAATTTTTAAGTGCACCATAACTTGTGTAATCTTACCATTATATCATTGATCTTTGCCATTAAGGCCATTGATCAACTTGTTAAGTTTTACTACGAGGATTAAAAGGGCATCAAAATAACAAGGAGGTTACTTCTAAAAAATATTTTTTCTTTTCTTTTATATTGTTAATTTCCCATTTTCAACCTTTTATCATATTCTTGCATTGCATAAAACCTCCTTTAATACATCTTACCGCCACAATTGTACTTGGCATCCATCTCCAATCCAAGCATTCCAATGGGAGGATGATATGCAGCGGGAGAAGAAAGTATAAAATATAAAACAATAAACTAAGAAATCACAATATATTTCTCATTTTTTATACCTTTTATTATTGGGAATTTTGCCCCACAGAACCTGTAAACTTTGCCAATTACCTCCTCGATCTTTGAAACAATGTATTACTCCCATTAAGCTTGTAAACTTGCTAACTCTTACCCCACATATCATGTGGTTAACCCACATCCATTTGCTAGTTAAATTTAACGGATCCCGCTAAAAAGAGATGCATATTACCCTCTTTTTTTAGAAAATTTATAAAAGATGACATCCCTCTTCTTCCCTAACCCTCCTCCTTACATTCCCTTCCCATCTACCTCCTCCACGCAGGCCCTGAGCGCCCTCACGCTGCCCTCATCCTCACAGCCCTTTCCTGCATCGTTGTTGACCTCCCCCATGCCACCCTCGACCTCCCAGCCATCCCTTGTGCTACTGCCGACCTCTCCTGCGTTGCCCTCGACCTCGCAACCCTCCCCTGCACCTTTGTCGACCTGCACCCCCTCCAGGCCACTGCTGACCTCCCCCACATCGTCGACCTGTGCCCCTCTAGGATGTTGCCAACCTGCACCCCCTCCCTTGTGCTGCTGGAGACCTCCCTCGCATCGCCGATCAACCACCTCCTCTAGGATACCGCCCATCTCCCCCAACATCTGCCCCTCCCTGACTTGCACTCCTTCTGGACCCACACCTACCTCGACCTCCCAACCTCTCCAACCTCACTCCTCCCCGACTTGCATCCCCTCCTTGACCTCCGCTCACCCCGACCTTCTGGACCTCCCAAACATCTGCCCTTCCCTGACCTACACCCCTCCTAAACCTCCGCCCCTCCCCGACCTAGACCCCTCCCTGATCTCCGCCCACTCTGACCCTCTTGACCTCCCTAACCTCCTCCCCCACCCCCTCCCACCCCCTACTCTACATCCTCTTCCTCGACGGCCCCGTTGTTGTCAAATCCCTAGGGAGCTCCACCTCCTTCACTCCCAACATCTGTCATCGTGTGGTTGGAGAAGAAGGGGAGATGATGTCCACCATTCAATTGGTTAGATTAAATCAAGACTAGCCCAAGCAATTGAGTCAAATAAAGTTAAAACTAACAACATGGTCTATGGGGTAAGACGGAGCAAGTTTAACGGGTCGAAGGAAAAACATCGATAAGAAGCTGAAGAAGAAAGTATAAAAATATAAAATAGTGAATGATGTAAATGGATATCCTCTCCCCACAAGTGATTTTCATCACAAGAAATAGGGCGTTCACAGCCCATATGCTTGTTGCATACTTTCCATGTAATGATGTAAATGAAGACTGGTCCCTCGATACCATTTCTTGCTTATTGTACTCCATGATCATGAATCAATGGAAAGAACTTCCTGGCCTTTGAAATAAAAAACTCAAAGTCTAAAATAACTAGACCATTGACGGTCACCCCCTTACCAATTTTTTTTCAATGGTATTCCTTTAATACTTACCACAAATGTGACTCGACAAGCCTGCCCAGACATTTACAAAAAGCTTCGTTACTTGGATTAATAATCCACGGCAGCACCCATAACCATAAAACCGGGACAACTCCATTAATGAAACCATGAAAAAATAATTACATCTTGAGCAAACACAGGAGATGATCCTTGAAGGCACACTAAATTTCCCACGCAACGGGTGTTCCTTACGAGCTCGGATCGTATGCAGTATTGCAGACTTTGCAATAACCACGTGAGCCGTTCGATCACGAATTTGCACGGTACAGATCCACAAAAAGAGTGAATTCGTGCGAACCGCTCGATCAAGATCGAGCAGCTCCAATCATCCACGGTTTTATTGCAGAGTCTACAGTAGTGCAAGATGATCCTCTCGCGTGCCTTATTTCTGGGGTCGCCGCTCCTTATTTCTGCGACGGTCGTGATCTACCCTTTAGTCAACACATGTTTGACATCCATTTAGAAGGGCTTTCCTTTTCTCTTAAGAGGGGCTTTGATATATGTTTAAATGGTTTCGAAAACCAATATTGAATTTTAAAATATTAGCTAATTAATCATATCTCATAGTTTTGGAAATTAAATTATATTTGGGATTTTTACGCTACGAATCTTAAAAACTTTTTAAGTTACCTTGTCGATTTTATATTTTTCGTAATTATCCACTCGCCTTTATAAACTTCCTCCATTTAGCATCACAATCCCGGCCGTCAAGGTGAGTCTTTTTGAGTTAATTTACTTGAATTAAAGGTGAGTTATTCAAACCCATCAAAATCTAATCCTTTTCCTCCCATCTCTCTCCTTCCTCCTCCTCTTCCCTTTCTTCTTCTTTCTCTTCCTCTCTCTTCCAAGCGTTGCCGGCAACACCGCCACGAGCAGCACTGCCGCCTTATCCTCCCACAAGATGCACACACACATGGAATGGCCCACAATGACTAACCCATGAAACATGTTTCTAGTGAGTCCCCTTAACCTTGGGGAGTTTCGATCACGTCGAAGCTTGATACATAATACATATGTTCAATCATTGATGTTCAAAAGGGGGCACATGTGAGGATCTGCACCGACAAAGATCAAATCACTCTTCAAATTTCACCACAAATCCCGATTGGATCCACGTTTTATGAATTGGGTAACTATATAGTCGAGTATTCCCCCTTTGTTCTTCCTTCTAAACATTATATCGGTGCACCTGCAGATTCACACTGTATTGTATAGCTCTGAGAATGGAGTAGTGGTCCGATGAGTACCCATCTCTCTTCAACATCACCTGTAGAGGCGACCACATCTGTAGCTTGCCCCACCGCGAGAGGCCTAACGACCACATCAGGTTGCTCCATAGCTTCAAGTGGATCTATGTATCAAAACAGAGTCCTCCACGATGACCATCGAGGTTATGTTTAAGGTTTGGGACACGAGTACATACATTGAGGAGGAAGGAAGGCGTGGTTGAGATCTTCACCGATCTTGAGGGCTCAATCAAGGCCAGCAGAACCCTAGATCCTGACATGATGCACCGCGACCACCCGTGGGAGGAGAGAAGGTGGTGGGCTCGAAGATGGTGCAAGGGGAGTGGGAGGAGTGTTAGGGGAGGAGGAGGAATGAGAGGGGACTGGTTTGTGAATTTTTTGACGGGAAGGGTAAAAGCGTCCCATTTTTAAAAATTCCATTCACCTTTATCGCAAAAATGGATGGGTACTCACTTTAAGGCTCCGTTTGGTTGCAGGGTTAGGTAGGGTTGTGTGGCCCAACCCGAGGTACCCCTTCTTCCAAACATCCCAATCCTCCTCACATTTTACTATTCACAGGGTACCCCAACCCAACCATGTCCAACCCTGCAACCAAACGAACCCTAAGGGTTATGGTGTAAGAGCTAGCAAGTTTATATGGTTCGTGGGATAATTACAAAAAATACAAGGTTGAAAAGGTAATTTGTAAAGTTCTTAGGGTTCGTACAGTAGAAATCTCATTACATTTTGGCTTTCTTATTGCTTATGTTGTCAAATTATCATTATAATCCTACTTACATGATTACCAAATACTCACGAAGAAGCACATTACTGTACATGTATGATTATGGTTGGAATCTTATTAAAAATGGAAGCATCATAAATTGTCTATACCCATTTTATGAAAAAAAGTAGAGTTATGTTTTTTATTATTCAAGATATGATCAAATCATATCTAAGAAGCAATGAAATTTCGTATATCTCTCTTTCCCAAGAAATTTTTGATTTATTAGGGAAGAGTCGAAGAAATAGATTCATAATTCCATTACAATATTCTGATAAAGAGCGAGAAATTGAATTAATACCTTGTTTTGGTATTTCAATTGAGATACCGAGAAGTGTTATTTTACGTACAAATAGAATTCTTTGCTTGTTGCGATGATTCTCGATACGTACAGACTTAAGTTGATTGTGACCCTTCATATTTCATAAATACTTGGTGCAACTCCAGATCTGGATATATCATATATAATTCATATATTCTTTTAGTCGAGAAACATAAGTAAAAAGTTATCTCGATGATCGAATCATCTTCCAATGCTACTCATTGAGAAACCAAAAATCGCAAGCTATCAGGGTCAGAATTGAATGAAATAAATCAATGTTGTTTTAAAATCTAACCCTTGACTTTTGTTTACTATTTATCATGTATTTCGTGGCTCGAAAATACTAGCGAGAAATTCTACAAAGAGCTAGTATGAATTTGAATGACATCGAAGTCTGCCTTCACTTAATTCGTCTTCTAAATCAATTATCGATGCCTCTCCTTCTCTTATATGATGTCCTCCTGATGATCGATCACAACGAGCCCTCTCAGCTCTTTTATTGTAGGTGATTACTCATTGCAATGACTTCTTAGCTCTCTTCCTACCCGCGATAGGTTGCGATGATGTCTCTTTCACTCTTTCCATCTTGATCGAACACTCCATCATAGCTAGTGAAGGTGAGGTCCCTAGCCTCATATGTTTACCATCTCATATTACTGCAATTGTTGGTTGTTTGATTGCTTTTGATTATTCAAAACCCATTTTTTAGTCCATATCCAAAATTCGAAGCCATCAATAAAACCATCTTTTACCCATATTATTGCCATATGATGGTTCTTCATTCTTTTGGAATTTACACCATGAATGATTTCAAATGATGCAGTGGTATTATTCGTGATGTGTCTGTCAAGTAGGAATGTACATTAGTTAAGGGAGATAAGTTTTAACAGCGTAGGCTTTAATCTATTGGCTATGAGTTTCTTCGTGGCTTTGTATATAGTGTGCATGAAAATAGATATAGTTGTGATAAAAGATCTATAGTTTTTAACGTGTATCCTTAAATAATGTATATGGTGTAATTACATTGTAAACCTTATTAACCAATTCAATTTATACATCCACCCTATGATAGAAGTTCTCACGAGTATCCCCAAGTGGGGAATGAGTAATTTTTGAAGGCTAATATGCATCATAACATGAAATAATAATGTAAGTAGACAATTTGTAGGAGTACTAAGTAAAATTTTGAGTAAATTATACAATATTCCATGAACTATATGCAAGGTCGTACCTGAACTTTAAAAAAGTAACAATCTGGTATCCGATCTTTAATATTCGTCTCAATGTGGTACTTGGCTATTGAAACTTAATTTATTGGTTGGTCTTTCTAACATTAGCTCACAATGGCTCAAAACCACATTGAAACGAATTGTGAAGTTTGGATAGCGCATTGTTTCATTTTAAAGTTCAAATATGGCATTAAATCGGGCACATAATTCAAGGACTTTGTATAATTTACTCAATTTTTTTCTAGAAAAACAATGTTTCCAAAAGGTAACACGACAAATTGCAAGAGCCTCGTTCTCTCGTTTTGTATTAGCTTGGGAATTTCTCAGGAAAAGTCCCCCCTAGATGACATAATCATGTCCTCATACTCAAAACTCTCTTTGGTTAGGAAGGTCCCGGATTCATCGCACGTCCTGACTTATTATTTTGGTTGGAGAGAGGAAGAGGGTCATTCCCTTCTTCGGAACATTCCCCCTCCACTAGAGTCAATACTAGGCCTTTAATTGATGCGACTATCTCTTGAATACTTCCAAAGTGGAAAACGTTGGAGGGGATTTCCCCCCTACTAGGGTAGAGCTCCTACAGACTACTCTTTGTTTGCTCCTCAGACTATTACATGATTTTTATCGACCTTTCATCAATCACTCCTCATTCAACTGACTCGGAATGGATCCCCATCTTTAAATTGTACAAATCCTTTTGGGTAAATTACAATTTGGATGACCATCTATATGTCCGATCTCAGAATGGGTCCCCATTTTAAATTGTATCGATTTAGGTCCCAAGGTTGTTAATGTAATGAACTTTTCGAGGCTGATGACAAATATGCCATTCTTTAAAAATTGAAACCCAACCTCCATTCACTTCCCGACAAGAGCATATTCGTCATGAACCTTAAATTTTCCGTTTCCTAAAATATCATGAGATCCGAATCGTTACAATTTTAAAGACGGGACACATCCAGATATCGAACCCATAGATGATGACTCAAATTGTAATTTACACTGTCTTTTTTCTCAGGCCATTATAAAAACAACTTCTGTATTGAAAATTGATGGTTTCGGATTATGAATCAGCCTTTGGATGGCGGATTTCAGCCGCTGTAATTTTCACCCTCACCCATCAAAGTTGTATAAAATCATGGAAAATTCCTGGAGTTTCTGACGATGATTTTGAGTGTCTTATTTCCATGGCATTGCGTTGCATATGTGATGACTGTACACATATGCTTCAAAAGGACGTGTGTCAGAGTCTCTCTTTGTTGACAAAAAGAGGGGATGAGGGTTTGATGGGATTGGGGCCGTACCATCGAGGCATATATTTATATTTTATATTATATAGAAACAGTAAAATTAGCAGAAGTTGACGAGAGGCTGACGTGGAGTGTCGGACTCTTCTCCTTATTCCCCACTGTATCAAACAGGAATCCATGGCGTCACTCCATCCTTTCACGCCTTTTTTTATGTGCAAGATTTATCTATCCATTGTGTTAATGTGAAACAAAAGAGTATACAAGTCCTATACCGAGATCACGGATTCACAACAACAACAAAGTTTTTTTTCCACATTTAAGTAGGATCGGATACATGGATTATTCGTCTCCATTCAGATCTATCTTGGATCAATTCCATGCTTATATCCACAAAATTAAGATTCCTCTGTATAGTCTCTTTCCACCACTTATTGGGTCGTCTTCACATTCTCTTAGCCGGATCAACATCCCAACAATCGCATCTCCTAACTGGTGTATCAGCTGATCTTATTTGCAAATGAACAAATCATCTTAAGCGATTTTCTCATATCTTATCCTCGATCGGAGCTACACCAACTTTCTTTCTAATTCATCATTTCGAATCCGATCTTTACGTCTGTGTGTGTGTGTTCACACATCCGCCTTAACATTTCCATTTCTGCTATAACCATTCTCTGCACATGTCTATGATTCACAACCCAACATTAAATTCCATAGAGCATAACATGTCTCACAACTGCTTTGTAAAAATTTCTTTATTTTTTAAAGGAATTTTCTTATCACAGAGGATAGCAGAGGCTCCTCTCCACTGTAACCATCGTGCATTTATTCTATCAGTAACATCTCCATCAATTTCTCTATCATGTTGTAACAAAAAACGTGGGTAGTTTCATACATATTTGACTAAAGAACTTTTTTAACATATATTTTTGTAAAAATGCTAAATCCAAGTGATTGATGAGATGGATGCAAACGTTCACACATCGATGAACTGCCCTTGAACATGGGTAATATATGTAACATGACCATGATAATTTATAAATACATGACTTGATTGTAATCGAGTTTGAGTTCATACAGATCGATAAGCACCCCTATCTACGATGGAAGAATGCGATTTATTGAACTAGCATGAATTTGAATGTGATGACAAAACTGAAAATCATCACAAGTAGTGAACATGCATCTTAGCCATGAAAGCAAGGCACAAATCCTAAGCAAAGTGTAGGTATTCTGAATTCTTAAGATCCATTTATATGTAACTTATATAGTCATGCATTTGGCCTTGAAAGGAATAATCCAAAGAAACACTAGAGGGAAGGTAAATAATATTTACGTGAAATAATGATCAACATAAATAAATAAATCATAGAATAAAAACTAAAACAAGCAGAACCACATATATAATGGACCATGTGCGTCAAAATGAATGGGATTACCTCTAATATAATAAAGAACATCAGAAAATGCTAGTATCCCCCTCTTTCACCTCTCAGCCAAAATGGAGTATCTTTTTAAGTAGTAGTTTGAAACTTTCTCTTTCTTTAGACAGACCTCATATATAGAGTATGTTAGAATCCCCGTGAGATTCTTTACATGTTGTCATGCCCGACAACTCACTCTAGTTGTTGTGTCTGGTTAGAGATGTCAATTAATGAGGGCTCTGAAAACTATATCAAATTGGTGGATTCTTGGCAAAAGGAAGATCCTCCGGTGGAGGACTGCCTATTTCCCAAGGCTGTGTTAAGCCTTTCTGGCAGCCTAGCGAGACTGGGAAAGAGACTCGCGTGATAAAATAAACACAACACCCCCCTTATAGTATTTGTCATTGAGATTAGGGAATGGTTCTGATTAATATTTAGGAAGAGATCTGGTCTCTTTTTATCAGCTACACCTCTACTATTCGAGGGAATGAACACATGAAGACGATTTATTCATCAAAATTTTTCTTATTTATTATGTCTTCCTCTTTGATAAGACATTGAATATTTTACGTAAAAAGTGTTGGAACACTCTTGGAATTATGACTGATGTAGGATAGATTGCTTAGGATATACTTTCGGGATTTCATCATGGTTCTCATTTTTTTTAGATTTCCATGGTACTGGCCTTATGTTTGACCTCTCTCTTGAATTTGACCTCTCGGAAAAGAGAAGTTGTCAACTGAGCTATTTCCCCTTAACCCTCAATAACAATATATATGGATTGCTTGAATGCTTTTAGATAATCAACCTTTTTGAGACAAATAAAATCCTATTGTAGATAAATATCCATTTCTATCCCAACATTGGTTGGCTTTTTTATTTTGGGAGGCTTTTTTTTAGTTTTTTGTTGCCGAATGACACGTGAATGAATAAGGGATGAGGATATTAATCTACATTTGTTTTATTCAAACCTAATTAAATATATTAACTTTTTTGTTTCCAAACTTCTTTAGCATTGTATTCTTTCGGTGGGGGCGCTCTAGTTCTACAAGTCCTTTCTTTTCTCATTGGTCTATAGCTTGAGCATATCGATGGCAACATTCTGGCTTCCTTGCATTCTCTCAGTAGTTGTCTGGCTACTCATATGATGCTAGTTACCCCAGAAGGGTCATGTATGACGTCCGCGGTTTCCCTCTCCCGAATATATAAATACTAAGATAGACAACGGAGAAGATCAACCATTTACCCGCATCAGTGACTCATGGAGCATAGGATCTTTGTAAATAGATAATAGTGGGAGAGGATATACATATATGATCTCCTTATTCATTTAAGACGTGAAACGGTGAAGACAAAATCACTTTGAACACAACAAATAACATGTCAAGTGGCATAAAGATATCATTTCGAATATCGTGCAAATGCATCACTACCTTCAAGATAGGAGGATGCTCGTGATTAATCACAACATATTATTTTTCTAATGATTCTCACAAGTATCCAAAGGCACGGAGAACAATGACAGAAAGTTACATAATAAACAAATGGCAATGAGAAGGCCACCAATGGGCATGCACTTAATTACCACGTTATAACAATCACATCTTAATGTACAAATATATATAAATGACCACTTCACTCGTGCTTTGCTTATCTTAACGTTTACAAGGACAAATTACATAAAGGTTGTTAAGAATTTTAGGGGCAGGTTTAAGAAACGATCCTTTAAAATTTTGACATGTTGGGACCTGAAATTTCAATGCCACAACACTTTGTTACTAGCATTGCGTTCTTCATTAAATTACCCAAGCTAACACCATGACTTTCATAAACATTACGTGATTAGGTATATCTCGCCATCATCGATAAATAACCAATCAATCACGTAAATCGTAATTGTCAAAAAGTCAATAAGAAAGATAGAAAAAGGATGAGAGAGTTAGTACTAACTGTAAGGATGGAGCTCTAATCATCGATCCAACTTTCCGCATCCCATCGGTTAAGACGAGGAATTCGACCGTTGCCAACTATATGTATTATATAGTGGATGCCCTCGACCCAACATTCTTCTTTATGGAATATTCAGACATCCTTATCCTTCCTTACCAGAAGCATACCCTCTTCAATGGCTTGGTGGTAGCGTAATGTTCCTCATTTCCCATATTTACCTAATGAAAAGGGATATTTACATCCATAACCTTTAGTAGTTTCGTACTTACTTACACAACCCTCGTTAATCATGAATTACACAAGAAACCTTAATTAGTCACTCCGACTCGTGTTCATACCCTTATGTTAGTTTACTCTATTAACTTAACCAGACCATGGAGTTAATCTAATCCATATTCAATCCAATGGCTATGAATTAAACTAAATAAATAAATAAATAAATAAATAAACACCCTCCTCCAACCCCCCTCCCCTTGCTCCCATCATACCCCTCGGCTTATACCCCTCCCCTGACATCCCCTGCTTTGTCGCCCCCTCCATTGTCCCCCTCCAGCCTCCCCTCCATTTCCACAACCCCCTCCTTTGCCACCTCCTGCTTTGTCGTCCCCTCATCCGCCACCCCTTTGTTTGCCACCCCTTCTTTAGCCCCCTTCCAGCTTTGTAGTCCCCTCTTCTGCCATCCTCTGCTTCATCGCCCTCTCTTCCACCACCCCATGCTTCATTGCCCCCATTCCAGCCCCTTACTATGACCCATACAACCCCCTCCTCTAGCCCCTCCTGCCTTCTCCTCCATGCTCCTCATCCGTATGCTCTAACCCCATCTGTCGTCCCCTACACCTCCCGCCATTGTTTTTGTACATCCTCGGCAAGCTCCATCATGCATAAGATCAAAAGAAGAAGACGAGGCAGTTCTCCGGTTGTCCAAAATTGAGGGAGGAGGAAGACAATGGGCATCTTTTGAAACTGTAATTTTTAAGGGGTTAAATTTTGAAAACATTGATGGATTCCATAAAAAAAATTAGTGGAGAAATAAATAGAAGGTAACACATGGTTATATCAAGTAAAAGCTAAGGACTATTCAAAATTTTAGATGTAATCGGTGATTATCGAGGGTAACGTACGTAAATACGAAAGTACTCAAATTTAAAGTATGGATATAAATATCCCAAAAAAAGGAAAATTATCATTTTTTTAACTCGGCACTCCTGAGATAGTTCACATGCAATGTCCATCCAACTAATAAGAGGCCGAATTATGTAAAGTTGCCTATGCGATTTGGTTGTTTTGTGAGATCACGCTGCCTTCGTCAATGTGTCGCATCAAGAAGAAATGCGAGGAAAGATAGATGTAAACAAAAAGATGCAAAGATTCCTATGCCATCTCCGGAGGTTTCATCTACAACCTCACGTTTGTCTCCTTTCTCCAAAAAGCTTAAACTGTGAGGTCCACATTGATTCCACACATCTCAGTTGGCCATTATTTTCTCAAGGGTTGAGAAAAGGAGGCTCTCCTTTATTTTTTATTATTTTTTTCCAACAATCCTTGGTCACTAAGGATCAACCTTTCTCGGTCAATTTACACGCGTACTCCCGCAAATAGAAAAATAAAATAAAACCACTTTATAGTTTTCCATTATCATTATATTTCATCGTATTCGAATCAGTTACTATCCATCCATTGTTTTTGAGCGTCGATAACTTTCGACGTTGATAAAATAAAGAGTTTTTTACAGTTATGCTCCTTCTCTTTTTGCAATATCAGTCGTTTCCTTGTCTTTTGGAGAAATTAGCAATTGCACTCCTTTTGTTAGTTTCCATCCATTCTCTTCCTCGACATTATCCTAGAGCTACAAGTCCAATCGGAAAGGGAAAGGAACGTAAGTGTGATTTTTTGAAAATTGTAGGGGCACAACTATAATAAATCTTCATTGAACGGGGCTTTGATATGCCTAAACCATGATTTGGTTTATCCAACTAAAGATAAAACTAACAGAATCGTACACATGGTAAAAAAAGAGAGACATAACTGATATTGCGAAATCTATGAGTGACATAAATGATATTGTGAAATCTAAGAGTAAAACTGTAAAAAAAATCCTAAAATCAATCAACTCATCTCCACCAAGCCTTCGTGACCGTCATTTTTCAATATTTTATTGCTTCACTACCCCAAAAACTCCATAGTCCGGGTAAACTGAATAACTCACAAATTAACTCGAGATCTCAAATTTATCATTCTTAACTTTGATCTCCAAGTCATCTAGCCGCACATACTAGAAAGTACGACTTCCATTGTTTGAGAAACATGCTACGAACGTGTTTGTTTAATATGTTCTTACCAGGACAAGAAATGCATAGACTTGAGCATCAGGTTGGACCGACTCGTTCTCACTTATAAGCCTAACCCACAAGAATCGGTGTCAGCTAGTGGGTTATACGAAGTAAAGCGCGAAGTTGAGCTGTGGCAAATCAATTCATTTTCATGCTTGGTTAAGTCAGTAAAATCCCAACCTCCATAGCATGCATGCATATATGTATATATGTCAAGATAAAATATATATACTCAACTCAGGCTGGGCCTCGAAATGGACCAGAGTCATAAGTTTTGGGCTTCCAACCATGGGCTTTGTGATCATTTTATATATATATATATATATATATATATATATATATATATATAAACATTGAAATAAACCAATTATAAGTTAGCGAACAACTATTCCCAGTTAACTTTATAAAAGAAAAACGAACAACTATTCCATAAATAAGAAAAAACCAAGAGCAGAAGAGAAACACCTAGATTTATTCCTTTATTCCTCAAATATACAAGATCTTCAAAAAAATTAATTGGATTAGGACTGCAAACAAAGGGAATTTTACCAAAACTTTTGTGCAAAGTACATCTCACTCTAGGTTTGGAAGACAATAAATTGAGGATGTATCCAATAATTTCCTCAGTAGAGAGGTGAAAATTAGAGTACAAGGCTGAATTAAAATCAATAAAGAGAAGAACAAAAAAAATGCAACTCATATTTGGATCAACCACTTCACCGTTTATCAAATATTATATTCCTTCGATGGTTACATAGTGCCACATCTAAAACCCACGAAGTGTGGGTGTGGTTTATAAGTGCCGGGGATTACTATTTGACAACTTGAGCTTAAGCATTTTTGGTGGATGTCAATGGTTCTATTTGGACCCGTACTTAGGGCTGCTAATCGAACCGAACTGTAACGAACGGACCTATGCTCGAGTTCGATTCGATAAGGAAGTCTGAAAGTTCAAGTTCGAGTTCTGTTCGATAAATGTTCGATATGATATGTTCGAGTTAGAGTTCGTTTAGAAAACGAACGATCGAGTTCGGTTCGATAATAGTTCATTAACAATTTAACTTAACCAAAACTTATTTATATGAACAAGTTCGAAACTGGAGTTCGATAAGCAGTAAAAATTAGAAATTATTCAAATTAAAGTAGTACAAAGTTTAATAAATACTGCAATTTATTTAACCTCAAAATTTATCAAGTGTATAAATACTAAGTTATACATACAAATATACATACACATATACATATATCAAACTCGAATTTAATTGAACGAACATATGTTATGTTCATGTTCGGTTCGTTAAGCTATCGAACTAAAATTTGAAGTTCATGTTCAGTTCATTTATAAATGAACGAACATTTTTCAAACTATTATCGAACTAACTCTAATCGAATACGAACATGTTCAGTTCAATTAGCAGCCCTATCCGTACCCAACAAGTTGTTAAAGCCAATTTTCCTCGATAACAGACTAGGTTCCTAAGCCTAGGACGTTGCACTTCGATGATTGTAGCTACAAAGCTTAAAAAGGATGGAAACCATGGATTTTTGATGGCACTCGAAGGGGAAACGTAGATTAAAAAAAACACAGGAAAACAGTTTGTTTAGTATGAAGACAAGGAAAATAAGCAAAGGTAGCTTTTTTTGTAAATATGTGAGGTTTTTTCCTTTAAGACATTTCCTTATCAATCTCATTACCCTTTCATTCATTTTTATATTTGCCTTGTTATTTTATTTCATATTAAGGATTATTCTATGCTATAATATCTTAACCTTTTGATGAATTCTTGAATTATGGACATTTTGACATCGGAGATTGCATTGAGTGTCATTTATGTCGCGGTAAGTTACATTAATAGATTTTTCAGTGCTAACTTAATAGTTTATGTTTATTTTCTTATAGGGCGTTAAATCCTTAACTTATGTGTAGACGACGATATGTGGTCTTTGAAGACTCGATTGCTCCCGTCTACTTGCATTTACAATCAATTAACTTTATCAACACCTTAAGGTGTATGTAGTTGTCATAATGTTGTTATTTTATCCCTCTCATACATTTATAGGACACATCGACATCTTTAGGTTGGTTTTGAAATTATCGTAGACAATGTTGCAAATATTTTATTAAAATAATTATCAATTTTAAAAAACACCGCCTAGGTTTGCTATGACATGCTAATGTCTTGTGACAATCCTATAAGTTGCATGCCCTACTTATACAATGCGCTGCAAGTAATTTCTATCATACGAGAATAGATGTGTTTGTAGCATTTGGATATACTTATGAATATGTCGAGCTACTGTAATACTTGTGATAAAAGTATAGTCCATTTTGTATGTATTTAGGATACAAGCTTAACATATTTCTCGCCTTATCTCTATGGTATACCAATATAACTTGAGCTATACCATGCCCCTTTTATCTCTTGTAATATCGTAAATAGATATTCATGATACGTGCTTACTACATATTCGCCATACTTATATCTATTTTTTCTCCACTAGTACACTTAAATATATATCCATATACCGTATCATGCATTGGTAATTTGGTATACATCTCTAGTTTTTAGCCTTTATCCTAGTAATATTAATATATTTTTGATGTAGGTTATTCAAAAAAAATATTTTTGATGTAGGATTGAATTCACATGAACCCTAATTTTAGACATATCAAAATTTATACGCTTTCTTGCTATTATTAAATCCAATTTCCATGTTCTTTGCATATATCACAGCGATCGCATACATGTACAAACCCAATAACTCTTTTTTTTTTGAAAAAAAAGCTTATTTCACATGAATATTATTTATAACGAAAAATAATAGCACCGGGAAATTGATTTGATTTTGATGCAAAAGTTTGTCAACAAGGAGGTAATTCAAAACAATGACGTGGGCCTTTACATATGCTTCAATACAGTTAAATGTTGACTTTCATCTGACCATTAAGATTAAATAGTTAGAAATGTCAGATTTAAATGAAACTTGACAAGTATTTAGAATTATATTCAATGTGGTTGGATTTTTTAAAGTAATTTTGCAAATAAAAAAAGTTACAACAGCTCATGTTATAGTTTAAACTACAGATGATCTGCCCCTAGATGACACGGGGATATGGAAGGGGCATTGGGAGGATATACAAAGAGAGATAAATTGTAACACTCATACATCCAAAGATAGTCCTACATCTAAAACTCATAAAGTGAGGGAGTGTGTTATAAGTGGTGGATATTACTACTTGATAATTTGAACTTAAGCATTTTGGGTGGCTGGCAACGGGTTCAATTGAAGCCGAAACTAATAAGTTGTCAGGGTTAGTTTTTAATGGACCGGGGATCTAAGTTCGAGACGTTACAAAAACGATGTCAATGGATATAAATGAATGATGGATGGGAAAAAATGATCTTAACACAATCTAATATATAATAACAATAATAATTGATGGATTAGGGAGAAAACAGAAATTGAAAGGGCATAGGGAATGGAAAGCAAAAGGGTGCAAAATAACATAGATGTATCAAACAAGAACGTACTTAAACGGGCCTACATACCCAAGTCCAATGGACTTCTGCATATCTAACCGGGTATTACGCCCAAGTCCAACGAATGAGATCCGGATCCGTAGACGCCGAACCCGACTAACTATATAACTTAATCGGATAGATCGAATCCGAAGCCACTCGTCGCTTGCACCGACGACTTCCTATAAATCCCTAATTAGGGTTTCTGTCGACACACTCGACGGTTCCATTCTTTTCCCTATCGCAGGACTTAGATCTCGCCGGAAACTTGCAGCCATGGTCGCCGCCAAGAAGACTGTAAGATTGGGAGGCTGATTCGTTGACTTTGAAGCGCTTTGATAAGAAAAGTTGTGTTTTGGTTGTTGATACGTTCGGATCTGTTTTTTTATACTAATGCAGAAGAAGACCCATGAGAGCATCAACAACAGGCTCGCTCTCGTGATGAAGAGCGGCAAGTACACTCTCGGGTACAAAACCGTCCTGCGGACCCTCAGGAGCTCTAAAGGTATAATCTTTACGTTTCCAAAGATACGTGTCCTTGATGGATTGTTGGATATCAGGTAGTGTGATTCGTTATTTAAGAGCTGATCTGTAAGCTTGTTCCAAATAGAGAATCAAATAAATTTACGGGGTTCTAAAGTGTTTTGTTGATAAACGTGAAATTGCAGAAAAATATAGGAATGTGGTCCTTTTTAAGAATGTGTGAGAAATGGTACGGGACTGAAGTTTGGCTCTTTGGTGAATGTTTGACGCCTCAGAGATGAATGCAGTTTCCCTACATCAAATTTATAATCTCCATTTCTTCATCTTGAACTGCTTGATACTATTCAAGTCTTGGTGAATCATGGAATGTGTATACATTCATGGATTAAATTTCGCTTCGAAATCTAAGGTGAAAAGAACATATCTAGATGGAGAATGTTGCTATATCTTTGCTATAATCTATAGAGTTGTAATTGTCAAAATGGTTTATTAGACTTTGTTTTGTGGGTGTTCCAAAGCAGCATAAAACTGGGATGCGGGGCTTTATCCCTCTTGGTTAAAGTTGTCACATCACTATTTCATCGCTTATTATCTCTCTTTATATCGTATGATTTATATAATCATCATCCGCCAAACTGACCGAATAAATTGGGGGGGGGGGGGTAAAATCTCACCTATCCCCTTATCTCTCTGTAGCCCCTATTATAGATATTCATTTTTTATGAGAGCTGTTGAACGGGTATGCTACCATGAAATTCTGAATAGAAGTGTTTTAGGTCATGCTGTTTTTCTGTCTGGGGCTGAAGTTTGGCTCTTTGGCAAGTTGCATGCCTCAGAGATGAATGCGGCTCCCTATAATAATATTAATCTATCTTGTTTATCTTGATTTTATTCAGAATCCTGATGAAATTGAAGAGATTTAACATCATACAGATTGATGCTCAAGGCAAAATGATGGCAATGATGTGATTCATATACTGCGACTTACCTAATTGAAACAATGCTATTTCACTTTCTATAAGAAAAAAAGTTGTTCATACTTCATAATACTATACTTTGCTGGTTTCCTTTTTATGTCATAACTCTTTAGAAGTTGTATAGAAATGCGATGCTGCTGCAAATGCAATACAAGCAACACCCTCCTGACACTGTCGTGATCAAATCTTTGCTTTGTCGATTGTCTATGAAGATGGATTATTTTACTAAATATACACCTTCATGTTTTGCAGCTAAGTTGATTATTATTGCAAACAACTGCCCACCTCTACGGAAATCTGAGATTGAGTATTATGCCATGCTTGCGAAAGTTGGTGTCCATCACTTTAATGGAAGTAAGTATTCCGTTCTTTTGCTTGTCGTTTACACATCTTTTCTGATTAACAAATCTTGGTGATATTCAAATTGCAATAATTTGATATATATTCAATATGAATTCTGCTTCTTTGATAGTCATAGTTCTTTATGTTGTAAATCTGTCTGTCTATCTACCCGACTACCATATTTGCACATACCAGTCTCACTTTTTTGTCACATGTTCCTGTATTTTTGAATGATTTTAATTTGATGATACGGATGCGGTGCTGGGTACATTTGTTGCCTTTTTACTGAGTTCATCAAAAAGCCTCACTGAGGTGTTAGGTACTGCTATGCTAGAACTATGCTGGAGAGGCTGACATTTCCTTTTCTTGCAGACAACGTGGATCTTGGAACTGCTTGTGGTAAGTACTTCCGGGTTTGCTGCCTCAGCATTATCGATCCAGGTGCGTCTTTAATTGGTGTTTTTTTGCCTTTTTGATTAGTTTGTGATTGTATTTCTCCTTATTGCAGGTGATTCGGACATTATCAAGTCACTCCCTGGAGATGCTTGATCTGCTCCTTTGTTTATGTGGCTTTTGCTTTTCATTTTTGTAGTCAAGGAAGTATTTGTAGTCCTCAAGGAGTTGTGTTACATGACTGATGTTTCTTTTTATGAAGTATTGGATTTAATTTTGACAGTTTGTGTTGACAATTTTATTTATTTGCTTTTTGTTTGGAAATTGTCCCTTCTAGTTCCGAGGCTTCTTTACACCACCTTTTCCTTCTCCACAAGACCAGTGTCATATAGAAGTTTGTATGTCCTTGTTCACTGTTGTCTACCAACTAGCAGCATACTAATGGATTCCCTTAGATCAATTGTCACTCAACTATCTCAATCCTTGACTTCTGCTAGTCTTCTCTGGCAACATTTGCGGTGTAATGGGGTGGGGGTTCTATTGTCATTAGCTTGTAAACTTATCTTCTGAAGGTATGTCTTTAATCATTCTAGTTGGTTTGGAAACATATCTAAACAATCCTAGGCCCTACGATTTGAAACATAATGGTTTCGATCATTCCTTCCCTTGAGTAATGGTCAGGGGGCTTAAAACACTTGCACAGAGTTTTTCATGTTTAAAAGTGCAATGGTAGGGTTGGTGGTTGCTTTGTTGTTTTTTCAGAAGCACGGGGAAATGATTTTTTAGTGATTTGACTGTAGGAGTTGTAGAGTTTATGCGAGGGGGGTTGTTATTAAGTTTGTAAGCTTTATGGGCAACTGTGGTCAATAAGTTGGGTGCTTGATCCAATATTACATCTTTGTTAGTTTGACTGGAGGTAGGATTTCTACTGTGTAATAGATTACATAGAGATGTAATTCTATTATTAAATATGGGCTAAAGAAGGGAAGTAGAAAGCTTTGCCATTGTTCAAAACTTCTCTACTTAACATGACATATGATATATACATTGTAGGTAAGGTGTATCTTGTTCGTTAACTCAGTGGCACTCATTCGTGTTGATAAATTGAACTGCATGTCATTAAGATATAAGTTTGATTGCTGTGAATCTCAAGGTAACCTAATGATTGAAATGTGCTGAAAAATTTCAATATCTGTAGTGTCACCAACCTTTTAATAAATGCGGACCACAATCACAGTCTTGAAATTAGGGTGAAACATAAAATGAAGCACATGTATGAAGTCATCCCTAATAGTCGGCTATAATTTGCTAATATATTTATCCGTAAGTTCTGCACAGGGAGTTTGATTTTTGAAAGGGATTTTTACATCTACGACCTTTGAAACATCTGTTGGGGGGGGGGGTGGGAGGGGCGGGAGCGGCTTCGCAACTGGAGAGCGTCGCAGGCTGCGGGCTTCGCAGGTGGAGAGCAGGGGAGGTCTCGAGGGATGCGGTCGGGGGGCTTCCAATCAGCGGGTGGGCGGGGGAGAGGGCAAGGAGCACGGTAGGTCGGAAGGGGCGGGAGCGGCTTCCAATTTCTGGGGAGGGACGGGAGCGACCGGGTGGGGGGGGGGGGCTTCGCAGGTGGAGAGCAGGGGAGGTCTCGGGGGCTTCCAATCTCCAGGGATGGGTGGCGGAGAGGCAGGGGAGGTCTCGGGGGGGGGGCTGGGGGCTTCCAATCGACGCGGGGCGGGGCTTCGCAGGTGAGGCTT